>KN716224.1:87138-129803 GCA_000816705.1 Dictyocaulus viviparus | reverse complement strand
GTGGATCGACGTCAAACAATTGACTAAACAACCTCAACTAACCATCATACTACTTCGTCATCATGCTACGAATCGTTCATTACCTGCTCATCGTCGTCCACTTCTGAATGTTTATCGACTCCCGTTCCGCCCGTAGAAAGTAGAGACGTTCTATAAATAGTCTTCCACAAAATGCTTTAGCTATAAAATCCATGGATTTCAGTTTTAAGCACTTAAAAAAGAACCACAAAAAACAAAACTAATAACGAAGGAAACCATAATGAACAATTAGAGTTTCGCTACACCTCACCCGTGGAGTCTTCACACTCCTCATTGCTAACCTTCCCTACCTAGTACGACTCTTGATATTTTTCTACGTACTCTGCTTTTTTCGTAGTAGTAAGAATCTCTATATTTGAAAAATGAAGACGTTCAAATGAATGATCTGTTCATATTTTCTTCCCTATAATGCAGAACACAATTTGATTTGTAATAGAAGATTATAATAGAAATAGTTGGAGGCGGAGTAGCATAGTGGTGAAGGTACCACGGTGACACGCAAGCCCAAACGAGTTCGCGTCAGTAACCAGGTCTATTAAGCCTGCCATCCTTTTGAGGTCGATAAACTGATAGTGGAGAAATTTGTGCAAGATAATAAGCACAGATTTCACGAAGAGTGGTCAAATCAAATCACTGTATAGATCAGGCTTACATTCAGCCACCTCAACAATATCACCTCAAGAACGAATACGTAAGCGCATCCAGCGAGAGGAACTGATCAACGCCAAAGCTTATCTTGTCTTTTAATAGAAATAGTTATCAATAACCTTAAGAACTTACTTTCGTGATATTCCAGGGATTTGTTTTCTTTCAATTCGTTCTAGCTTTTTGTTGATTTCCGTCAATTTTTCATTGATTCGGCAAATCTAAAAAATTATATCTATCACTTTTCTGCTTTTTTTTTTGCAGAAATACATGTCAATAATTCTTAACATTACATGAATTGAGGATTATTCTTGTGTCAATAGCTGAGTAAGAATTGCACACAGTTTATCCTCCCTCCAGAGGTATGAGGTATATTTTAAGTTCAAAACTATTTCTTTAAAGCGACAACAAACTTTTTTATGACTGTTGTAAATTTGACTGAGTTTTTAGATACCATTTTATATATGGAAAAGTTTTTTGTTGACTTATCGATTTACCAGAAGTAACTGTCTACCGGACGCGAATGGCTCAGTGGTCGCAGGATGTTACAGTGATACTCAAGCTCGAATCAATGTAAGCAGGTTCGCAGCCTCACCCAGCCTTACCTAGCCCGACAGCGGAGCAATGTGGGTAAATTGATACCAAAAAAATTTGGTGGAGATAAAGAGTTTTAATATGGTAAACAGCGGTCCACTTGTATAGATTGAACTCACATTCAGTCACCTCCTAGATATCATGCTAAACACGGATACATGCGGGCATCTACAAGGATTTGATCAAACCCACAGTTTATCTTATTTTATTTGTCTACGTTCCAAGATGATAAGCAATACAACTCAATGAGGACACAAAGCTCAACACGGGAGAACTCGTGGATGCACTCACTGATGATGAACACGGAACACTGATGACTTACACATCCGCCTAATTTATGTCTTATTAATTTGCTTGAATAATTATTAGTTCAAAAAAAAGAATACGCAAGCTACCTGAGCCGAAGACTCTGATCTCTGAGGTTTCAAACAACACAGTAGACGACAAGCACTTCCACATCCAATAGACCAATCGCTTTCAACCTGAAAAAGTAAAGCCCTTTTGTAGTCTGTACTAAATTGGTCAACACTATTTTTGTGCTAGTCGAAATCTGATTATCCAAAATGCAAATTCCTCAAGTAAACACAAAACACCTCGGTGTCGTGACTGTCTATCAAATCAAGGTGTTGTCCTCTGCGAATTCTAGCCAAATCGTTTTTCTCATGAGGTCGTGGATCTTCCCGTGTTCCCCAGGAAACCTATGAAAAGCGTTGGTTGTTTAGACATACTTTAGGTCGCATGAAAAAAAATAGATAAATAAAAAGTAATAAACAGGTAAACAAAGAAAACATCTGACCGTATTCAGATTACAGATGGAATATATCGGCAAGAGCATGTACATACATGGAATTCCTAAGAAGTACAGTATACCGGGTATGATGCATGTGAATTCAAGTGGATGTAGAATAGCCGCCGTTAGGAAGCTGTTAATTGGACAATTCAGAGAGTAAATGAGTGATAAGGTAGAAAGATTTTACGAATAGGATAAATTGCGAATAGATAAGTAGTATGAAACTCATAAGCCTTAGTCCAAATAAGCTCATCATTTTTATAAACAAAATTTGACTCATAAAAAATGCACACAAATAATTCATTCAACTTGGCGTTCATTCATGAGCATTTCATATCACTTAGCAGTACTGTCATGAGAAGCATCTTTGAATGCGTTCTTATCAAGAAATCAATCGATAATCTATGGATCAGAATGAGTTCATATCATCAAACCTTCCAATGACAGAGAACAGGAAAATGGAATGTGGTGAAAAAATGCCATCTTTTTGTATTTGTAACGATGTGCCAACACATACAGCTGTCATTAACATTGCGAAAAGAGCACCGACAATCTGAGCCATCAGTAGCTGAAGCCGAATGAGTTAGTTTAGTTCTCCTTACAGGTTTGAATGTACTTGTAAAATATTTCTACTATACAGATTATGTAGATCATACGTCAACGATTTAAGCTTCAACAAAGTCTTTGCCATTTTTATTCATGCTTTCTCTACCAACTATAACAGGTTATAACGGTCTTGTTCTAGTGCCCCCAATGATGTTGAGCTAATCTCAAAGCTTTGGAGATCAGGCCGTACTCGAACCCGCGTCTATAAATGTCCGTTCTGTTGCGTTAACCGACTGAACTACCGGCACTTCGATCTGCGCACACTCAATACCTCACTTATTCTCAATGGATATTCTGACCAGCACTTACTTTAATTTCAATTTTTATATCTTTCATAGTATTTTGGTTTTTTACAACTATCACTTACTTGTTTTTCAGGCTTGGCAGTAAGACAAACAATACAAAATGTAGCCACAGGTAGTGTAACTATCAGAAGACTCCAAATGGTGTCAAGATTGAAAGAAATCGATATCGCACCAACTACCATAAGAAAAATCGTTCCAGGACCAAGAATGGATGACACTAACATTACCATTTGATACAAGATATACCTTAAATGTTTACAAATGTGTATAAATTAAAAGATATTATCACAAAATTATTATTATTTTTATTTGACTCATTACAAGAACACAATTCCTCACTCTTGTCGATTAATGCTCACCAAATAGAAATGCTTTCGTTCACACTGACGACATTTTTGTAATCTTTCAGAAGGTCGATGACATTCGCAATGGTTGACGGGATCCATCGTCTTCGTTGATTGAAAAATTCATTAAATCCTTCTGGAGCAAAAGTTAACGCATCCGATGCTGCACAGTATTCTACCCTACGAAGAACAGAAATCATCTTAATCAATAACATTAAAAATCATTTACAATAGAAAAAAAAAGAATGAGAAGAAAAAGAGAAGATAAGAAAAGTGGAAGAAAGAATAAATGAAACTAATACTATTAATTACACACATATATTTAACAAGTTTCCAGAAGTAGTACAAATTATCTGAGGTTTCTGGGTTAACAACAAAACCTTGACCTTGAGGCGGGACTCAAACCGCCATATCGCAAATTTTTGGTCTACTGTGCTACCGACTGCTCTACCGGGATCTCCATAAAATATCATTCGGTGGTTTTTTAATTCATGATCGGCTAAGAATCCCATAAGCTTCCAGCATTGTGACCAACTTACAAAATTAGAATATCAATACCATGTCATTAAAGCCTATCAGAGTTTAAAGTGAGTAAAAATTAGTAGTACAAGTAATGATAACTCAAAATCTAGAGCTCGGAAAAACAAGAGAATCATATGTGAGCATCATTAGAACTACAGTTACACTCACTACAATTTGTGCTACCTCAAACTTCACACCCTATTTTTATTATTGTTGTGAGGCACTAACAAATTGAACTCCTTATATCTACCTCAAATGGCTGATAAGATCGTATTTAGTGATAAAATCATGATAACCTATTAATGATATAATTATTTCATCTTGACGACATTTCCTTAGAAAGTTTTCTTTCATTCTTCTACAGTTCTTCATTCATTTTTAATAAAATTATTACATAACTGAAATCTGTAGATCAAATGCGAGAAATTGCTGACAGATTTTTTCTTGTTCTTAGAAATTTCAAAATTTTGAATACCACATCTTCAGAATATTAAACACATTACTCTTACGAACGAAACTTTACTGCTTTTTGTGAACTCATATATTGCTACCTCAAAATAATTATTACAACCTGTAGCCTCGTTGAAGAAGTAATGTACATAACCATCTATCTTCTCCTTGATCATATTGAATATAATCAATAGGTTCTTCAGATTTAGAAGCATATCTGCAATGTACGTAAATGCGGACAAAGTCATTTTAATCGTGTAAAAATCATACTGTACTAACTTTCTGGTCACATTGTCGTCCATTAATGCATAACTTCTGAATAACGAAAAACAACCCGGTGAACACATAACACAACCAATCATATGTTCAGTTGCTTTCTGTAGCCAATGACCGATTGCATATTCAAATTTTTGATACCATATCTGTAACGGATCCTCTTTTATGGATTTCTTTCACTATCCTTTAAATTTAAAATGACAACAAAGCATTAATGCATTCCATTCTGTCTAATAAAAATATCATATTATAGATTTAACAAAAATATATTATTTTATAAACTTATGTCTATATGTTTCTAATAAGTTAAGAGAAAATAACCTATGGCGTTGATCAATCCCCTGTGGCGAGAAGTGCCTACGCATTCGTGTTTCACGTGATATCGTGGTGGTGATACAATGCGAGCCTCGTCTATACAGTGACTTGGATTCATCATGGTTTACCACGTCAGTGCTAGTTATCTTACCCAAATTTCCTGGTACCAATTAAACGACCCCTGAGGGATGGCGGGCTTGATGGGCTTGGTGGGCGGGAGCGAACTTGTTCGGACCTGCTTCTCACCGTGGTAACTCCACCACCTCATCACTGTACCCTTTACTTTTTAAATGTTCTTCAATATTTTATGATTTTATGTTTCAAGCTTCACCATCAAACCGGATCCTCTAGGATGAATTCGACCACATGCAGCTCCAAGTCGTCTATTTTTCTTCATCAAATCGACAAGAAGATGTACACAGTGTGGTGTGAAATCAACGTCACCATCCAGTGTCAGAATGAATGTGTTTTCAGAAATCACCTCCTAAAATTAGGTTCGTTTCAAATAAATATATGTTGAACTCACCGTCGATCATAAACACACACTGAGTTAGTAACAAAATTTGGACCCTTAACTAAAATTGAACCCTTTATCATCAAGGAACTTATCACACTGATGTGCTTCCGATGGTAGCATAATAGTCCACGTACTGTAGTCACCACATGCCTCAGTAACTTTTGGTGGTGACATGCTACCAGCTCTCTAGCTTTTATGTAATTCTACTAGGTAGATCACATGTGAAATCGATTAATTGTTAACATAGGATTAACAAGTGTTCTCTTCACCTTCTCATAGTTATTTTATTCAATTTTTATTGTTTGGTATCAGTTATAATGGTGTCCGTTCTTATATTCCTAATCATGATAAGTAGTAGACCAGGGAGATCTATAAATGCAGGTTCGACTCCCGTCTGAGGTTCCATGTTTTATGATTCACTGAGCAAACGGAAGTTCAAATAATTAGAAAAAATTATTATTGAAAAAAAAACTGGCCTTTCTAGATTGTTCCTCTACTTTCATCATGAGTCTATAACCGAGTAAATAGTAGAGGTACATGACCTAAACTTTTATTTTTCATTGAGTAAATAAGTAAAATGAAGAAATCAATCTACCTGACTCCATCGCTTTCTGTGACGAATTCGATTCTTGTCTTTGAGATGAACTGTTAATTTGTTTTTTCCAGGCAATATGTATTCCAAGCGACCTCCGTATGGAGTGTTCAGCTTCTTTGGTGGCTTCAATCTCATTTGGGTTTGATGAACAGCGCTAAACCTTGATGTCTCCGATATATCACCTTCATTTATATTAAGAACGAATTGCTATATTAGATGGATAGGTTGGTTGTTCTGAAGAAGAAATCAAAGCCTATCAATCCTGTTGGAACTAATTGCCTGTGTAATACGCCGAGGCTTACTTGGAGTAAAACTTATTGGTAATTTACACCTCAAAGCCAAACACGATCTAACATATAACAAATGCAATTGTTGTTACTAACCTCGCAGCTTCATCGACAACACTAATGATCTGTCTCGCAAATTTGTTAATTGTTTCATTACCGTATTCATCAGTATTAAACGCATCGTCCAAAAAAATATGGGCTTCGAATTCGTAGTAGTCTGGATCGATTACCTATTAGAAGAAATTCTCACTTAAGATCATTGATTAGAAGTGTTAATGTGATTATCAACCAAAACTTTTTATGGATACTTCTGAATAGTCAACAGGTAATCGTGGTGATTGCATGTGACGTAGCAATCCAAGATGATGGATGGGTCTTACCGATCTCATAATGTACGCAGGAGACCACCATCATGAGTGGAGAATCGAACAAGGAACGAGAAAATGACAGTACTACGATCTGTACAGTGTTATGTGCAGTCAGGCCAACTAAGCATCTAAGGAATTTTAATTCGCCATAGAAAATCCAAATAAAAAGCCTCTTAGATTATCTAAGCTTTTCTCTTCTAGCCGGAACGTTTTCTCATTCTACCGACTGAAATACTACTCCGACTGCATGATTTTATTATGGCATCAAAATTTCTCCTCGCTGTTTCATAGAAGCACGTAGTGATCTTTTGTTCGTATGTTTATTCGGTGGAAACTGAGGTTTGGAGGTGACTGAATACGGGCCTATTCCATACAATGGCTTAAGTTGTGAGTTCTTTACCTGGTTAGCAGGTGCTGATCTTACCCAGAATTCTATGGCACCAACTTAGTGACCTGGAAAGGTGCCAAGCTGGTAGGCATGGGTACGGTCGTGAATCTATCGCAATTATTAGAACGTGAGTCATTTATTCAAATTAGTATTGAATAAGGGCTATCTATGTATATGAGCACTGATGTGAAGAAAAATATTGAGTGTTAGTGGCTTTTGTACACATTGGACAACTCCTGCATTCAGAACGTACTGCTTAGTTCTAGTGTTTTTCTCCAAACCTTAATAATTGCTAACAGACCTTAAGATATTTCTGTGCATTACGTCGAGCACATTGATCCTCATCCATACGAAAAATACTTTTTAACATACACGTCATTTCATGTGTTGTTTCATGCCACATTGTCGCACAAGCGTAGATTTTCGTTATCGAATCCGTATTACAGGCTGAATCTCTGAAAAAGGGTAGACAATTCGCCCTCGATGGCAAAACTCGTCCAATATGACTCACCTAATAAGACCTTGTTCAAGTTTACTACTAGATGAACTGCAAATTGATAACGGTGGTCTTAATCCACGATATCCTGTACCGGTCATCGTTCCACAAGTGGACGAGTTAATTTCTTGATCTAATTCTAAGTCCTCAAACAGAAATATTTTTCTATGTACCTATGTTTACTACATTTTTTTTGATACTAAGCTTAGCTGTATTTATTTTCTTTATATTTGTCCTTGATTTTTTATTTGTAGCATAAGATATTTCAGTAGGAATAAGTGCTCAAATCTTAACAAACACGAATTTAAGTTATTTATGACGTCATTTTTCTAGAGCAGAAGACGAAGTCGAAATTTTAATAGTCACGTACTTCTGGTCGGATCTTTGTTTTATCGTCCCTTCTTCGATTAAAAGCCAGTGACTGATCAATAAAAGCTGCTACAAAGCAAGGAAGTATGAACAGCCTTAAGTAAACAGGTATAGAAAATGCTTTGATAAAGTTTTATCAAGAAATTAGCTATTTTTATCATTCTTATCAGATTGGTGTAAATATAATTGCGGTGATTTGCCTCTCTCAACAACACACAGAACGCAATTATTTTACGTTAGTGTACGGAACATATTATGATGAAGCAACGCATGAAACGCAAGATGAAAGCAGAGCGATCAATTTTTCAAAGAAAAGAATCTGATTATCATGGTTCAAAGACCGTACCGCAATACGACGAGTATTAGCATAGTGGTAGAATAAACCACAGTGATACGAGGGCTTGAGTGTCGTATATACAGGTACGAGTCTGACCCTAGGTCAACCAAAACTTTTGCCCTTCAGAAGAAGATGACTCAATATCACGGAAATGTAGGAGATTAAGCAGTTCTGTATTGGTGGTAAGCAGGCTAGTCCTCATAAGTCATTTTATAAATCACTCCCATTCAAACTCTATGACATCCGAAAGACAACAAATGGGTCACGTTGTATCTCTCCAGAAAAATAGACTACATTAATGCTAGCCTTATTACTTTTATTATAATGCAAGATTATTTAATATTTTTGGCAATTATTTGCTATGTATGACCTACTTTTCACTTTTCGCTAATCTTTCATGTTTGGGTGTCCACAAATGCATCGTAATCCAGCATTGACTAAGGAACCAACTCATCCAAATCCATGTTTGTGGTGATGTGATGAAAGCATTGAACGACCAGTACGTAGGAGAACATTTCCAGAACAGCTCCTGAATATGCGGACAAATGAGAGCCAATTGACATTATAAATCGTCGAGGTTACAATGGAAATATCTTAGACAATGGAAAATAGCCATATCATGTCATTGTCATTTTTTTGAATTAGAAAAATGAATTCAACGAAATTATCAGCAATATTATCGCACAGAACTATAAAATTTTCAATTAGATTCATTTGGTTTTGCTGAGTCTCAAACCAGAGTTGATCACTTATTAGGAAAAGAACTGATCACCTCCATTACCAGCGAGTTCTATTGTAGCTCGTCACAACAAATCTTACAAACATTTTGAACGTTGTTATGATAACATGAAAATCTTCCGCTTAATTCTTATCGCCGTGATCGTATTCAGATGCTGGTGCTTTGCTAATGTCTAATGTTCTGATACCTAATTGTTCAACTGATAGAGATCACAGCTAAGACGCCGTCATTAGAATCGAAGATCAGCAAATGTTTGTGACCTCATGAAACGGTTTTGTGAATAACTCTATAGGTATCGAGTGAATCACCTAATAGTACTTGATAATTTTACTCTACTAAGCTTATCATTGTTGAGGAAAAACACGTAGACGCAACTCAAAGAGGTTGATAATTGCCAAACCTCATATAAACTTTCCTTATTCATATAATTTTGTGCACACTACTGTTGAACAGTAGTGTATGAGGTAATTTTACCACACACTGCTAATACCTTGCTAAGCGTGTTGGTCAAGTGACAGGAATCAATTGATCTCAACATGCAGGTGGTCGACAACAAGAACACGGTGGTGGGTGTAGCCAGTGCCATCGGCAACGCGAAACCGAAACGTTGCATCATTACCTACAATATTTTATTCTATACAAAATAACATTCATTAGTATATTTGGTGTGTTTATTTTCTTTTGCTGTTTCCCCTCAAGGTATATCCATCCAATTTTCTTCACTGAAAAGTGAATATCCATTGAAATGTGTTTTAATAGAAACTTTCTTTTAGTGATTCTATCTTTATAAAAATATACTACTCGCATCAATCAAGGCGAAAAGATTATTCAATTCACCTACAACTCAGTCACAAATCCGCCTGACATAATTCTTCTGAAGAAGAAGTGCCAAAAATTATTAATACTAGAAAGAAGCATTCTCTGAAAGGACTGTGTTCATTTTCCTAACAATCTGTCGAGATCTCATAAGTCCTTAAGGAGGTCAAGATTTAAGTTCGCGTAGCATCCAAATTTCATATAACGGTAGTACTTATGTATCTGATAGTACTAATATTTTCACTGATGCACACTGAAATGTGACAGGATGTCTATGATCTAAAGGTACCAGAGTGATCTGAGTGAGGAAAAAGTACTGATTTGGCAACAGATTGGTCCTTTTAAGTTATCACTGTATAGATCACTATCATTCGCACACCTTCACCATAACATGAAGACGAAGAATGTTGGCGTATTTCCACAAGGCGATTGATTACGCCAATGCTTATTCATATATCATAATGCACTCAGCTTGAGAGCAATTATGTTTACTAAAAACGATAATCAACCTACTGATTAAAAAAGTATGAAGATAAACAACAAACTCGTCCAACCTTACAAGCAAATATGCTACTTTCGTAGCATATGAAAGAAGCCGTCACTTGAACCACCACGATCCAAAGTGCATCATATGGTAACGTGAACTGGTTTAACTCCACATGTGACTCATAGACCTAAAGCTTCAACCTATTACTAAGTTACAACCTCACATTTTAAGCTTCATCCATCAAAAAATCTAAGACGAAGAGCATGAAAATAAAAGAAAAAATCCAAATATCAAACAATTATATGATTTCAGCTGTATTGGAATGAGAATTTGGTGAGTGGAACTCGCATTGTATGCGGACGGTAGTTCATCTTCCTCATCGCCTTGATCTCTTCGTCGAAGCCATTGATTATCGACAGCACCAAGCTGTTGTAGATTGTCGAAATTCTGCCAAGCAATACACTTTCGTTATAGCTGATTTTATCTAATTTAAAAGAAATTAGTTGATGAAGCAGAAGTTTTGTGAGATGAGCCATAGTTGTCCTACAGCGTTGCAATCAAACTAACTTGTCCTCAAAGCAATGAGTTGAGGTTAGCAAACGTCATCAAGTTAAACGTGTTTATTTTCCCAGATACCTCTTATATTAGCATACTGACCTCAGAAGAACTGCATGTTTGATAGGCATAAGTGCTGCATGAGTCCTACTAGTACTAAACTTTCCTCAAGACTTTTATTTAAAAAAACCAGATCATGATCTTCAACTCGAATTGAAGCTCCTTGACAAAAATCTTAGAAAATTTGACCATTCCCTTTCAATCCGTAGACGACTACGCATACAAATCACCTCCACGACATCATGAGGAGAAGAAATGAGCCGTGACGAACCAACTTGAGGTAAGTTTACAAAAATGCTTATCTTCATTAAATTTGAATCCGACTTTTTAAGTAATTAGCAATTTTTTACCTCTTTCATAACCTCTGATCTCGTTATTAGTGCTCGTTTTGTGATTTCATCATAGTCTAAAATATGATCAATATTTACATCATTTCACAGCTTCTTATTTCATTCTTTATTGAAATTAAAATAAAGAGGTTTTTCGTGAGTTAAATTTGAGCTTAAAGGGGTGAATTTGAGGCTCAAGCATACTGAGATATAATGCTTTTCATAGTTTAATGGCAGAAATGAAATGAGGATTTCATGGCACTTGAACTCAGGAGGTAACTGTTTCTCTCTACTTTGAGTTTGGATTCTAAAAGAATAATTAAAAGAAAATTGATCTATCTCAAAATGTCAACCCGCGTTTGTTCGAGGAGATTATACATGAGAAAAAGCTTGGATCTCAAATAGAAAAACCTCAGAAATCACCTACCAACTCCGTCGAATTGACTCATTCTGACGAGAAATTTATCGATTTGTGTTTGATTGAGGTGATGACCAGTGATGGTGATCAACTTTTCACCAAACGGATCACGTTGAAGTAATTCGTCAAGCCGCATCCTACAATCCACAGCTCTATCCAAAGAATACAAAGAATAAAAAAAATTATTGATTAGATCATGGAATTGAGATCGATGATAATTGCAAAAAAATCAACTAACGTTAAAATTTCTCGATGAGCTGTTTCGATAATCTACCTTCTTTCATCTGAATAAAACAACTGAATACATACAGAAGGCTTAAAAGCTTATAGCTTTAAACAAGCTGAATAAGTTGAGGTCCTAAGTTCTTCTTCTTTTGCTCATAAAAAACTTTTGGTTTCAAACAAGCTGAATCAGATGTGAATCCTACATTCTTCTCCTTTGTACGCAAAAGAAGAACTGCTTCTTCCCAAATAACGTATAACTGTTGGAAATTTTCTCTTCTTAAGCATAGTCGTAGGGAATCATAAGGCAACAAGAAATTTGCATGATCATGGAACTCATTTCACTACACACAACACTCTCAAATAAAGTGGAGTATAATAGAATATTCAACAAACAGTGTGACACGTAACGTAGTGGTAGAGGTGCCGCAGCGATACATAAGCCCATTAAGGTTTGCAGTCGCCTCCAGGCCTACCATATTTACCATCCGTTTGATGCATACCGCAACAAGTATTAATCAACGCCAAAGCTTATCTTGAGCTTATGATAATGAAAACTTAGAAAAAATTCGTTGATGAAAAAGTTACCGTGACGTCATGAATACGATCATACAAAAAAAGTAGACGCAAATTTTCCACAGTGAAACGATAACGTACGTTTTCGATCTGCCTTCAGAAAGTCGGGATGCAAATCTGTAAGCACTCAGTTACTCAAGAACTTTCTCACAAGTATTTTGTATGTATCATTTAAATGGTAGTGTTCTCTGTACATTCCATAATGTCCTGATTCTATTCAATCATATCCACTCATTGCTTCTCATTAATAATTAGCTTATCGATAAGAGAACAGCAAAAAAAAACTATTCTTTATTGTGTATCATCAATTGTTTACTGACACAATAAACATAATGACGACGAGTCAAAACCTAAAGCCTTAGGCAGGAGGTTTGTTGGTTTGATAGGTCTCGCCTGAGGTTTTGAGTTTTGCGATTAACTAACCATCATTAAAATTATAAATGCAAAACAATTATGACCTATCGTAATTGATGTTTGTAGTTGACCTTTCAATAATTCACTATGGAAAAAAAACATCCATGAGCAGGACAGGAAGGTCATCGATCTATGTAAAAAATAATGACAATAAAAATTTCTATTTTTTACGCAAGATCAGGTTTGCAAAAATCATTCACATAAAGGATAAATGTTTTGATGTTGAGTGACTGTGAGGATTCTGCCACATATTTCACTCAAGAATAGGCCGTGAATTTCATGACCTCACGTTTATCATTATGTTATAAATCTTTAGATCACATAGAGATAGAAGATCGGTTTCGTCTGAGTGCGGAGATCGAACCGTAGCCCACTTCATAGCAACACAAACAACATCTACCACTTCACTATGCATACAATAAAATTAATTTACATACTTTGCCATATTCCGAATAAATGGAAATATGGAGTCGATGTGAACGAAATTCTGCCACCAAGCAGATGAGATCAATATCAGACAGATTGTAATCGATATTGAATGTTTTTGTAGAATTGGAAGCAAAGCCTATAAAATGTTGGAGGACAGATTCAATCAAACTTTAATAAATTATTGACTTTTCTTTTCTAAGAATTAAGCCAATATCGTAAAAACAGACTATTCTTCAAGAAGTATTTGTGAAAATTTGAATTCGAATAGTGCGCGAAAATATACAGTATGTCATCAGTGGAATCAAATGGAACGATTTTAGGAATATATAGTGAGCTGGTGCAAGGATGATTGCGGTTTACGCTATGTTGGAATCACTAAACTACCGCGATTATTTTTGCACCAACTTATAATGTATGTTAATCGGTTACTTTGTATGTAATTATTTTAAGCTAATTACTCGAAAAAGTAAACAACAACTAACTGGTAATAGTAAAAATCCAAAGCTTTGAGCCGATATGGCAGCTATATCGATAATGATGAGCAAAAATGAAACACGATTTGGACGACGACTTAACATCAGTAATAAAGCCGGAATGATGCAAAGTGCGTTTGTCAGCTGAGTGGCTGAACTCAACATCGATTTTGACCTCATCAGTAATATAGTGAAGTATTTCTAGAAAATACTTATCACTTACCTGTAACAGCATCCAAATCAGGAATAATTCGAAATACAAGAATACCTACACCTACTGCTTGCAGAGTTTCAACTAACCAAACCTAAAAAGCTGGTGATAATAACATTGTTGTAGAAATTATAGCAATCGATTCATTTTTGATGTTCTTCGACAACTTTTCTTCTCCTCCATGATATTGTTGTTATAAACTCGTCCGAAATTTACTTGAATAACTTACAAACACGAGAAAAATTCGTGGAAGTAAACATACGATAAAGAACTGCATAACGGTTGGACGCTTGACGTTTTTGAAAAGACTTCGATGAAGTGATCGAAAGAAGCTGAACACTTCTGGAGCGGAAAGAGTCAGCATCGTCGCCCAAACCCATTTGACGACCAGCTTATTCGTAATGTACACTGTGTTCAATTGTGATTCTGAAAAAAAAAAAACGAGTTGATTATATTCGTACAGTTTTAAGATAATAGAGAGAGAAATTTCCATGACAAATTAATGAACATGGAGTTCCAAAAAAATACCTCAATTTCGGAGCAACCTTGAATAAAAACTACCTTATAAACCAACGACATTGAGGTTGTGCCATAAGAACGAAGAGTTTACTACTTTTATCTTTCTTAGTATGTAAACAATAGTTTATATGTTGATAATAGGCTGATTATTTAATGAGAAGAGAACACTACAGATGGACAAGAAGAGCTGTAGAATGGTAACCAAGAGGAAGCACATGTTCTTCTGAGGGACCACCTGCAAGATGGATGGACGTGTTTGATTCAAACGTAAGGAAGCTCTATTCGCTTCTGATAACAATTCTAGGATCACGGAATGGAATCGCGCCAGTGTCGCCATATGCACAGAAGACCATCACCATAGACGGAAATCGTGCAAGAAAGAAACGAGTAGAAGATTACTGAGGTCCGCATTATGCATGACGGCGAGTAGTCGGAATATTCCAAAAAATAGTTGATTTTTGAAGCTTGTTAAACCAAGTCTCATAATGAAACTATTGAATACGCCATGTTCGTTTATACTGCTAAGTAGGGATACTGTTACGTTGAACACATGCCCACCAGTTCTATTCAACACTTAGAGTTCAATAAAGCACTCCTACCCTCTCTGGTAGATTTGTGACAGACTTGTTTGAGAAACAATCGTGAATCGACAAGACATTCAGCGAAAGCCGTTGTATAAACCAGTGTTTATTTATTGATTTCAGAAGTCATCAATGAAATTCGACTCAATGGTTTTTGTCTAGTCGAAGAGGTTCGGAGGCCTATCTTTTTCTTTTTATCATTTTCTTACCATCTTTATCAAGCTGAGCTGAGTCGTCCCCAAAAATCACACAAGTGACACGAAATAATTTTAAAAGGCTTCAAAATTATCATCGCATAATTAACATCGCACTTATTTATCTCACCTGGTATTTTGTCACGACAAATCGTCATGTTCTTACCACCCCAACCAATTGCAGATATTATCAGGAAAAATGAAGTCTGAAAAATTTCCCAGTGCATCAAATGTATCAAGGACTAGATTTAGCCTCCGTACCTTTGCAATAACTGCTGAGGTGAGAGTGAGCAGAAAAAGT
Source organism: Dictyocaulus viviparus (assembly GCA_000816705.1). NCBI lineage: Eukaryota > Metazoa > Nematoda > Chromadorea > Rhabditida > Metastrongylidae > Dictyocaulus > Dictyocaulus viviparus. The sequence goes on along the minus strand of KN716224.1, from coordinate 114,236 downwards.
ACAATGTATGTAAATAGTTTGAGGATCTGTAAACTAGCATCATGCCAGAACCCTGAAAATAAAAAAGAATAGAAGGAGAAGCGTATGGTCGTGTGAAAATCTTGGTACTCATTCTGATAATAGTGAGCTAGACTCAAGTGACTCCTCTGAGTTCCCTTTATTCAGTCATATTAAATCCCAAAATCTCATTAGAATTAAACAAAATTTGAAAAAAAAAGAAATTTTAGGAGACTGCACTCAAGCTACACGAGCTGAAAATTGAAGCAGATCATTTTAGGAATCAATATAAATCTTATCAATTATAGCTCTTTGTAATATTTTCCTTTATAGTAAGAAATTCTAAGCTTTCAGAAATCTTTCCCTTCATGTAGGGCTCAGCTCCGTAGATAGTAATGAGGCTTTGAGGAATGTGAATAATGGTATTGATTTGTCTTTTTGTTCTTTCTAACGCCACTTAAACATTTTACCCTTGACAGAGTGTGTCTAGGAATCGGTTGAAGTTCTACGAAAATTACTCATGGCGTTCAGCTTAATACGATCGTAACCCTCAGCAAACAATTAAAAAACACTAAGCAGCCTTCAAAGCGAAACTTCTGTTTGGCTACTGAACAAGAATATCTTTTCTCAAATAAAAAAAGAACTCGTTCGCGTAATGTCAATAATCGTAACTGACCACCATTCACTCAACACACTGGACTCCTTAAGAAAAAAAGAAATGAAGAGAGCTATCAAAAAAAGATATTCAAAACAACTTTGTACTACGTCATAATATCATTCGAAAATAAACGAATCAAAACAAGAAGCTGTTTAAGCAATTACGGTAGTCTAGGAGGTGATCGAAAAATGTGGATTGAGTTACCGTAACCGATTTTGTCAGGTTTTGGAGGTAATAGACGGAAGATATCCCATGCTTTGTGATCAGTACCGGTCCTATAACAGTAATCGATTGGTTAGAAAATAAACGAGGAGAATTAGAGTTAGATTTTCTCTCTGCTGGGATCGTAGCTGATTAAAACCATTATCATATTAGGCTGTTAAGCTTTCACCCAGCAAAGTATTACTAGCAGTACTAAGGTAATGTAAGAAAGGACTTGCAACCTTATATTTCTCATAACTTAACAAAAGAATTCGTTAATTGTCAATTTTTATAAGCTTAAAAGTAAACATTTCCGAAAGATGTATATTTTCAAGCAGTGATATTTATATATCTAAATTTGATCTACTTTTTGGATTTCTACACCTGCAAATATCAATATAATGAAAAATGGCTAATATAAGAAACAAAGAAGAAAGATAACAGAAAAAAATTCGTTAATACATATTTAAAAACATGCCATCGTTCGATTTTTGATTGCCTTCGAGGGATTTGTGATGAGGGATTTTGATCAGAGTTTTGATCTCTTATAATGCAATTGAGTTTTTCTGCTTCTAATGTTTGACGTTGTTGATCATTTTCTGTGATGAGATAATAATAATTTGCTTTAGTAGCAAATCCATTCTGTTCTGTATCCATTGAAAAGGCTCAGCTGTACAGATTATGCTAATTGATCAGTATTCCTCGTTATCACTAGGATCCGATAAGTATGCAAAATACTGTGGATGTTATGCGAATCCAGTAATGTCAGTTTTTTATACAGTAGCGAAGAGAATCGTTAAGTTAGCAAGCTGATCGGACGATTAAGCTGAAGTTATTCAGGTGTTGTTCGACAGAGAGGGCGTGTTCCATCTAAGATATTGAAAGCTACATCGATACTTCTTCTCAATTTAAATCCATTCACTAATGACGGCGTAGATCATGAAAGTATACGGTAAACGCTATCATCAAAAAAAAACATGCTACCTCATAGTCATAATATGATCGCAAAACTTCGAACCTCACACGTTCCTCCTATTAATTCAACTTCATTAGCGTTATAAGAAACGATAAGCGAGAATATTCTATTATTCTGTAATCTATTCAATCAATAAATAAAATTTTCTTTCACTGAGACTTCTTTCGTTCAAGCTTAAACTGTTTTCCGAGGTATGTGTTTTTTCTTCGACGATATCATTAAGTATCGTTTATTTATGTCGTCAGTTTTTCGTCCTCATTCACCTCAACAATGTTTGATTTCGAGTAAATTCGTTTGTTTTGTTGAATTTCTTCGACGTAAACTACACTCAAAAGAAAATATTTGAAATAATTAAAATCAATAATTTGAAACGCGATTATTTTTAGATATACATATTTTATATATGTATTTTTTTAATATTTAATAACTAGAGAGAAAAGAAAAACATCATAGCAACGAACAGTTAGAATTGCTCTGAGTACGGTAGCGGAAAGAAAAAATCATTTTAAAAAACTCAGTAATGAAATATACGCTAGGAGTTCATGTAAGTTATCACTTAATTATGCATATATGCATGTTTAAAATCAGTTTACGAAATTTCTCTATGTTGTAACATTAAATGATTTCATGCTTATCCTCATTGTTTGTTCATGAGTAAACAATATAAGGTTGACAAGTTGAGACTATACAAATAGAATATTTATCATTTATAATCCTAGGCAATACCTCTCTTATAATAATTAATACCTGTTGACGTTCTTCAACGCATACGAATCGTTATGAGCACGTTGTATCAACATTGAAATTATGCAGCTTAAACGATGAAGCTGAAATGAGGTCTTGAATCTACAAAAATCCAACGAACCACCAAAACCTAGAACGATTATTTTAACCTTTTTTTTCAATACCGAGGATTCTTCCTCAATGAGGTTTATAAATGTTAAGCATTTCAAGCAAATATTACTATTATTAGAAATAGAAGTTATTCAAAATTAATCAATACCTCAAAAAATTACATCTATTGATTATTTGCCGAAAAATTTAATTCCTGATAGATGATAGCAAAACGGAACGCAAATTATTTTAATAGTATTGTAATTCATTTGTTAGTGATAAAAACTTGGTGGAATAATATATCAGATATTTTCAGCTTTTCTAGCTGATATTTGCCTAACCTCAAACCTCAGTAATGAATCAATACTGTCAACCTCGCGACTTATTTTAATATTCAATCTGTTCCATTTTTTAGATTCTAACTGCACAGAGCTTGGTTTTCCATCAAATGACAACGATTCTGATAAACTAGTAGATTACTGGAGATTTTGTATGAACTATAAGATGAGGAATACCTAAGAGTTTAAGTCGAGTTTATTAGAAGGTTCGCTGCAAGATTTTAGCATTATTCTTTAGCCAACCTCAAAACCTTCAAAAACTCAATTTAATAGAACTCGTCTCCTCTTTGTTATGGTTTGTCAACCTCAAAACTTAACAGATTGTGCACAACATCAGCATAAATTTAAGTATTTATTTGCATTAAGAAAGTATTTGTCAGTACTGTAGTAGATGATACAGAATACTTGAATGAATGAATGAGAATGATGAGGAACAACTCAATGAGTAGATGGAGGAGGAAAGGTAATTGACCAGCATGGTCATTCTAAATGTACCTTTTCTGGGAAAAAAAACCTTACCTCAAAACCTGTATAGTGTTTGTGTTCATAAGCGAACACTAACTTATATATTTGCTTTTGTAAATATTACATACTGCTCACCTAAGTGAAACCAGTTGCTGCTGCAGAACTTCACCATCCCGTCGTAGCACAATATATTCCATAAAGCTAGTAACTGTAAGCCGTAGCTACACTCCGATTTAAAAAATCGTGTTCAGCAACAACAAACCATTCCGACAGTAAATCCGTTAGAAGACCTGCGAAACTCAGTATCGAAAGTTCAATCTTTTAAGTACTCAATATTTTTATAATAGAATTTTTCTCTCACAGGATTTAGGGAGCTCGCAGCGCAGTAGTACGAAGTGCCGCTGTTCTGTAGGTTCGAATAGAGTGCTCAGATTCGCGTCCGCTCTATGAGCTACCAAACCCGCAGTCCTTCAAAGGTCATTAAATTGGTATCAGAGAAATGTGAAAAGATAAGCAGCACTATCGGAATATGGACCTTAAGTCATTGTATAGAGCAGAATTACATTCAACCAGCTCAATCACTTTGAGCACAAATGAGTAATGATCACCTTCCACAGAGAATGGCCAAAATCGTAGCATTTCTTAACATAGCATATTTCTTCTGATCTTTCCCAATCTTGCACAGAACGCGACAACAAAGAATTTGTAGAGCGACATTTCCTTCCGATTCACTTTCTACAACTTTTAGAAAACGTCCAATTGGCTCACACCAGCTATACAACGTGGTGAATAACAGTTGATTCTATTGGCTTTCTTTTGATGTTGTAGTTTCGACGAAGAATGGCCAGAGGCAAGGATAGTATCCGATATAAGGATGAATGGTAGGCTACAAAGGCGTGCACGACATAGATGACGTCCGCGACATATAACAACGTAAATTTTTCACGTCGAATGACAAATATTCTGTTATTTAGTTAGCACATGTCTCTTTGTCTGTTTTTCGTAGTAATAAGGGTATTCAACCTCTGTGTATTGCTCGAGCAACAAACAAATGAATACTTACAAGCATTGATAGTAATAGGTCAACCCTTTCAAAGTATTTTCCTCACATTTATTCTAAAACCACCTCATAATTATATTCTCTTATGCATCAGAACAAAAACCACCGGCAATTTAGAGGACCACCATACACATACGAAATGTCAATTTATTTTTGAATTGCTACTCTCCTTCTCTCCTATAACAGACAACACTACATATGCAGAACGCTTGCTGTAATTTACGACATACTTAGCATTTAATAAATATCGTACTCGTATGTTCATGTTCCAGTCCTCGTTCTCAAGAGCAGTATTGGGATAATAAAGCTTTTGATGTTGTCGTAGTGCTGTAGCAATACAGTGGGATTCGTTCCTATACTCATATTGTCAGCAGTAATCTGTATCTACACAGGAGAGGGATATTAAACAACAGGTGTTTTTTCGTTTTCTGAAATCTATCGCCTTTTTATGAAACACATTACCAATGTTTGATTCGTTTTGATTAGTTTTTTAACGTCAAATATGTTTTAAGAGCGAACGCATGCCTGAACTCCGATCTCAGAAGTACTTGCCATCGTTCTGGCATGATGATTCTGCAATGCAGGGATATATGAGCGTCATAAAGGTAAATCTATCCAAGAGTTTTATAGATATTATACGCTATTGTGTACAAAATTCATCTCAGGCTCGGGCAGTAAACCCAATTGATTATGATCGAAAAATAAGATTCTGGACAAATTTAATTTCGTCTTCTTGTGAAGTTGAAGGAAATGCTATCGTCAGTGTTGATGTGCTCAAACGACGGTTTAGACGTGGCGATCAATTACCATCGAGTATTCCTGTGGTGTTAGAGCACTTAAACAAGCAAGTTTTTTGCGTAAACATTCAAAAGGTTCTCTGAAGTTTCAGGCGGAGCAACTTACTGCTTAAAAGAATATCTATAGACGTATGTGTCCTGATAATCATCGCTGTTTTGTGAACATAAGAGCCGATGGACTTTTTGTTATCGAATTATGTAAATTAGGAAATTAAGTCTCGACGTTAGCAGTGTTGGTATTCAGATGTGGTGTATTGATGCCGTTGTCAAAATGGCAAGAACAACACTCATCATGGATGGGATGGAGTTTTCAACAGTTAAGCAAAACTTCAGAATGGCTTTTTGGAACTTCGAAATCCATTTCTACTGAACGCTATATTCATTTACAGACAATAAAAGTAAGTCATTTGAATATCGTGAAAACACTCAAAATCAGAGGGTTTTTCAGCAGTTTTAGTCATGTGATATATAAAATGTTGATTCGGTTGCAGATTCAAGCGGACGAATTGATGAAGCTGTACAACAAAGAGTTTCATTCCGAAGTTGATGGGACAGGTAGTATTGTGGAATACTCAACGTTCTATGATAGTGCAAAAGACATCGTTCGCACAAAGGTTTCCAAATTCAACATTTCTTAGCTGTTACAATGTACTTTTTCTTAATAATGCATTTAGGAAAATTTCGATATCGTTCTAGCTCATCTGTCCGACAGAGGTGACGTTACTATTGGACAAGGTCGCAATGGTGAACAAATACTAAAGTTCAGGGTTAGTTTGATCATTAACAATCCTTATAATTTTGTTCTTGCTATGAACATATTTTCTTTCAATGTTAGCAATTTTTGTAACTTTTTTTTTCTAGGATAGCGAAGAACCTGTCAGATTTACTGAAGCTGATGCAAGTGTCCACGACATCAGACGAGCGATGACAAAGATTGAAAAAGATATCACTGTTCTGGAACGCAAAGCGGAAAAGTGCGAGTTCTATTTCAAAGTTGTTCTTGTGATTCTTTTAACTATGTGTCTTCCTTTTTATGTTGGATGCTGATTGTCGTGCTGCTTTACGAAATAAGGATAAAACGAAAGCAGCAAATTTACTTCGACAGAAAAAGCATGTGCAAAAGGATATTTCCGATAAAGACTCGCAATATCAGCGACTGCTCACCATGTTACAACAGCTTGCCGCTACGAAGGTTATTGTGAATAATATTATGAGTGCTTATGAGATTTATCGCTGCCAATTTGATCACTATTTCGTTTAATAACTTTGCAAAATGACCACAGTTATAGCATAACAAGGAGATACTCGATGCTTACAAGGCAGGAACTGCTGCTTTCAGAGCCAATCTTTCCCGACAAGGCATGACTGTTGAAAAAGTAAGTCTTACCTTTTTGCTCATCAGTGTTGCTTACTTATCATGCTACTCAAATTAGCTAGTACCAGTCTCTTTGTTGTTAACAAAAGCTCCAGGTTTACTTCACGATTCATCTGACCCTTCCTTCTGTAACTTTCAATTTTGATATACAGATTGATGAAATGATGGATGATGTGGCTAACTCAATTGATGAATATCGCGAAATTGAAGAAGCCATTGGGCACGCGTTCGTGCCGAAGCAGAACGACGATGAAGACCTCGAAAAGGAGTTAGACGAACTTATATCAAAACAAAAGGTCCCATTTATTCTCACGTATTAATGTCGAAATTCTTTGTTTGTCCCAATTTTCCTGTATACTGTGTTTCTCTTTCTTGAAAGAAACTAAGTTATCATGTGCTTTACAGGATTCGCCTGCTATTAGCAATGGTACTAGCAATAAGGTATTACCATCTCTTCCGGAAGTTCCATCGAATACCCTTGGATACAATGATTTCGAAGATGAAGATGCTTTGAGTCTTCAAAAACGTCTCGAGAGGTTGCGATCTGCAACGTAATTCTTCGTTTTTTGAAGCATGCTGAGTAATGTGATGTTTTATACCTGTATAATTATTGATTTGTTTTTTATTCAACCGATTAAGCGGCATATAATTTTTGTTGGTAATGCCATCTAATGATTTTTCGTCGGTTCGCGTTCGTTTTTCAAAGTCCAATATCTTATTCCCTACTTTTATTCCTTATATTTATTACTTTCATCGCCAACTTTATTCCTTTACAATCATGGAAGATTTATGATTCGTTGAGTATCCTTCCTATTAAATTATCTTTTTTTTTTTTCGTTGTCTACTTAGGATGCTCCATTTAACTGTTTGCTATTGTCACCAAATGTTACATTTAGCGAGATGTTATTAAATATTCTATCTAATTCATATCGGTTTAGTAAGGACAAAAATATTACCACTTAACCATGTACTGAATACTCAAAAAATGTTAAGCTCGCTTTCCTCACATTCTAACTCGGTCATTACATTTTGATGAAGATTTAAAACAACGCTATCCTACCGTATCATTCAAAGCATTTGATCTTAACTGTTTGTAGTTTTATTTCTCAGATTCTTCTGTACTATTTCTCACGTACATGTATAATCACATCACACATGACAGAACATGTACAATCGTACTTTCTATGTTCCCATGTCATTGGTTAGTACTAGGTACCGGCTGGAGAGTTCATCAACGTGTGAGATTGCAAAATTCATAAATTAGAACTATGACTTCAGTGTTTCTACAACTATTAGAATACATGACGCTTCAAAACAGTAAGCTTCAGCTCTTTTACAACTGTTATTTCAAAGAGCAAATCGATCAACAAGAAGAAATAGATGTCGGTTAATTTATGTGTGGTTATTAACATACACTCTGAGGTTATTCTAGTATCCCTTAAGTATTGGACCTCACAGTTTAATTCTGTGTCAAAATAAAGTGATATAGATCCTATCAAACCCGTAAAAATCATAGTTTCTCCCTCACAAAGCTACAACATATTTCTCCGTGTAAACAAACAATCAACACATTAAAATGTCATCATAATAGAGAATGTTGACAAACAACAAAGATCTTAGTAAACGATAACATGTTTGATATAAACAAACAAGTCATCAAAACACTGACGACATGAACCATAACATTCTTTTACAGCTTTTATGCTTAACGAATATTTTTTTACACTTTATATGTATTAAATAAGAGTAATATCACCACTAGAAGTTCAATATAAATAAAGAAAAGCTTGTCTACAAACAAAACGACATGCATTGAAATCAATGCATGTGATTCGTTAAGCACTTAAGTAGCTTCTGATCGTATCTTATTTAGCATTTGTTTATTCAGTAATGATCAAAGATCGCAATAGAATCCGTATTTCATTAAACTTATTCTCATTTAAGCTATAATGTGTGGATGAAAACATAAGGGAAATTTACACTTAGTTACTGTAACACTTATTGAGGTGATTTATAATTGTACTGCTCAAAAGCTTAACATTATGGCTGTCTTCTTACTGTCCGAATCAATGCTTTCCTAGGTTTCCTCTAGTCTCTCGGTTGAGGTTTCAGGTTTTGCGACTAACTAACTCAGCATCATTACCGATATGAGAACACCATTATGACCTGTCATAGTTGATAGAAAATAAATGAAGATATTACATTAGAATTCTTATTCAAACCTAGAAACAAATAAGTGTTGTTGCTTTTTTGAAGTCCTAAGAAGCCGTCGACAACGCTGAGGTCTAATATCATAAGAGGCTACCATTATTTGATGACGTTTCTAAGTCTAATGACTCAACCAATATTTTAGTCACTCGTAATTCCTTAAGTAAGCATCGATGTTTTTCATAATTAATATGTATCAGTTTAAGAAAGTAACGCGTCATCGTACTAGTTGAAGCCTCGAGGAACAAATAAGTGATATATAGTTGGAATCCGAAAAAATGAGATTAGTTGATGTAGCTATAGAAAACAAACAGGTTGAGTGAATGAGGCAAACAACCATATATAATAAATATCCTCATTCAGTAGTATGTTATGCAAATCAAAATTAAATGGTAGAAGCATGCTAATAAAGTTAAGCATTAATAACCACTATAATCAAAAGCATAGAGAACTATAAAATAAAACTGAGTTCAAAAGAGTTTGTTGAAGATCGATAAACTTAATGATCGACTGAATAGAACTAGTAGATCCTTCTTACATATGTGTTCAATTCCGAAACTTTAGGGATCATCTTATTCATTCTAAATCACAATTAAATATTATATTTATTCTACGCTTGACTTCGAACCTTCCCTTGACCTTTTCTCATGCAGATTTCTCGTAAGATTTTGCAGTAACGAAAAAAATAAAGTATTTCACTTGAAGGTGTGACGTTTCCTGATCCATTTTGATTGGGTAGACCACACACTGATGATTTTAGCCATACAAAAACAAATACGTTTTCTTCTTTTCACTCGCTCAAGTTAGGAGATTACTAGGAAACTTACAAGTAATTCCATTACATTTAATTGATGAATTATCTCCTAATACTTTTGAATGTGATCTCAGATCATTATCATATGCAAATTTCTAGTCAACCCTCATATTGAGCTCTAATGGTTTGATCAGTTGCAAAATGTCGGTGACGGTGGAAAGTGTCGAGAACGCTAGAGAGGAAGCTATCGAGGCTACTAATGATGACAATGTGATCGAGGTTTGTTTGAATCGACATTTGTTAAGGCATTCAAGCTTCTTCAAATGTAAATAATACTTCGATATGATTAGAAAGAAGTAGAGATGATAGGAATAGCGGAAATCGCTGGCGGAAATGCGATAGCTGTAGTTTATGATGACAGTGAACTTTATTTACGCAAAAAAACTAACAGCCACCTGATCATTGGTGTTGCGTTGTTTACGGCTTCGTCTTTGCTGTTTAGTCGTTTGCGTAGGTCAAATCGTCAGATTCCCTCTAGCACCTAAGTAGCCTAATGTTACTCTTTTGTTTTTTCACTCAAATTTATATAACTGCTAGTTACGGTAGAAATACTAATGACCTAAAAAAAATGAGAAGCTTGTGTATATTTGTCTTTCTCATTCATTTTCGATATTACTTATTCCCTATGCTTTTCCTCCACTGCTTAGCTTTGGTGCGTTCACGCTACTAGCGGTACACGTAGCGTCAGCATCCCCAGGATATATTTCCGGAAAATATAAATGAAACAACAGAAATGAAACCTTATTTTTAATTTTTTACACTAATTTTCGAAGTCATGTAACATTATTTTCCCAAGAATTATGTTTGGCACAATGCCATCAAGGAAAATGCTATCTTTATGGCAAAGCGAGGGCAATAAAGTCGCTAATTATCAATTTCACTTCCGTATCGCCCCGCTTCCGAGAACGCCAGTAGCGCAGCGGTGGAAGTGCCACAGTGATACACACACACAACGAATTTAATGCACCTAGGTTCGTGGCCGCTCCGAAGACTACCGATCCTATTAGAACTCTCGTGTGGGTAAATATGTACCAAAATTACGGAGAATGGAGGTACTGGAGATTTAAATGGCTTACGAAGGGTTTTCGTTTGTAAAGTGGAAAGCACTCAATTGGTTGTTTTTTTGATCGCTCTCAAGAGAATATTGGATTACTGAGTGTGAGAGATAGCAGGCTTTTGTATTCTCGTGGTACTTTAATGAGTCTCGTGATTTTGTGAAAACAGTCTATCGTGATAAGCCATTTTTAAAACAGTGAATATTCGTGTGAAAATCTTGTAGACGACAAGCAACAATCAGATTGTAGACGACGGAGAGCAATCGGGTTGGAAGATCATCAACAATCCCGCCAGCATTTAGTTTTTTGTACAACAAAATTGTGCTATTTTTCTATAGATTTAGGACTTCGCATTCCGATAAATATCATATGAAGAATCTTGGCAATGCATCGATGAGGAGTGGACGTAGATCCTACAGATCTTGAGGTCTAATCTTGTCTAGTCTGGATGCTGTGTGATTTTTTACCTACGAAACATATGATATCTGGAGAACTTACAAAGCATCATAATCATCTGCTTCCTCTTTATGTGAAAACAAGAGAGATGTAGCCATCAAAGGAATCTAAGTTGAGGAAGTAGATGATTCCCTCAACTTTCTGATAGTAAGTGTTGCGTCCTGGCAATGGACTCTAATAATCCTGGTTTTGTGTGTGGTGAAGCTTACAGATGCTTTTTCTAGCCTAAGCTGCTCCATCATTCTTTGCTCTCCTCTCCATAAGGTCCTCATCTATCGCTCTTGTACAGACCTTAACAGCTTCGGGCTTGCGTATTGACAAACTGGGATGACCATCCAACTTATTGTGTTATCAAGTAAATTGTAATGTAACACTTCAGGCATTATTAATACTTGGATACTGAAATGTTCCATCTTCATGCGTAGTGCGAGCTTCAGCAATTTCCAATCGTTTATTTCTTTTGCGAATGTCGTCAATGACACATGGTGACACTGACTCAAAGAAGTTTTGTTGGTATAGCTTTAGTTACTTGGATTCCTGAAAAATCCCTCATCAGGCACTCTTATGGTTTTCATCTCATGCAGTCACCGGCTACAACGAATCAGAGGGATGCACCCACTTGTAACTTCATTTTATCAAGATGGTGGCGATTACTGATAGGTTTACTCTTGGCTAGGTCTCCATGTCGTGAAACCTTCTGAAAGGTTTAGTAATCCTGAACAAAATTTTAGGAAACGAAGGTACTCATAGTATACGCGTCTTATGACACTATCTGATTTGGGTCTTTCAGGTTGATAAAAATGCCACGAGTTTGGACTTGACACGCACACGCTTGAAGAAAATCGAGGGATTCGAATTCTTGAAGAAGGTTAGTTGATTTATCTCAAAAGATATCTCTATAACTTTCCAATGCATTTCTTGGTCAATTTTAACCGATTGCTTTGATCTGTTACTTGCAGATCGAAAGTCTTTGTCTACGATGGAATCTTATTAAAACTATTGAGGGTTTAGATACTCTCACTACTTTAACCGAACTGGATCTTTACGACAATCAGGTTGTTTTCGTAAATTCCGTAGTTTTGTGTGTAAACTCGTCCTTGGATATTTGTAATTACATGGTTACTAGGTAACAGAACGTTCTGTTTTTCTAAATATTCAGATAGAGAAAATCGAAAATCTTTCGACGTTGGTCAATCTCGAAACGTTGGATCTTTCGTTCAATCGATTGACAAAAATAGAAAATTTGGAGAATCTCACAAATCTCAAAACTTTATACCTCGTTCACAATAAAATAACAAAAATCGAAGGACTAGAAAAGGCAAGGTTTCCACTTCTTTTGTTTGTAAAGCTTTTTTGTGTCGGCTTTTTCCTCCTTTGCGGTTACTGATCAAATGCTTCAGTTGGTCAACCTTGAATACCTCGAATTAGGAGACAATAGGATTAAACGAATTGAGAATCTCGACACAAACGTAAATATTGTTCGTCTATTTCTTGGAGCAAATCAAATTCATAAAATTGAAAATCTTGAACATCTGAAGAACATCGAAGTGCTGAGCATACCGGCCAACGCAATTACCGTAATCGAGGTTTGTTTGTATGTCTGCATGTGTGTGCGTCTCTACCTTCTTTATTATCTACGAATAAACAGAATTCCCCCAATTTCTTTCGGTGTTTATGTCAATATCAATTCTATTTACTTGAATTCCTCATTTCTTACGTCACTATGAGAATGATCGTACGAATTTTGCCGAACGATTATTCTTACTAGTTTTCCCATGGTTAGATCTATTTGATTAAGGCCTACGTGGTACAAAATTTTTATCGCCGTTTCTATTGGCTGTTTGCCAACAGTGTTGACAAACAAAAAAAAACTGTTGATAGTCGTCTAGAATGCGAATGTTCTTTTGATATGTCGTACAGCTTCAAAATAATACAGATGTGTTTTTCTTTTTTCAGGGCGTGTCTGAATTATCAACTTTACGTGAGATTTACTTTGCACAGAACGGAATCCAAACTACATCCGGACTAGAGAAGCTGACAAACCTTGAAATCCTTGATTTCAATTATAATCGTCTTCATAAGGTTGAGGGTATTCGTCATCTGAAAAGGCTTACCGATTTCTGGGCAAAGAACAACAAGGTAATGACATGACCTTTTCTCCGATTCGTTTTTACCTGATAACTTTTTGACGAAGTGTTCCGTTTCGTTTTTCTTTGATATAAAAAATAAAGCAATTTACAGCTGGAAGACTGGCAAGTATTCGACGAATTGATTGAGTTGCCTCATTTGAATCTCGTCTATCTTGAGAATAATCCGTTTTCTCAAGGGCAGGATTACAGGTTTGTCGAGGATCTCAAGACAAGATTGTCGTTTTCACGTTTTCATGATTTCAGAGCAAAAGCAATTCGACTGCTTCCACAAATTACTCGACTCGATTCAACTCAGTGCCGTGATCCGAGCGTCCTTAAAGCGCCAATTTTTGTTTGACTATGAGAGCTTCTTTGTTTTTCTTAAACAATGCTTTTGTGATCATTTGATTTTTGATCACCAATGAATCTAGTATCTGTCGACGTTTTATTCGGTTATACAATAATAATCTAATCAGGAGAATCATTCCCAATTAACCAGAGGAAGGCGTGATCTACGAGACCATCACGAATAACTTGACTTTAAAAATTATATATATGTATTTGAAAAATTTTCGGTGTAATCCTGATAGATCGCAAATTTAATGTCAAAGTTGCTTAGCAAAGACCAACTGAGTGATTAGAATGATTAAAGAGTTACAAATAAGCTCTGAATTTATGAAAAATCAATACTTAGTATCAATATTACATCATTATCATAAATCTATCTAATATACAAAGGCATTCTTGCAGTTTTCTTGTCTGTTATAGACGTACTAAGCTGTTGAAAAAGCGGTCAACATAAACAAAAAGCAGTAGTCCACATAAACATTGATTGTACGATGGTCAAATAGAGACACTGTGGCAATTATTACAGTACACCGAGCTTAACGTAGTAGGAACTCTCTGGCTGTCCAGCTTTATTCAGTACAATTTCTTCAAGTATTCCAGATTCAATACGATGCAGCGTTGTCTTCAGATGAATTAACGAGTTAGCAAATTTATTCGACTATCTCATGTTTGCTAATGGAGTTTCTTTGACTTCATAATTGATACTTAAAAAACGATAAAGCCTCACCTGATTTGAATATTTGACAATTGAAATTAGGTTACTGTTCGATGTCTATTAATTTTCATCGACATTTCAAAGGATTGCAATTTTATCGGAACCTTGAAAGCATCGTACTGGTTTGTGAGGTGAACTGAAAACTGTCAATTATAATAACATGAGCCATGTTGACGTGCTTAAGTCGCCAATGTCGAACAGTACGATCTTCACAGAAAACGTCAATGAGTTTTACAGTAGTCCGAGTTTTTTTTTACATAGTTTGATAATGAAATTTCTTTATTGGAACAACGTTAACTAATTTAATTACATTCGATGTCAATAAGAATTTGACGCATGAGTGAACGTCGATAGGAGAAGATGAAATTGAGACGACTTGTCGAGATTTTTCACATCGATTATCGTCAACGAAACAACACTACAATCGCCATTGTCCCTATCTTGTGCTACAGTAGATGTTCACAATCGTTTTTCTTTCAAGTCGAAATGGTTAGCAAAACAAATTTCTTCAATAACATTCAACGAAAACAAGCAACTGCTTGGTAACAAACAGTAAACGCATCGTTACACGAACAACAAGAAAAAAGCATACCATCAGCTGAACGAACGAGGTTGTTGTTTTGACGAAACTCGTTGTCATTCAACTCTTACCCATTGAGTATAATGGGAAATACGCAAAACTCAGAACACAACAACAAGAAAAAAAGTGCAGGCCTATGAAGCTACGATGTACATATCGAATATATCTGAAAAATTTTCCACTCATGAAACTACAGAAACGTTCACAACTAGCAGAATGAATACTCATTAAGAAATATTCTTTTATAGTCTATTGCACTTAATATATAATAAAACCAATTGATGATTTATTAAAGTAACGAACATTCCGAGGAGCGGTATATTTGCCAGATTCCGATTTAGTTCAGAGCCACATTTATGTTACTGTATTGAAGCCGTACTAGCTGCGTTCTTATCAGAAAACCCATCGACAAAGATTGATACTTCTCTATGCGGCCAGCGGTCTTACGTCATCACATTCATCAGAGGCTATCCATTAAGTGACAGAATGTGATATATGCATATTCATTCAGATTTAAAATGACTACATTTCGTCATCTTGTTCTAGTGATAGTCGGCTAGGTGAGCGTATTGGGGTTCTCGATCACCCGTTCAGTACTATCATGCACAGATAGAACACCAATAAATAAATCGACTTAGCAACTAACCTTTTATGACAATTCACATAGTCATTGTACGGACTCCATATTTCTGAATTCTTTACAATTTTTCTTTTGAACGTACGCAAATAACCAAAGTAGAGCAGATATTCCAGAAGGATCAATGTAACACCATTATTAGTGCACTACAACCATCAACTTCTGTGCCATAAAAGAAAAAAACCTCATCACAAGACGACCGATCTCATAAAGATCGACGACTGCTTTTAGTAAGAACACTGGAACGACCTGGCACGATTATCTTAACACCTCGGAAAAAAAAGAGGTGCTGTGCTAGCAAGAAAGTACTTGACTAGTACAAGTCATGTTAACAAAAAACAATCTAATCAAGATCTTACTTGTTTCCAATAGCATTCGATTTCGGTTGTAAATATGCGGAAACTAGTAAAGACTTCTTACTGAACCTCACTGTACAATGCCTTGATGGCTCACACTATTATCAAATTGAGTCTCGATGTTACTTTCATCTATTCTTTCCTTTTCGATAATATGTCGTTGAATGCTTGAGAATACTTGTTGAAACGTGTCCGTAATCGCCTTTATGATCTGTTGCAGAATTTCACGTCAATGAACTACTAGTAGACTTGTGATTTTTATCGTCGGAAGAATTTGAGTTAGCTAAACATGCAGATGAGATTACTGTTTGGGGTCTCATTCTGAACAATCAGCCAATTAGTATGAAATTGTACTCAACAGCTATGAGAACTTCATAACAAACAAATACCAACATGATTAGTATTCAAGTCTGCCACTTGTAATGTGAATCTTACTCTAGTTCTACACCAACTTCTAAATGAAAAAAATTTGAACATTGTAGGTAAACACTACAAAGTTCCCTGATGGAGTTTCACAGCTTTACGAGAATACCTAGGACCCTTCCTTATTTATGCATTCATTCTTCACAAATCGAAGCTCCCGATGTTGAAATTAGAAAGTGACGTTACAACGTCACATTCGTAATGAGAATCTTAATCTAGTTCTTGCTCTTACTCTAGAATCGTATTCTGGTCAAAAGAAAGTAAGTAAGGCGAAGTAAAGAAATAATAGCTGTTGTCGAGGGTTAAAAGAAAGTATTGACGTTTTAATCATGTAAAACATCTGACGTACATCATTCGTTCATTCACATATCAAGAATGTAACATTTAGACAGTACATTTATGTAAACATGTCTTATAGATACAACGGAGAGAAAAAAAAATGTGCGCATAAAGATCTCAGTAATACGATTTCATATGAAACAACAAAAAGACTTTGTGTTTCACAATCTACCTGAGTCAAACTTTTAGAAACATTTGTGAAAAGTACAAAACGTTTAGTGAAAATGCCGCAACATTCATATCCCGTACCGTCATCAGAAATTGATAAAACTTTAATGAGATAAGTGAAATGAATTATATACATAATCTATATCAGACGAGTATCTAAATGAACAAAACTACACAATAAAAAGAAAACTGTACATAAAACATCTTATTAGCTGTCAAACACGCCGGTTTAAAACTCTGAGTATGACGTGGAGGTGCACATGAGTCTCGTTCACAGAAAATTTACGAATCGCTGAAACAAAAATAACGATTAGTAATAGATCATCTATCTTTTCGTTCAAATATACACCCTTATCAAAGCATCGTTAGTTAACGTAACATTACTTTAAACATGCAGCTAAATTGCGTAATTTCTCGACCTCGGCCTGTAGACAATCTGATAACACCGGAGGAGATGACGAAAACTAAGGGTCAATACACAAGGCTATGGTTTAAAAGCATTTAAAAATTACGCTCTATATATTCTACTTGCAAGCATATAAACATGTTCTAGTATAGCATAATTCATTTCAAATTGTGATTCAATTTTCAACTAATCCATGAAAGTAAAGCAACAAGAACAGCTGGTGGACTAGAAAAAAACATAAAACCAAACTTAACGAAAAAATTACTCATCGCGGCAAATAAGATGGCGAATACTCAACGAATTATGAAATCTTCATTCTCTATTCTGTCAACTGTAGTAAGGCATGTTGCCAAGACACATGAATAATAAATATTCCATGCACAAGTAGGTTCTAGTCATAACTGAATTTTTTCTTGTTACAGCAGACACGGCGGCTGTTACAGCATGAAAAGATAGCGAAACAAGTATTGCAACGAAATTCATCGTAATATCCTCCAGAATTTAACAACGTGAATACTATATCACAATAAGTTTTTGAGAGAAATACCTATTACTTCCTAACACAATTGATCACCGTTAAAACTGTTGCATATAATAGTTCAGTCCTGACGGCAGTATTACCTTGCCCTTGAGGATCGTAACAAATTATTTGTACAAATAAATAAATAGCGCTCATATGTCTTCAAATTCAGGACAGCAATACACAGCAAAAAAACAACCACTAGCGCTCAAATGTGCACACGTGCACAGCTGCGCCGCGCTAGTATCTTTCTAATTCTTATGGTAAGCTAAAGAAAACTACGAATAGAAAAAATCGATATCTTGTTTGTAGGCTGTTTTATATACGTATCAATAATAAGTCCCATAATATCAAAATAAACTCTTTGAATACCAATAAGACTTTCTAAGACATTCGCTTCCCAATAATCTGAAAATGCAACAATTTGATGAAGGCAGTGGATAAATGGGAACACTGCACCTCATTCATCAACATACGATTCGCCTCCACTTCTGCGATAAATGTGCAACACAAAGCAACCGGCAGAATCAAAGCCACTTAATGCTCGTTTCGAACAAAGACTGGTGCAAGGTTTTCCACCAACTAAATGTACTGTTGAACGTTAAGTAACATTTTAATCAGATATGTATTCCTTTCCGTAAATACAAAGTAATAAGATATAAACATTGAGGTGTCAGATTATGAAACTAGGATGTTGAAATATATTATCTTATCAAAAATACGTACTTTGCAAGCATTGTTACCTACTTTGAAGCAGTTTAAACTGGTCTATGATTTTTTGACTCCAAGGAAAACCTCTAGAATACTGGATTTCACTAATTAATAAAAAATAGCACCGTCAGATCTAATCGCAGAATGCAGTAATCATCAACAACGGCTGGTTCAAAAGCATCGACATCACAGCACAATTGTGAAACCGCTTGCACACAGCATGACGCCGGCGATGACACTAGCCAGCTGATTACTATTTCTCATAGTATTCGAATCGCCACCGGACTGTTTACAAAACAGATCCCAACTATTTCAAATTTGACCACTTAGTGAACAAAGCAGATGGAGTAATATCAAAACTGATAAAAATTTTCAGATTCATTATGATACACAGAAATTAAATATAAATTACCAAACACCCACCTTTTTAGCATATTTTTTAAAGAGGAAATCTGTAGCTATTGATCCGCAGCAATTTGAGAATGAAACTTAGAAACTTGAGATGAGAATTCCTGCGGAATCTTATGTGCAGGCCGTTTCCTTGGACTTTTGGAAGGACTGCTGGAAAAACTCCTAAGAGAATTGCTGCTCGGAATAGCTCCATCACCATCAACATCGTCAACGAATCTATAAATTAACGAATCTTTTCAACTAATACATTTATCTATAAAACCTACCGAAATGGACTGCTTGGAAAATTGGATTTTATCGACTTTAAAGACGCTACATGTTGTTTTGGCGAGCGAGATTCGACAGAACGACGCTTTCGAACTCTAAGGTAATCTAAAAATGGTAAAATCGAATCTCAGAAAATTACTCGAGCTCATGAAAAAAAGTTGACTAAGGTAAATATAAAAATTCTAAACAAAACATTTCAGCGATTTTGTAGCACGCTTATGACAGAGCTTATGTAATGTATTATCTTACAATCACATCTTTATAGAATAATGAAAATTATGATTGAAAGACGCGCCGCATTACGCATGACTAAACTCTTGTTGCGCAAGTCTTACCGAGCAATCAAGAATCAGAATCAGATAGAGGATGATATGCAAAAGAAACCTGGAATTCAAATCAGAACCACGTGCGTGCGAAAATATCTGGGTTTCAATGACATGTAAACAGCATTTTTTTTTCCACCTTCCATCGAAAAACAATCAATTGACGAACAACTTCCACTCCGATCAAAAATTTACAATGTGAACAACATTTCTATTGGATGAATGATACTTCATTTTTACAAAAAAAAAAACAGAAATAGACTTCCCGTTAATGTATCTTTAGGACAATAAATTTATAAGTGAGTCGATAATCTTGCATTCAAAGACATGTGGAAGCTATGTGAAAAAATGACAATTAAAAAAAGATCATTACCAATTGAAGATCATTTTGACATTATGTAAATTTCTTTAATAAACGAAATTCTTCCGGCCATTTATCGCCTAGTGGATGATCGACACAAGAAATTCAAGAAGAAATCTTCCAGTAAAATGGTTAGGGTAAGCTATGAGGAGAAGCTCCGTATTCAAATGTCAGGTAATCAACAACAAGGATAAAATGTGGACGCAAATGGATCTATTGATAATGGTCATTCATTAGCAAATTCGTGATCTCGACATTACAGAAAACGGAAATTATCAAGCTTCGAAATAAACAGCATCTTCAGCGATTAAACCATATTTTATTTAGCTTAGTGAATATCCTAACATACAAAATGTAAGTAATTCAGGTTTGTTCGACTTTTTTTTGAGCTCATTCTAGCAGCAAAATGAAAAATAAATAAGACGCAATGACCATAAGAAGAACTGCCTTCCTCGTGGAGAAAAAAACAATATTTTTGTTTTGCACCATTTAAAAGCTGTACTATTTATTTCTATACCACCTAATCACTAAGCGAAACGCTTTTTAGTAATTCTTTAACATGGCAGTGTCGCCAAAACTCCCCGATACTTGCTTGTTTAAAGCTGGCGAAATTAAAGAGCAAGGTTGTAACTTAATAAAAAGATTATTCATTCATGTCCTTGGGCACGGACTAGTAACTACCTCTCCATTATTATAACCATTGACCTCGACTCCACGAAGGACGGCAAATCACTTATGTTCAACGAGTAAACGTTATGAAACGTATGTTACACGATTAATTGTAAAGTTTATAAAAGTATTTTTAAAAAGAAAATAAATCTGTCGAGAAAAAAAAGGCCGTCTTAGACTAGATCCTTTTGACATTTAAACACTACACCTTTTAACAAACAGCATACTACCTCGGTTTGACATTTCTACGCAATATATCAACTATTTAAAAAAGCAAAAAAATAGAGAAAAACAGCCAAGTTTATATTAGCAGGTAAGAAAAAAGAAAAAACTTAAGAGAGGAAAAAGGTAACAACACTGAACTTTCTAATCATAAAATATCACACCAAAACAACCATAATACAAAGAGAACAAATAAGCCGAAATACTACATTAATATGCACTGAAAGTTCTTTTACAGAATTGAAGAAATTTCCATTTAACATTATTACATTACACTAAGACAAAAGCTTAAAGTTTCATTGAAAAATCAACAACATTGGGCAATATTATAGTAGTAACACTGCAAATACGAAAACCAAAGGAGGATTGAAAAACACGCCAATGTTTAACTGATAATGCATTGATACTCAAGAAATAGAAAATGATAAGACTCACTTGTAAGTTTTGCTTGTTTTAGGCTTCGCCGACATCTATAGTCTTCCCCGGACTGCTGTCTCACAAAAGACCTGGGAATTTCATTTTAATAAACATCACTGATAAGCAGACATTAAAAACCTTGTCAGTGGCCGATGAATACTTGAGTTAATGTCATTCTCTTGTTTTGTAGACACTGACGGAATATTTGGATCAAACTCTGCCTTCTTCACTTTTTTCTTACGGACAGTTAAGGGTTTGTATACAGATGGTACCTTAATATTGAATAAAAAATAAACTTAGAATTAACCAAGGTATATTTTCATAAGCTTTAGCAACATAATGAGTGCTAAAACCTGCTTTGTCAATTGGTAGCCTTTCGTATTCTACATCACCACAAACTGGTTTGTCCAATTCAAAGTCGTAACTCCACTTAACTCGACTGTTCTTCAACTGTTTTTTCGTCGTTTCTGATAGCCAATTTTCTACCTATTAACATTGACATTTCAATCAACCACAAATAACAATATTATTATAATAAGAAAAAATGGTTCTACAAAATCGGAAACATATCAACAAACTTCATTACGATCAGGCTTTCCAAAAAGACATCGTTTCTTCCTCAGCATAATACCAGGACTATCATTCTCCATCACCAAAAAGATTCATACAATGAAAAAAATAGTGGATCGAGATGAATTCGAAAACTAAAAGTTTCATCGTGAATAATCATAAAGTTGGTCAACAAATTTACGTAAAAATGAAGAAATGAAAAATGCAGAAGCAAAAACGCCCGAACCTGCCGGCTGGAATTTGAATAGAGCGAGCTGGTCGCGTCGATCGATTGGCAGTGGGGCGCCACGATGCGTTGCGTAATCTGACGGACCATACAGCGTCAAACTTTCAAGAAAACGTTAACTGACAGCCGTTTGTGGATTGGTGCCAAAATTTTAGTGCTGTCTGATCGATTCTATGAGAAGAATTATGTGATTTTGTATAGTACAAACCTGTAATGATTAACTAGGTATACAAGTGACGTGTATTTTATGAAGCGCCTTTTTTTGATTTCTTACTATGCTTCATTCCTAAAGAGAGAAGCCGGTATATAATGCTGACATTACGATCTGTACATTTGGTTCTTTGATGACTATATCGGTTATGATCTCTATTAATCGATATTTAATGGGTTTTTTTGAAATGAAACTGGTTTTTTCGGAAGAGCTTTACAACAGCGATCTATGTGCTAGCGTTCCTATATTGAGTAACCACTTGTGGTGGTGGTCTGGCGCCATGTGCTATTCATAGATTGTGAATGTACAAATTGCATATATGGCATCGCCATCTGTCCCATTAAAATCGCTTGAAAATTTCACTCAACGTTGTTGAGAGAAGTGTTTTCTCGTAAAATTTTATTGCGTTCCGTTGTCAAGAAATCTCCTAAAGTGACCATTTCGAGTCGTATCGTTACTTTATCAGTTTTGACCACACCCTTTTTATTCGTTGCGTTTGTTGCGATCATAAATTAGATCATAAGAGATGGTCATGGAGGTTTCGGAACTAGTGCTTAATCTAGTAAGATTCTTATAAGCTTCTTATTCTAATAAACTTATACAATTGTAATTAGTACTGCTTTTCTCCCAGCATTATTTATTCATTACGATACGATTCAATTCAAATGGGTCATGCATGAGGTCGGAAATGATAACGGCTGGTTTAAATCAGATGGCTGGTTTGAACGATTGTTTTTATTAATTAGTGCTATACCATGTGTGTGTGTACGTGTGTGACCCCGTTGAGTGCATAACAAACTGCTTCAGAACAGCTGGTCTTCTCGTCTGGTTCCTATCTACAGAATATCAATCCGTACTGCAACTGTCAACCACTCTTAGCACTCAAACTCTGCACGTAACCTTCTCAACAGCTGTGACTTCAATAATGACCCTCTCAATAATAACGAAATGAGTGACATAATACCTCCGTTGACCTTTGCTCTTAACAGGAAATGGTTCCGTTTGGATTCGTTTATTAGTGAATGATGATCGATTCAAAATTTTACAAGTTTAAATAACAAAATATATGTTTATAAGTGATGTTATATTTATGAGTGACAGAGTTTCTTAAGAAATACGTTAATGGATATGAAGTTTATCAGAAATGTAAACGTTTTTGTGTTGTCAATTGTTCGTGACAGTACCGTACACGATCACCACCTCGTTCCCAGGCCTGTTGCATATTGTTGGCGAGTGTTCAAAATGGATTTATTATATTCATCCTACACCATATTTCATCGGGGCCTACTAGGTTTTATAAGTAGTATTTTCAGTTATTATAAGATAGAATATAATGGTGTATTGTAGTATGTAAGATTCCATATCTAAAATTGATCGAATCGTAGCGAGAATTTAAGCCCTGTTACGAGAATTCGGGTTTGGTTAACGTAACCCTGGTTTCATCGTGATGACGTATGAATCCGTCGCATGTTCCCTATCGTAGTTATTTGTTCTATTTGGCTGTTTGATGGTTATCAGTTGGCATCGAACCAGTGATGTTCGTTCACTACGTGACTAAATCATCTTGAAGCGTTATCGCAACATTCATTTATTTCATTTGGACGTTGAATTTTTGATTTATCCAACGATCATGTGTATGACGAATCGATTGTAAGATCCCATATCTAAAATTGATTGAATCGTAGCGAGAATTCCTAGCAAATTGACGTAAGCCGTAAGAAAATTCAAAAAAAGAAGATTTTTGGATTCGTAATCCACGAAGAACCGGTAACCGGTGACATTAGGAAGTTGCAATTTACGCGCCGGCGTTGACCTAAAAGGAAGTGACGAGCTCAAGGTTGCGGTTGGAGATGATAATTGAGACTTTGATGAATGCTTTAGAGTTTCTTACGGTAGTATATGATGTTTAGAAAGTTCGTTCGATATGAATTGCGTTGCCATTTTTCTTTTGCTTTCACATTTGCGCCATTTCTCACCATATGTATATGCGCGAAGGGATCGCGCCTCGTAAATGAACTTTCCTCAGAGTGAATATTGATATACTACAGAAAATAAGATTTCTTAAGGCTTCGTTTTTGTAACGACGCCAAGTATGGCGTGAATTTCAAAAGTTTTAGCACAAAAATGTTTTATACTACTTGGGATGATAGGGTTTAACTTGGTAATTGTAGTTAAGTAGCTTTAGATGTGGAAGCTCGTATAGCATTAGTTGTTCAACAAGGAACTGAGTGCTTAAACAACAAAATTCATTGTTGAATCATGAGGATTCATTTCCCGATTCGTTATTGCCCTTGTTCGTTTTCGGGTAGAAGGTGAAATCGTGTCATCCGAAATTTACGTCAGAATCTTTTTTTTTCTCGTCGTATCATGGATCATTTGAATTGGACTATGATACGAGATCGTTGTGGACGATGAAATGATGCTGGGAAATCGGGAACAATGCCATCATTCTGACGGTCATTCGTTCAACTCGGTCATCACCTTTCGCATAGCAGTTGACCTACGTGGAATAATATCGTTACATTACTAACATCATTAATGAGGAATATCAATGAAAAAATGAAGCTGAGGTTTAGATAGGTTATATACGAGGGAAAATCATCGACAATTGACTTGCGATTGTATCAGATGAGGGTGTAATAGTAGAAAGAAGTTAATGTGACAGTGTAATCCATTCAGCGCGAGTGACTGAAGTCTTCCTTGGAATGGCTACCGCTGATTGAAAAAAAAATTTCAAACGTGCAGTGTTCTAGGCTTCAAGGATTCTGCTAACATAAAAATATAAACAAAATATACAAATATATATGTATATTCATATATAAATTAGTTAGATATTTTAAAGAAAGCGATCAATATCCGTGTTGTTTTGAAATGTCTAAATGGATACAAGTGTTCTTGAATGACTCATCTATATTGATTTATTACTTCTCTGTAAAGCGAATCAATCGTTCCAGAAATGTTATTTAATTATTATGAAGAGCGATAGGAAATCTCTCTTGATCTCCTTGTTTTGTCTAGTAGTTTTACATGAAGGATTTAATTTCCACGTAGAATACGATGAGGTTCATCTGCTTAGAATCTTATTATCTCTATGATTACGATAGCTTCTTGTGTGATAAGAGCTTCTGTTTGAATGATCATATAGAGTTGGTTTCGTTTTGTGAATCATTTCGATATGCTCTGATTGTGATGAAACGTCATTTGAACGATAGAACGAACACCGCACGCACATCACCGGATTGCTCGTAAAACGCAGTCAGTGGAACATCACAGATTTATCGTCAACGCTACCTCTCTACCATGCAAAACAAAACCAGCTTACTTTACTGAAAGAAATCGATTGAGTAGATGAGCTGACTGGTTGTCGCTGTTTATGTTATTGATTTGAATTTGATTCAAATTATGGTAATTACTCATCTCTATGGTTACTTCAACGTATTATTGCGAGGCACTGAACTCATTGAACTAATTGTTGTAAAAATTTCCACGACGTCATTCTAGATCATACTAATTGAATTACGATCGATACAAAACAAAGCGTTTCTTCGTAGAGATGCACGGTAATCGGCAAATATGTGTTCAATATTTCAGAAAAGAGAAGTTCAAATGACATATGATAGATTTTTCTTTTATACCGCGAAAATCTATCAATTAATAACATCGAAGAATTGATGAGAGTTCGATGACGATTAGTTCGTATACGAACCAGTCTGCTTGTCCAAAATATGACATGACCTTATTGATGGAATTAGGTTAGCTTTGTGTCAACGACTGGCCGACATTCGTTATTCGTCATAATTTCCGGCTAGACCGACGCGTAGACGACGTACTGTGTCGGCAAGTAGAAGGCGACAAAGCCATGTCTGATTAACAGAGCATGGACAGTGTCGCTAATCTTCAAAAGGGCAGATGTTAATGGTGGTGGAACGAACGTGAGTAGTTAACGTGCAACGAACAATCGTTCAAAGTGAGGTCCAAAATTCTAACCGACCGCCGACCGATCCATAATGTTTGTTTACACAATGGCGGCTTTATTCCCATTAGAATAGAATAACCGAACGACGTTCTACGACTCTGACCTCGTACGTCCGTTGAATGAACTCAGACGAATCCCTCCGACAACAATACTAATAATACTTTATGCGATCACATATATAAGCCTATATTTATAGAATATTATCTATTTCAAATCCATTTATTTATATGCTCAGCTGTTTTCATTATCGAGAGATACGTTACAAAGAGGAATAATTATTCAATAGATAATAGTCAAAGGCATTTAAGAAAATTTTCAGCTTTATTTTGCTCCACTTTTGCAACACAACATGATAGACTCGGAATCGCTTGGAAGAATAAGTTTGCTGAAAAACGGATGAGGCAAATAGTAGATTAAAAGAACAAAACCAACCTTAATACTTATCTGTCAATGATAAAAGGCTATAGGCCTATAGAGGATTTCGTGTATTTAGTATCGAGTTCATGAGGTTAAGGATGTTTTCTCATTGCTTTTCTACTAATATATCATTTACGTGTTGTTGTTCAAGCCATCGTTATGATGATTCTGCTTGTCCAGATAGATTTATCATATAAATGAAGCATTTTTTTCTCACTATATAAGCGATATCACTTATGAAAGGAATAGAAAAAAAGAAACCGTAATGTGTTTTTTTTTATCGTCTTGTTTTATTCGTTCTTTGAAAAGAGTCTTTCACTCTTCCATTGTTTTTTTTTCTTTCAGGATTATAGGTTCCGTAACAGGTGACCGTGACAAGCACGTTACTATCTGGGAAGATGCTGTAAAAAACGCACGACGTTGTACTCAGTTCACTTAGGCGATTGTTTGTATGTGTGTATG
>KN716224.1:70427-86677 GCA_000816705.1 Dictyocaulus viviparus | reverse complement strand
TGTTTGTGTGAGGATAGTTTGGAATTTAGTTTGTAAACTAAAAAAGAAAGAGAAACAACAATATACAGAAAAATTGTGGATGATACGCAATGAATCCATCACGCATATCAAATTACCTGACGTCATTTTTATAGCTGCAGCGTGATAGTTTCGATTGTTTTTTGATCGAAAAAAATCTCTACCGTATTCTAGTGGTATTGACAATATTAGATTGAAAGTGATTTTTCTAGTTTGAAAAATCAAAGAACTACTAAGCTTTAGATTGGGAGAAGAAGAATAAGAGGAAGAAGCCTCGTCATTAACATAATACTTCAGTCGAAATTTATTCAAAGATCGATTGCTCACCAAATGATGCAATCAATCAAGCAACAGCATTTGTTTGTTCATAATTTAGGATGACTATGGACACGTATAACAACACTCCTACATATCACAAAAATTTGCCTCAGTGATTATCACTACAGTCATGCCTCCCGTAGTACTATTTGTTTGAATACCTCTACGTCTTTACATCGTCATATTGATAATCGTCACGTTTTCTTGTACAAAAATCCTCGTAAACAACCACCGATCTCCTATTTTTACGATTGTCCTTTAAAATTGATGGTTAGCGACGTTAATAAGGTGCTGAGTAATTGGGTGATATGCTTAATGACTGCACTCAACGTATTATGCAACGTGTCATGATCGGGTCGTGGCGATCGATGAGGCTCAGCCTTTGTTGGATAATCCCTCTCACAGAGGTCACACAACAATAGGCCTCGTCGCAACACACCACACTAATAATAAAATAGGGCACCGAGCAAAAGCCTTAGCCAGACAGCCGGCTTGAAATCGACAAGACCTCAATGACGGTATTCATCAAGGACAGAAGCTTATTGCAATCGTATTGATTCCATAGGAATTCATTGTATATTCACAATACTTAAAAGTGAGTTCGCTGGATTTCCTAAACTTTTTTCCTCGGAAATTATATTCACACTAGTGACGTCCATCAAGCCAATTGGATATATTTAGATTAAGTTCATTAGAATATGCACTGAATTACACGAATTTTCGTACATATGTGTTCCTCGTTATATTAATTATTGCTTCAAATGAGGTCAAAAAAGAAATCGAAATACAGATGTGGAATTTTTCCGTTGACATATCGACATTGTAGTCTGAAGATCTACATGAGAATTTGTTCAGCGTTCGTCATTTCACTCATAAAACTCACGACCTCTCGTGCTAGGCTCGGAGACTAGAAAAAACTAAGTGACGAACGAGTAAGGTTTTTGCTATGACGTCGACTATATTGCGATCAGAAAGCTTAAATAATGACACGTATTTGGCATTTAGCCAAATAATTAACGTTTACAATTTTACACTTATGAACTCACAAATCCATCGTACTATCGATCGTTAGCATAGAGCGATATCATTCAGATATGATTGTTTACAGATTGATAACTGCGCATCATCACTTGCACTCACCTCCTACAAACATGAACAGATAGATGAATAGTAGAAAAAAAAACAACGTATAGAATACATATATAATCTGTTTATTTGCATATTAATAATAATAATAGTAATAATAATAATTCAAATTTTGCACATATTGACGAGAAGAATAGAACTACCATAGTTGTACGCTTAGAGCATCTGGGTATGAAACATTTGGCAACATTGTAGGCCGAATAAATGAAAAAATGACAAAGAACAGGAAAAAATAATAATAAAAAAAAAAGTATGGTGATAAATGAAATAGATTTGGGACCCGGAGGAGCTTTGGATTCGCTCTTTGGTATCACAGGGTTAATGAAGAAGGCCCTACGACCTTCAGAAGACTAGTTCGGAATGGATTAAACACGTGCAGCAAGACGTTCAGAGTCAGGTAGTACGATATCCAAAAGTTTTGGTGAACGCTGTAAACGCTTTCTACGTACCATCATGTAGTCTGAAATCATGTCTATGTTAATTACAAATCTCTGACAGATTGCCTGAACACTTCAGATAACAGAAAACTTACCGGTTACTTTCCCAAAACGTTTTTTCGGTGTCGCATGTTCTCGCTTAGCTGGTGTTATGGGACTCATCGAGATATCCATAAAGGAGGAGTCCGAATCATCTGACGTCGATAAGTCAGATCGATTTTCTTTCGTGGGGGAGCTGTCAGCGTTTGTTATGTGCTTGGCTCTTAATTGGATACGCTAACGAATTGCACTAACAGAAAAAAAAACTCAACCATATAGAAATGTACTAAATTTACAATTGAATCCAAATTATACCTATAGAATTGAGGCACAGTATCTTCGGCGATTGGAGTGAATGTGTATTCAGAAGTGCCTGGTAAAGGAATCTCATAGGCGAAATTAAATCCCCATTTAGCTTCCTGTTTCTTGCGAATTTCCTCAAGTCTTTCATTGAGCCATTGTTGAGTTACAGCTGGATCAGCACGACTGAATAAACACCTTCGAGCTGTTCGTTTCGTGCTGACTGATGAGCTCATTGATGACATTCTGAAAGCGGAAACAACTATAGTTGTTTATATTTTACGGCATTAGTCACGATAAAGATGTAAGCATAGTAAGAACAAGAATATTCAAATCAGATGGAATCAATAAAGCTAAATAATGAGTTCAAATAGAGAGAAACAAAGAACGACACAATAAAATAGCTGATCAATAAAAAACAAAAACACAAAGGTTTTGAATTTAGCTTCGGGCAAACTACGGTCATTAACGTTCTCTACATGATGAGAGATGGCGATTTGTGGGTTGCAGCGATCGGCCGTATATGTGCGTATTATGTATTGGTCGCTGTCGGGAGGAGGATATTCGAATGGGGCGACTCGTAATTGTTAGACCAACGGGTCAATGTAAAGGGTAACAGAGGTCAGAGAGACATTGGCAAGCCGGCGACGAGTCAACAAATACGGATCGGATTACCTAAAAGGACGAACAGGGTACTTTGACCTCCAACTAAAAGAGTGCCGTTGGACAGGCGTTACGTATATCTATAACACTAAAAACGAAAAAAAAGTAGACGCTTAGTGTAACAAAGTGACACGTCTTTACAACATCGCTGCAAATCTGTTTGCCATCTGTCACGTTTTCTCCTGTTCCTATACCGTAATACTAAATGAGCGATTATCTAATGATAAACATAAGATGAATATGAGATAAAAATTGCATTAATTGTCGAAAAAAATGACAAATAGTCAGAAGTGGATACGGTAGGAAACGAATGGAAAATTTGGTCCCAACAGAATCGAAAACAACCTGCGCCACGACCACGTCGCGCTATCGGGACCAGCCGGGAGGCTGTTGAGGGCGGCCGCTGCCTGTTCAATAATGGCGCTTGTTCGGCTGCCGTCGTCGCCAGACTCCGCCCATTACGTCGTCCGCCTGGCACAACGCCAGATTCTCACGAATCCCTAACTCCGCCTCACTGAGGCGGTACTATAGGAACTCTAACAGGTGAGTGTTGAAAGATTTATGAATGTATTTGCAACTTTGTAGTAGATTTATAATGTACAATACAATCAATAACTTTGTTAGTAGAAATTATAGTGGATGCAAATGGTATGTGGAGATTGGAAAGATATTGAAAATCTATTATGATTACATTAATGAATTTCTATAAAGAAATGTATCATATGAACTTTGTCTACTAGAGTTTTTTGGGACGAAGAAATCATAGAGGAACATCGAAAGAAGAGTTCAGGAGGTAAGACCTTACAGTAATCTTTGTATAAATGACTATTAAAGTGAAGAAAAGAAATATTATAAAGAAAACTTTGAGGTTCACATATGATTTTCATTTTATTAAAGTGTTCTTCATTAAAAACATTGAAGAATCTGTTCAATTTATAAAGTGAGGATAATTAAATAATTAAAATCAAAGCAATTGTGTTTATCGGTAGCACAGAGAAGCAAAAAAATCAACATATCGCATAGAAATGTTGGTAAATGAAAATCTAAGCACAATTTTACCTCAAAAAAAAAGTGGAGGTAGAAAAATTAACGATCCTTGAATGAGTGACAAAAAACGGTCAAAATAATAAATGTATGTTATTTGTTAAGAAAAAAGAAGAGACGTAAACAGTATGGTGTTAAGCTATTTACGAGTGTATTCTCCTGAAAAATAAACAAAATAAAATAAACAAGACAAAAAAATTCGTAGATTATTATTGTTTATTGAAAATGATCATAATGGATCATATGGTATCTCTCGATAAAACTAAACGGCGTTTCGGTTTTTCTTTCCGGAAGAAATCGATTTCAGCTTAGAGACTGAGATCGAAGCGCAGATCAAAAGCACTTAAAAACTACCTCATATGATTCTTTTTTGTGGAAATTAAGCAAAATGAGGAAAGAAAACACATGTACATGCAGGTATGAATCCATTTACCATTAATTGTGAACAGTAGACATACACAGAGTTCATAATGTTTCTGAAATTTAAGCTTAGATTTTTACCTCCGGATGAGGTTCTATTGTGGAATGGACTCTATAGAAGAGCTGTACAAATATATATATGAACCAATAGTTTTTTTCTTGTTGTTTGATCAAATACGGCTCTGTAGAAGCTATAATAATTTATCAAAAATATGAAATAAATATTTCAATAATAGGAAAGCAATTCATATTAACTAGAGGAAGCCAAGAAGTTTATATCTAATTTGATCACTTAAAATTTTCCTCGTTTTTGAGGCTAACTGATAAGTTCTAATGGTACTGAAGAAAGTATTGTTTGAAAACGATGAACTAATAAAGGATTGTATAGAAAGAGGAACTCAGTTGTTTTTTTTACTTCGAGTACAAAAAATATATTAGCATTTGAATTTGAATAACAAATCAGTTTTGAAATGTTGTGAACAACTAAATTTTTCTATATATATCTATAAGCCTGACTGAAATGAACAATAGGATTTCAAATCTTGTTGATGTTCAACAATGTTGACTCGTTTTAACGTTCATAATACACTTTGAATGAGATATTTAAAAATCGATATGGATCGATAATTAATATGTAAATACCAATAGACTTTCATTTGATCGTTAACACTATTAAGAAAAAACAAAACAAATGAAAAAAAAAACCGCTTTTCACTAGAAGGAAGAGATTCCGGATGCGATATTGAAATTGCGCGATACGGAACGTATGACGGCAACGATTGTAGAAGAAACGAACGAGAAACGAGGAGTGAGGTAGAAAGTGAGAGATAGAAATAAAGAATGAAAAACAGAAATATGGAGAGACAGAGCTTTTCATGAGTCATTTTTTTTTTCTGTTTGACGACGACGGCTAGAGCAAGCTAGCTGCTAGTCATCACTGCGCAGTAGTCGACAGTATTTTCGATTTCATGAGAATCTAAGAAAAAACCAACATACTTCTATCGAACGTCAATAGAAACGTTACATGAAAGCTCTCACCCCATTCTCACTTGAAATCGATTTATTGGAAGCTTATTTAGTTTCTCTGTGTTTCCTTGTTCTTATGCCCGCCCAGCGGCGATATATTGTTACAATATGCAAATTTTTATTCAACTCAATCAATTCACAACTGTTTAAGCTTACTAGAATTTCTGCTAGATGATTGAAGAGAATTCGAAACTGTGTTTTTGAAACTGTCTAGCGTTAACCTTTTTTTGTACTTGCTTGTTGCACTTTCGTTTAGTGCTGTTTATGCGGGCTCGCACTCACTTATTCACTCGCCGTGTTTCAGAATATAAATGACCGATTGAATGAATAACTCAAAGAAGCCAATCGGAGGGTTGCAATGTCAATTATGTTATGAAATAAAGTGTCCTAGTCATTCTAGACTTAATGCACATTTTTGAAACCGTATAATAATGATATGAATGGGGTTCGTAGCACTCATTTACAGTCAAGGATATTCCTCGTGCCTAGAGTTTTCGCCTATACCTTTGATGTCGAGATGATGATTTGCTCAACCGGTTGCCGATCGTAAGTGCATACGAGTGAACACGTAATTTTCCGGTTTAAGTAATACGGAATACTGGTAAACAACGTCATGAGGATTCAACTCGTCACTCTACAAAAAGACATTCGTAGAAACTCGATTCATTTTTGGCGCGAAATTTCTTAAGCTTCCCGCGTGAAAAGTATACATGTACGTTAGTGCAATCATTTGAATAAAGAAAATTAACAAGGATAAGAGCAGTTGTCCTAAATGTTTTCTGGAAAAATTGCTGACATTAAAGACGTTTTCGACAAAACAATCAGCATTCGAAACGACGCGAATCGTCTAGAGATCGTTGAAGACGGAACGAAAAAAGAAAAAAACTACTGAGCGATACGATGCGAGAGAAGTTTGATGACTATCAATCGGAGAGAGAAAGAGAGAAAAAAAAATAACAACAACAACAACAGCAACACCAACAAGAGAGGGATATGAAGAGCAGAAAGAAAAAACGAACGCATTACAGCATTCAAAGCTTACGGCTGAAAAGGCCACCCATTTAGTGGATCACCCACGATGTTCGCTATGTTCCCATGTTAGAAAAAGTTCGAATCAAATATAAAAGAAAAGGGTACGATGAGGAAAAACACAAACGGGAAAGATTAAAAAAAACATCGTACTCATTCAACTTCTTACGGTGACTTAAATGTTTGATTCTATTGAGGCAAAAAATGAGTCTGAAATAACATGAATTGATGGCTTTTCATTCAAATGTGAGAAATGAAGCTCGTCATTTCACATAAAACTCATAATCAAATATTTGAATGGACGAAAAAAAAAAACTCAAACACTATTGAATAGCTATTTATGTAAATTTTTCCACCCTCCTATTGATAATTGTTAACAAATCTAGATGTTAAATGATAGCTGGTACTTATCAGATTTCAACTGAAACCTTTTGAATTGGTAGAACTAGAACTCGTAAAAAATGAGTGAATAAATAAGGTCTAAAGTTATAAGAGCTACTAAAGTCGAATATATTCAGTGAGGGTGATCAAATTGAATAGAATTTATGTCAAGTTTTCTTCCTCATTCCTCCATTCTCCTTTTTTCTTTTTCAGCATTAAACCGATGCTTTATTTTTTGACTGTTCTCGTTTGGCACTCACTTTAATGACCATTATAAATTCCTACTACAAATGATTATTTACCTTTTGATTTGCTAATTTGTAATTCGTTAGCAACGATACAGTAATCCATTAAATCTGTTCTACAGTATGCTTGGACGATATTTCATGAATAACAAGTGAACAAAGTAGTTTTCTAGCGTTATTCGATCCGAAATCACTACGATTACGGTAATCGCAGACTGAAAAGGGAAATGTCGATCAAAATATATCAGTACAGTATGAAAAAAGTTATCGATAAAGTACATCCGTATAGAAAAAAAAAGGAAAACGGGAATGATGGATTGGAGTGAAATTAGTCGATTGTAACACCAATGGATCTGTTTTTGACTCATTCACTCACTCACTAATCGAATCATCAACATCGAACTGTAACTGTATCGTAATTGAATCACATCCCTCTTATTCTCTCTCTCACTCTTTCTTCACCTCTATTTCCCTCTCTCATTTCTTTGCTTTTGCTTTCTGCTTCTAGTAAAAGCTGTTCAACTACGAAATCGGATTCGTATTAAACAAACAGGAATCAAAATATTCGTTGTTTTTTCCTTTTGTTTAATTCATTCAATACATTTTTCGATATGGGCTGGATAGTTACAAATTAATTAAAAAATTCAAAATTTAATTTTGAAATATCTTTTCAATTGAATACAGCAAAGAAAAAGATGTTATTCATATTGAGATTTCAGCTGAGGGAAAGGAAAGGTAGCGAACTCAACAAAACTAACACTTACTCCAGTTCGGTTTGTTTTTACCTCATAACATATAATGAACACACATAATAATTGTAACAATAATAAATTGTAACTCATGAGTACAGTAATTAATATAGGTCTCTGTATCGATTGATTAGATAGGTTCATTCGGATGCTTTACAGAAAAAAGAAAAGCGATGAAATAATTAGATAAACGATTTTCAGAGACGAAAACACATTTAAACACCAATGGATACGGTATTTAATTGATCTGAAATGGGATACGGTAACAAAACTGTGAACGATAGAAACATTATTAAAGCATTAAATCAGAGTTTATTTTTTCGTTTCTATCGGAATGCAAATTCTCTGGAACTTTCTATTAAGTTTTTGTTTATAGTAAACAGTATACAAATCAACAAACCTAAGATGAATATGTTTATGAGTAACGTTTACTATACTAACGGAATAATCAAAACTGCTTTTTTTTCAATTCAGCACGAAATATTTTGCTTATTTTGATCTATCTTCCTAAAAAATTTCTTTCGAAAACAAAAGAGTGATAAATTTCCTCATTCTATTATATATTATTATAAATAGATATTACCTCAGTTCTATAGATATTATCGTAATCAGAAGCAAATTATTTCCGTAATGATCTCTATATATTATAGGAAAGTTATAAATCATACCGTATACGTTGTTTCCTTGCGAATATTTAACTCAACGAACTCAACACATTCAAGGAGAGATCGTTTTCAGCTGCAAAACTTTCTTGAAGGATAAGAAATTTTCTTGTCATAATAATTTATGCAGATATGGATTTAAGTAGATCATTTGACTAGTAGATCACCTGCTGCTTAAATAGTGATGTTTAAATGAATGCGAAAAATGAAATCATATGATTATGACGATGACGACGACGATGACGATGATGATGATGATGATGATGATGATGATGGTTATCGGCGTGGAAGGGCTTACTGCCGCCGGTCTGTCGGTCGGCTGCTTGACTTAGTCGGTCGGTTGGTTGG
This sequence comes from Dictyocaulus viviparus, assembly GCA_000816705.1. Classification (NCBI taxonomy): domain Eukaryota; kingdom Metazoa; phylum Nematoda; class Chromadorea; order Rhabditida; family Metastrongylidae; genus Dictyocaulus; species Dictyocaulus viviparus. Next base: position 77,852 of record KN716224.1, on the reverse strand, counting down.
TTGGTTGGTTGGTTGGTCGCTTCCCATTACTGCTATCAGATCGGCAGCCGCTATTTGTAGATTGAATGATTGATGATGAACAAAACTGAAACGATGCTATTCAAACCTGACTGAGGTCACATACCTTACCTTAGTGAACAGATTTTATCTCATTACTACGTACAAAAAGAAAAAAAAATCGATGACAACCGATACAAAATGGGATAGCGGTTGAATTATAGCAGTAGATGTATAGAAAGAAAAGTCATATATATATCTAATATATTTTTCATATCAAATATTAACTTTATAACAAAAAAATGTACTAATTGTACTATAGGAGTTTCTATTCCTTGTCACAAATGAGTCCTTAATATTAAGGATACTTCCTCATTGAGGATAATGATGTGATGACCTCGGATAAACACTTAAGATGATGTGTATGACCTATGAACATATGGGATGTATGGAATAACAAAGTATGGTGAGAACATTCAGTGACGTAAACGAAACATACTACTTTAAGTAAATATAAACAAATAAATAACAATGGACGATTTATTAAATTATAGAAATAATAAATAATGATAACAATAGTTGGTTATAATAATAATAAGAGTTTTAAGCAAATCAAGTAAGGAAAAGTACTGTAATGAAAAATTTGAATCGTGGTGATGTATAGTTATTGATCGATTATCCAATGAGCAAACAAGCAAACAACACAAAAACAAAGCATTTTAGGAGGGCTGTAATTAGAAATGCTGATGTTGACAATATTTAAAATTTGAAATTCATTGTTTATTGTTTGTATGCTTTGAATTTGAATTTATTCTATTTGTATTGATATCGTGATATCAACTCATTGTTATCGGAGATCATATTTATCTTTTTCTCAAACAACAACAAGTTTTAAGCTTCAATTTTCGTTCGTCGTCTTTTTTTTTTCTTTTTCTTTGCTTAGTGATCATTGATCGAACTATTTGAGGTGACAATAGAACTTGCTAATAAGCTTCATTATGAAAACGATAACACAACTAGATGGAAGCAAAAATTTTACGATAAGATGATCATAGATCAATATGAAAACGTTGCTCACGGATTTCTGCTACAGCATTACAAGAGAAAAATCGATAATTATATAGATATGACATCATACGACGGGCATTAATAATTGCTTAGCAAAAAAACTCTTAATAAAGTGGAGTATTTTTAGAATATCGACTAATTTTACTTGTTGGCAAATTATGACGTGAAGGGAATGGGGGAAAGGGGGGGGGGGGGGGGAAAGAGGGATCATTTTAATTCCCTTCGTACATCAAGTGTTAACAAATGTGCTCTTTATCTCTGATGGTTCTTGAATTTTTTTCGATTTCTGACGTAGATCATATTATCCTCATGATCTTACTGTATCTGTATGAATTTTGAAATATTTGCAATATATTTCATCTATAATATGTAATGAAAAAGAAATCATAACACTTGAGCATCTTATGTCTGTCTTGTAGATTTCATTTCACTTTATTATGATCAACCTCATTTGATAACTCGATGCAAAAAAAAGCACCAAGCTTATAATGAGTATCAGTTTAAGGTATACGTACAGTGACCGATCACTCATGTACTACTTTGTAGATGAAAGCAAGTGTTGTTAGTTCAGAAGTGGCGTAAAACGCTTATCACTGAACACGTCGACGTCCAACATGAACGAAATATACCGATAAGAAAACAATGAAGAAGACAAAATACAATCGCCAACAGTCATTGGGGACCTCCCAAATGTCTAAAGCACAAGAAAAGCTTTCAATATCGATAACGAACGAAAAGAAATTGGCAACAAAGTATATAGGAGGACGAAAAAACAAAAGTACTATAGATTGTTAAGAAGTCATTCGTACGAGAAAAATTCTACCGTAATCATTTGAATACAAATACAGTATTATACCATGTTTACTTGATTGTACTTATAGCAATAAGCTTAATCATGAACAGAAAAAAAACACACTTCAATAATTCCTTTTGTTGTCTTAACAGGAAGATCGATAAACACGTAAACAAATCATACTAAATTCTTACTATAATCTTTCACGTGAAACAGGTAGGCTTCTTTTTTATTAGCTGCTTCTGCTGAAATACTTTTTTTTATATTGATATTCCTTAACAAACGTGTTTCCTTTAGAATAATATTACAGCCACGATAGTTGTCGGTTACAGTAGTCCTCCATAAAATAAACAACATCCTCAAATTTTGCGAATAACAATCGCTGAGGCATTTAGTATTTACTCAGTTGTTTGAATTTGAAGCTTCGACAATAAATTATGCGTACACGAACATCATTTTCTATTCAGACAATAATTTGCTGGTTAAACAAGAAGCCGTTTAAATTTGAGGTCAAACATAACCGTACCAGCTTGTTCTTCTCCAAGTAGTCGCTCAAATTGATAGATCATGGAAGACTCAAAATTGCGAATTTGAGGTCAGGCTTCATCGATAATTAAAAAGTTAGCAGTGTTACTGATAACTAACATTACTATAATTAAACACGAATTCAAAGTTATCCATAATTGATTAGTTACCGTAATTGCCGTAATATGAATAAGATGTTTTGTTTGAAGATTATATAAATAAAAATATAATTAAAAGAAAAACATATAATGATGAGTCATTGTAAATGTCAATTCAATGGCGAACATTATGCGTCGATGTTAACTCATCGATGATTGTTTGAGGAAAAAAAAAACAATGGATGAAAATTGACTCATCGTTTCAATGCTGTTAAAATCGTTGAACTGCTAAATGTTTACTGCTAATCATTTGAATCCTCGAAAAAATTATCCTAATTTTTTATGATAAAAGCAACGCAAATTAACAATAGTTGATGAGGAACGAGAAAAAAAAACGACGATTAGTTCAATTCTGTAGAAACGATCGTTCGATTCTCGTTAAACCGAATCAATTGGTTATTGATGGCGATCGAAAAATTGTCACGATTACCGTATCAAGTGGATGGTCCGTAAATGTGGTCATTAAACTACTACCATAAACCTCAATAAAGGTGTATGTGTGACAACGGATCGCTGAATGCACGCAATTATCCATGGAGTGACAGATGGTATAGCACTCAACGATCAACGACGAGAAAAACCAACACAAATAATGTTTGGTGTTCACCAACAGAACGAACATAAACGACACCAGCTGCGATTGTTTCGATTGAGAAATGAGAAAACGTGAGTTACTGAGGTCATGGATTTGATCGTACTTCATCGAATATAATGATGCTTTTGAATGTTTTCCAATCGAACCTCATCTGCTTAGAATCCATATAGATCACGGTAGTGAAAAAATTTCAAAGTTCTACGTTTTTAAAGACTTTTGTTGTAGAAATTTTTGCAGTTATCATAGAACTCAAAATTTTACTTAGGAATTTTCCTGTACAGTAGTTTCTAATTAATAAAATGTTATTTGTCGAAAGCTTCATGTCCAGATTTTAAGCGCTGAAAATCAATAGCATACATTCGTTCGTTCATGTTCCGTCCGTCCGTCTGTCCGTCCGTCCATCCGTCCATTCGTCCATCCGTCTGTTCGACTGACGTTTGTCTACCGTAATAGCCTAATGATGCATGTTCATCTTATAGCTAGCTGGTTGTGCTTGTGTAAACATTTATAACGACGTCATGATGACGTTTCTTTTCAGAATTTTTACACGTTCATCGTCAATGAAATAAGAATGAAGGCCAAACAAAACGAATAGTCAACGAACGTTGAATGTAACCTTGAAAGAACACGATGATGGCTGACGAGTCTTGACATCTAGCGGAATTCGTCAATGGAATCGCTTCGCTATATAGTTTATGTATGGCTTGCCGATCCGATACGTAATCGATTATATTGAAATTTTTTTTGCTAATATTTGCAATTATGTTTATATATAATAATTTTTAAATAGTCATACATATTTGATCAGCCATGGACGTATTCGCTACCTCAGTTCGAGGTTGTTCTTGGTTTTTTTGTGAGTCGACGGGCGATCAAGGAAGGTTACTGTCGGTTTTTTCTCCATTACGATTCATGTTCATATTTGAATTGCGGGACTGTCGTCGTCATCCACTACGAATCGTCAAGGTCATCGTGTTTGAGTGATAACAATTTGCCACCCAACCACGACGATCACTTTGATTCGCTAATAATGCGATCGATCGATTTTTTTCTATATTCTGCAATTTCACCATCAGATTCTTTCTTAAGGAAGATAGTGATGAGATGTGCGATATTCTGGAGAAGAAAAAAATTCGCAACGACAAAGCGGCGACACAATTTCGTCAGATGGAAAAAAAATCTAAAAGAAGACGAAACGAACATCTCATAGATGGAATGTGCCTGATTGTCCCTGTCATCAACGGTTATTAGCCGACGTCGGAGAACTGTGTAAATACAACCACCACGTTTGCAGATGTTTTTTCTAGTCGATGAACATTTTCGAACGCTCTCATCGAAGCAAAATGAGGATAGTCTCAATGAGTAGAAGCATTGGTAGTACTTTTTTACAGTAGTCTTTTGTACTGGCATAGAATTCAAACAGCGTTCTATTTTTCAGTTGTACGTGTCAAGCCATTTCAGATGGCTAGAAATTTGCATGAATTGATTCGGCTATAAGTTATAATTCAGGTAGTTGAAGGTTTTAATACTTTTACTCTGTCGCGGTTAATTCTTACGCTGCTTCTCCAACTACTTGTCGAAAAACTCGGTCTGTTCGCGTTCATTCTGATGATTTTTGACGACAGATGAATGTTTTTTGAAAGCGGTTTTATTCTTTGATGTTACAGTGTTTCGAGGTCGATTGGACGAGATTTCGCGCAACCTCTTTACTTAGATAACATTTTACAGTACTGTATTTAAGATCTAACCCAGAGATTACCACAAAAATACCATCTAAAGGAACGGCGTTCAATCAAAAACCACGTAAGGAAACGTTGAAAAAAAGAGGGATAATTCAAATATACAGAATCATAGAGCATGTCTAATTCTTTGATAATTAGCTTTATCAGTACTGCAAAAGCAGTAAATTTCATTCAAACAACTGTGGTCCTCCTAGTCGACGTGATTTAATCCTCAGCATTTGATGGAGCAGCAACATCAAGCTGATGCCGTGTGAAATGCTTCTTATGGATAATAGTCGGAACGATTTACATCTTTCTTGATATCACAATAAAATTTTTTGGAAAATTCTATAGAAAAAAGTTAAGTTTATTCCCTGTGTTTTTTGATAGCACCTGTACTCATAATATTATATTATATTAGTTTAAGGGTTCATAATGGTGCAGTGGTGGAGGTGCCACCGTGACACACCGGCCCGAATCGGTTTACAGTTGCCACTCAAGCCTGCCAAGTCCCCCATCCCTCCGGTGTCGGTAAACTGGTACCAGAGAAATCTAGGTAAGATAACTAAGTCAGTACTTCATGAAGAGTGGTCAACTTAAGTCACCGTATTGACCAGGCCCGCACTTAACCACCTCTCACACCTCATATCACGTTGAATACGAATGCGTTGGCACATTTTGAGAAAAAAAACATTGGTAGAGAAAAATGTTTAATAATGTTTTAACAATATTATGAATGAAATTTTTGAAAGTATAAGTTATTACATGCATTTGTAATAGGAAGAATATCTGATTTCAATAAGAGTATGATAATGAATTCAGTTGAGTGAAAGGAACTCATGAAAAACTTCAGATGGTACCAAGAAGATGGTTGCCGACGTCGTTGATGTCATCAGATCGAAAGTACTGCTGCCAAAGGTTAGTGAACGTATTGTAGTTAATCGAATTACAAGGACCACCCGCAGAATTCTGAAACATTCGCATCGACTTCTTTGAAGATAATAGGGATGATTTGCTACGTATAAAGTAATAGTTCGTGAGCTTAAACAAAAAAAAAGAGGAAAAAGAGTTACAAGCAACATGTCCAAAGTTAAAATAATCGATTACTTATGAGTAAGCAATAAAGAAAAAGCTACATAACAAACCGTTGCGAATTTGTCAAAGCAAGCGATAGCGATATCACGAGGGACAGAAAATGTGCCAAGTACGTCAATGTATTCGGCAAGATCAACAAGTTCATCACCTTAAAATTCGTGAATTCATCAACAATTTTTTATTATTGAGGGTTATTTTGAGTTCATCTTGTTCTTGAACCCTTTTTTTATTCATTCCTCTAGGTTTTTCGTTCATACCGGATGCGTCCAGAAGACGAAACATGTAGTTGAGATAGACGTTCTGCCATGCCGGCTCCTTTTCGGCTGTCAGCGAATCGGCCCACATACCAACCCAGTCCACTAACGAAATCTAAGACATTGAAGTTAATGATAAGATAAATTAAAGAAGGAGAAGAAAAAAGTCCTGAAGCAAATTTCAAATTACTAAGCTCATGACTGCCATAGAAATCATATGAATTGATCGCTTTTATGTTAGATGATATAAATTATAGACTCGTTAAGTGCCTGATGAATATATTTGAACGAACGAAAGATCATAGATCAATAGATCTGCGTGACCTGCGATATTTACTGGTAAACAGCATTAACGATCAATTCGTATACTTTGTATGGTCGATGTTAGCGGATGAGGCTACCCATATGCACTGCTTCAAAGCGTAATAAAAGCCGCCAGAACTTTTTTTTTCTAATTGAGGAAAAAATACTAAATATTATAGAATTATATTTGTATACTCCAATCTCTTATTTGTTTGTTAGTGTAGTTTTTCTTTAGTTGAAATCACTAAGAAACGTGATGATAAGCACTATCATTTATCATATCGAATCCAGAAAAAAAAACTGACATCATACGATTTCTGACAGTTCCAAAAATGATAAATCTTTTTAGTTATATAGAATAAAAATCATCACGTTATCAACTTAACAGTACTTTACTTTAACAGTTTTTATAAAAATATTATTATTTTGTTAAAGCAGATAAGAATAATTGATAAACAAGAAGCGAAAAGAAGCTAACACTATAGATCAATGTTTTTTCCCTCAATGAGTCAAAAAAATCAATACTAAGAATCATTAATTGTTGAAATTTAATGAATGGATACTAGAATGAACAGGTGGTGATGAATCACTTGATGGTAAACAAAAGTAAGCAAAAAACAGATGTGTCAAATAACCTATTTGTTTTTCAATAGAGTTTTTCATGATTTTCTTATTTTTTTGTTTGTTTACGAAATTAAGTTGTTTTATAGGAGTGATTGTAAATAAAATGATTCTGACAAATGAGTTAAATACTTGATATCGTCCTCACTATTCATCAAGCCATAGTATCTTTTCAGGATATCAACCAACTCTTTTGAGTGATACCTCGTTCTTAACCCTCATGTTTTTAAAATATTCCTAAAATATATATATATATATATATATATATATATATATATAAGTATGTATATACATG
>KN716224.1:19961-70327 GCA_000816705.1 Dictyocaulus viviparus | reverse complement strand
TTTTAAAATATTCCTAAAATATGTATATATATATGTATATACATGCCCATACACATATATATATATATATTTGTTTTAGTGATCAAAAACTTAACTGATTACTTTTTTCCTGATGTTCAAAGTCGTCGCGTAATAAATTTATCACACTTATTTCGTAATCAAATTATCAGACATAAGCTAAATGTAGTGGAGTTTAATCAGTAACGATTATTTCAACGAAAAATCTCCCGGTTGTTATCAATTTTTGTTTATATTCAAGGGAAATCACTAAGACATATACATTGAGACAATGGAACGGCAAGAGGATAAAAAAAACTTTCCGGAAGTACCATGGGCTCATTTAATAGCCTTTCAAAACATTGAGGTCCGATATGTTTATCGTAATCAGATAACATGGCCCCGCTTGCACCGAGTTCATTAAGGCCCTTAGATGTAATATCAAGTTTGAAAGTTTGTCATTAGTCACGATGATAACTAGTGGATTTTTACAGATATAAGAAATGATATAGAAGTTAACAGTTCAATATTGAACGTTTGACCTACAGAATCAGTTATTAACACGTCATTATGTCACCTTGTCTGTGATGTCCTTATGGAGAGCTTTAGTCATTGAGTTCCATACATCAGTAAGACTTCGTCGTGCTGCATTATGTACCTCACTATCTTCACCACGCATTAAACCGATTGCGTTGATCAGCGTCTGAAAGTCTCGCCATTCAATGACATTGTTGCCAGTCAGATCTGTAATCGTATCGGAACATCGTTCAGGAATGCCATTACTTTTTTCTACCTCGCTACTTTCTTTCCCTACTTTTCTGTCACTTACAAAAATCAATCACACCTTATAAGTTAACGTAATGGCCTCTTTTTTTTACCTCTTCAGTCACGTAACAAAAAGGAAGAAAACTACAGCAAGTCGACTTACTGTATTCGATCAAACTAAATTTAGAACAAAGTTCAATTTTTCGTTAATTGGAGAAAACAAACAAACAAACAAACAAACAATGGATAAATGCAATTAATACTTATCGATTACTTCCATCGAAGAAGCTGAATAAAGAAAAAAAAACTAAAATCTCATATAAAACGAACAGAATAGATCAATACCTATGAAATTGTATAAGAAATTTAATGCGATTTCATAATCTTATAAATTTAATCCTATTAAATAATTTCGATAACCAAGAAAGTCCTGACCGAAGTAGGTGCAGAAAGCGTAGTACCATTTTCGAATGAGAAGAGGTTCGATATTTGGAAAAATTTCTATCACATCCTCGAGATTCAACTTATTACCCAACGATATTGATTTATCGTCTAAACAATCTGACGTCATCAAGCTTTCGAGTCTCAGAGCTTCAAAATCCTGAAATTAGTACTTAAACACGTATCACCTGAAACTCCGTTATGTTAAATGCAAATCTAAATACAATTCAATCATTCGATTACTCAAGTACAGAGATAATACAAGTAATATTGCTTAGTTGTCGATGTAACCCTATAGAATCGTTGTATGATCCTCAATCACCCTCAGCTGGTTACACCAACACCGAAAACATAAAGGCACGAATTATTTTTTGAGCTAAGCAAAATATGCTATTGCAGGAGAATATTCAAATGAGCCTCATAGAGAATTCTCCTAGATGATCATAACGTTGATCAATTGAAGTGATGTAGCATACCGTATGATAACAATCATATCCATAAAGATAAAGCTGTGCATACGAATAAGAGGTTTTATGAGAGGAAAGAAGAGGAAGCAAATATTCACATGACTTTGTATAAACAATTTTTGTTTATTTACAGGGTATCAGAAGAAAACAGTCTATCATTAGAATCCGTCTCGTCATCTTGAAACGCGTCGTCACGTAATAATACGTCTAGCGAACTTAAGGATCTTCAAAAATTAACACCTTAAGCAATTTTGTTTTTTAAGAATTGTGACGAAACGAAAAGCAGGAAAAAGTACGTCCTCATAATTTTCGCATGCATTCAAATCAACTGACGTTCGAATTTTGTTTTATAATCCAATAATTATTTACAAAAAGAAATTTTAAAGCTACATGGGAGGCCGAGATGTTAGTAATTTGATTGGTTCGACAATAAATTTGCCATCTGTTCTATGCGTGAGGCAAAAAAAAGTTTAATTTCTGGTTGTGACGTCATGATTTGATTGATGTAGTGCAGATCATGGCTATTATTGTCAGATTTATGACGTCAATACGCAAAAAATAGATCTCTTTAAAGAACAGCTGTTATAGTTTGAGTTATAATTAAACAGCATGTAAAAGAGTACAACAGTAGAGGTCAATGAATGGATGAGAGTATGCTAATATAAGTAGATCACATGTTCAATTCTCATTGGTACCTCAAGGACCGGCTGTTTTAGAACCGTTTGAAATCGATAAACTTATTTTAGTCTTCGCTGACAGGATAAAGAGCGACAGGACAACTGTTCGTCCGATTCGTACCATCATTTCACCTAATAAAATTAAGTGAATATGATGTCCTGAAGAAATCAGTTCTGTTCCTTTTCCCTTTCAGTACGAAATTCTACCCGTACATAACTAGTTCCCTTTTATTGCAATACTTTGTATTCAGATCATTTCTGGAAAAAAAAAACAATGGTCTTTCTTTCTCAAATCTTAGAGCACTTTATTGAATGGAAAATACAATTCACTTTTCTAATAAGCGACTAGAAATGTGTGCAAAGTTATAATGAGCAATTCTGGATGAACCGTATAGAACACAATCAATAAATCAATAATTGTTTATAGTTCATCTTACACCATTTGTGTGAAAATCAATATCACATTCTATTACAAACTATCAACATCGTTTACTAATACAAAATCAATGAAAAATAGGAAAGATTTCATATAGACATTGAAAATATGACCAACATCGTCAATAATATTGAGAGACTAGCCGCTGATTGTTGAGGTTCATCGATCCAATCGGCTATGAAAAGATTCAATTCGTGTTTATTGGAACCATTTCGACTTGATCCCCATACTAATTTTGTTCCAGCATGGTTCATCATCGGAAACGAATTGAACTCGTACTTACCACCGTATGTAATCTATATATTAACACTAGTAAGATCAATAACAATAAATATTCATAATGATCACTACTAAAAACCTCTCTGCCACCGTCCAGAAGTTCTTTCGTCTTCAACTCACCCGTTCAAGACCACTTCCGTCGTCGTTAACAACATAAAGTGCAAACGCTCCAAATCCACCACTACCGCCGTCGTGATTTGAACTGAAATCTTCATATTTCGCCTTATACTACAATCACTACTGTGCTTTTCCTATTTCCTATTCCAGTTGAATTTCACAAATCTTTTTCTGATCTCATATTATTCTAGCGTGACGATCTTCTTATCTAAACAGTACCAATCAATTTTTTTCCCACGTAAGTCAGACAGTGCTTCAAAAAATACTAGGATTAACATTTAAAATGTAACCGTTATTATTTATTGATTATATTTGTTACCAATAAAACAATGAAGAAGGATAAAGTCTCCGCTTTAATCAATATTATATGGTGTAGGTCACGAATTCGGTCACATGAAGAATTATGAAGACCATTAATTATTGAAGCTGGTTTATGCAGAAATAGTCAATGACCAATTTCTATCGTTTCCGTGATCATGAGTTTTCCAGATGATTCGTGCATCTAATCAATTGTGCTTCAAAGTAGATTTCCCTAAGGGAAGAATTAAGCAAGGGTTCGATTCGAAATAAGGATACGGCTCTTTCAGCAATTGTACTATGCTTTCCATATTCACTTTGCTTCTCCCTATCATATAGTATAAATGTATATTTTTTAATGATAGAAAGCTGGAATACCTAAAAACAATGCGTTTGTTGTCGTTTAGATAATATGGAGCCCAGTTAGCTCCACCAAGATGTGTGACTTGTCTCAGATTCGAACCATCTACGTTAACAGTGAATAGTTCCATTTGAACCGGTTCAACGAGATTGTATTCCAGAAGTTTCTTAACAGAACAATACACTAAAATTCACGGCTTATATGTGCTACGCTATAGGAATAGTCTAGTTCCATTTTAGAATAGTTTGTAATTCGCTAATTAATATCGTATAAGGAAATCTAATTTTACGTTGAACATTGAAATACTTGATAGAATACTAGAAAAAATATTTAGTTACTAAGTTAATGTATTGGACGGATCGACATAAAGTTTACACCTTATATTTTTCGATTTCATCCTGAGATTTCGGACGACTTGCACGAAATACCAGACGTTTTCCGTCTGGTGAGAAAAAAGCTCCACCATCATAGCCCAGTTCATTTGTGACCTAGGAAATTTTATTCTATAGAAGAAAAGAAAAAAATATATATATATATATAAATAAAACCTATTCTGACATTTACAAGAAAATAAAGGTGTTAAAAATACAGAACTTTTTTCGATCATTTTCTAATACAAAGCGCAGCATAACATAAACGATTAGTGAGACGGTATAGAACAAATTCAGCGCTTTCAACTTAATGAAAATCTCAGTGGAAGTACTTCTGTGACTTACTTGCTTCAAGTTCGTCCCATCAGAATTCATGATCCAAAGTTCGAGGTCACCAGATCGTATAGAGGTGAAAGCAATTAGACTACCATCTGGACTTAGTACAGCTTCAGCATCGTAACCAGGGTGATCGGTAAGTTGTTGAACAATGTTACCAAATTTATTAACCTTTATAATACAAAGTTTAAAGAGTGTTCATAGGAGAAAAGTCACAAATTCAATTTTACTCTTCTACAAAAAATATCTGCCACCTCACCTAAATGGCTGAGTTGGCGTAGGTTACAGAAAATCAATAGGATTTTATTTTCCTAACACATATCCTTTTGAAATATATCATTTGAACTGATCAAAACGACACCAACCAACCTTGAAAATATCATAATCGGAAAATATATCCCAAGTATAAGACGTGTTACATAACTGCTTGAGGATTGGGTCAGTAATGTTTGCAGGATTCTGGCACTTTTTCTGAGGGCATGTCTTTGAAACGTTAGGAAATTCAGAGACATTGACCTGAAACTCAACATTCCGATGGAAATTCTATTCCGTAGCTAAAAGTGTCCAGAAATAAACAGACGTTCCAGAAATTTCCCGCATAAAGTCGATGATCATTCGTATTTTCTTTGAAGAAAAATGAGCAAGTAGTAGCACCAAGACCAGTGCTAATTCTTCGCATAATTTGACCACGAGGATCAACGTTAAGATTGAGTTCATAAATCTAAAATCATATACGACTAATGAAGGTATAGAAACGAAAAAAGAAAAAAAAAACCCAAAATACTTAATGTTTTCGCGCTTTTTTTAAAAATAAAATTACTTATATATGGTGAAAAAAGGCTATCAAGATACCTACCTGATCGCAATCAGTACCGTATCCAGTAGCCTGAAGGGTTAATTTTGAGTCATCATAGCTGAAAATCGGAACAGCTCAATGATGGAGAAATCCAAGAAAAAAATTTCAGTTGCAAGCAATATCATATGTAATAAGTGAATTATTACATCTTCACAATGATTTTAATTAAGTCCTCCATGAGGTCCCGAGTTTTGTGATTAAGTTAACATGGTAGTGATATAAGGTGATAGAAATAGTTACAAATGGTTAGAATTACTCAAATACAATAACAACGCCAACCTAAAATATCCTTCAGCATTTTCACCACCAAAAGTAAGCTGCTTTACATTTTTGAAATGTCGCTCTCCTTTGAAATGTACAATATCGTCAAAATCAGTTGTGTTGGCATTTTGCCAAGCAAGACCATTCATCTGAGATAGCTTAAATGCTAATAAATATAACCTACATTACCATAACCGTTAGAGTTCCATCATATAGAATCAAAACTGTCAAAATGTATTTCCTAACAATTATTTCACCAAATTCTATGTTTTTTTTGTTCATCATCTATTGACAATGCATCACTAAAGTCAAAAGCAAAAGAAAAAAACACTTATCAAGTAATCAATAAACAATTTCGTAAACATAAGTCGCTTTACTATCGTACATCTTCTACAGCCTCTTGTATCCTGTTGGTTTGCAAATGATTTCTTATTTCCGATAGAATTTTCGCAAAATATTCCTCTGCTTTATTGATTGGCAAATCAACCTAAATTGTTCTACCTTAATTTGAAATGCTTCATTTCGTTTATCGCTAATAACTGTCATCAGATTTCCAATTTGAAGAAAACTTTTTTATATGATGATCATAAAATCTTTTCGAATTAAACTTAAAGTTACTTACCCAATCAGCAATAAATATATTAATATCCATATTGTTTTTCGATCCACGTGAGGAAGCCCATACAATTTTATCACCTTTGTTAGAGAACGAAGGAAATGAGTCAAAGTAACCCTCATCATTAGTGATCTGAATCTGATTGGTAGACTATCTGCAGATAAAAAAAGTCATTGAATCAATTATCGGCCGAGACCTTCTCTAGACTTGTTCCATCTTCATTGACAATGTAAAGATCGAAAGAGTTCTTATCAACTGTTGTTGAGTTAAAATTAGAACTGAAAAGAATCTAAGTGAGCAAGGATTTTAACTCAAACGATTCAAAGTGCTGGTAGTCAAAGGGGATGCAAATTTTCTAAGCGAAATGCCTCTAAGCTACTAGGTGAGTAATGTTTATGCAGTGACATAACCAAACATTCTTTACCTTAAGTGAATCGCCTTCATTCTTAAAATTAGTTTAACAATCTGTTTTTGTAAATGACAATTACGCAAAGAGCATCTATTCTTATATTGACTAGAAACAATGAAAAGTTACTTAATAGATTTTTCTATAAAAGTTATAAACAGTAAACAACAACAAAAAAGCATCTCTCGTTAAGTCAATTTCTTTTCGCACCTGAAAACAATTCTCTTCTTATCTGGATGGTAGAAAGGAGCCCAATTGGTTCGACCTAGTTTCCTACTGAACACTGGGTTCATTGACGTTCCATTGACGTCGATGATGTACAACTCTGTTTCATCCCAGGAAATCAAGTTGTAACTTAAAGATCCGCTCAAAGATTTCAAGGACTTTATGTTCTAAGGAAACAGAACAAAGAACTAATAGAAAAAGTAACTGACCGAAGTAAGTCTTTGTATCGACGGATCTCATCAGTCGTATTCGGTCTGTTGGCATGAAAAACGATCTTTTTACTGTCAGAGGAAAAAGAACCTCCACCGTCATAACCAACAATATTTGTAAGCTGAAACTGGTATATGTGATAAAGTTTTGTGGATACCAATTTTTGAAGCCTAGAGCTGCTGTATGTATCCACAAGAATATTTCCTGTATCACGATACATTGAACTCTATTCTTTTTAGTCCACTATGGTACCACACTCACTGCCAACACTGCCAGAGGCAAAGTGTTAGGATTTTCAGCGATCATTTTAGATCTTTCCAGAGTTTCCTCACAAGATTTCATTGCACTCACCTGTTTCTTACTCGTCCCATCAATATTCATAATATAAATGTCGAGATCACCAGTTTCGTTGCTGGTGTAAAGAATCTTGGTACCATCCGGACTGATTACTGCTTCAGCATCGTATACATCATTACTGGTTAGTTGACTTATAATGTTACCAAATTCATTCACCTATAGAAAAATGGTAGCTTAAGCATTTTTATCATTTAACAATAACGACGATATAGCTTTTTCTCATATATGGAAAATCGATATCAATCAATTCACATAATATACATTGAGGTCATTACATTATTCTCATATTCTTCATCGTTCAGTCTATTAAACTTAACGACAGGAACACTAAAAACTACTAGGAACTCACTTTAAAAATGTCATAATCCGGAAATATATCCAAAATATACGACATGTTACCTGAAATCCTAAAAAATAACTTAGAATTAAATGACGTGATAACTTGAATCCTAATTTGAATTTGAACGTTTCCTAAAAGTCAGAATAATTTCAGATACCTTTTGTTAGGCCAAAATCAATTGTTACAAAAAAAAGCTCATGGACAATATATCAATGGAATTCCAAATAGAGAATAAAAGAAAATGAACCCATTAAAATGAGGTAGGATTCCGAACATTTACCCTCATTGTTTAAGTGAAAATTAGCAAGGTTATGTTATTATACAATTCAATAAATAAGAAAAAATTTAATCGATCTAATTTGTAAAAACAACTAGTAATTAGAGCTCACAAAATTTCTTTAGAGTCTCATCGGTAACAGCTTCAGGCGATTCACACTTCTTCGTAGGACAGCTGTCGTCGTCTGTTCCCTTCTTAGCCTTCATTTTCGTCTGCAACATCCTATTATTAGTATTATTACTGCATATATTATATGTTCCTATGTGTTTATCCTAAATGAGAAGAACTTTGAGATCACCAAGAATATAAAAATAACGGAAAACCAGTTTTTTCCTTGAGGGAAAAATCGATCATTGAACATCAATGATCAAATTGATAAGCTGAATATTATTCAAACTTACTTTATGGAAATTTCCAGTATACAGTAGATCGTTGTTATTTGGATAGAAAAATGGACTTGCACATGATCCTATGCCAGTACTGATTCTGTCCAGGATATTCTCTGTTGGTGATTTATTAAGATCCAGACGGTAAATCTTTGGAAAAAATAAATAAGGAGCAGTTGGTTTTATAAACGACGTAGTTAAGTAAGAGAACCAGATAATCTTTTCAATAACCTGGATCTACCTTGTAAGAATGAGTCAAGTTCAGAAATGAAATTAATTCTAAAACTAGACAACTCAAGATTTCTACGTCATACAAAGATGCTCCGCTACTTTTGTTACATTCTTTGAAATTTCCTTTTCTATTGGATGAGTATTTTCCTACATGGAAATGTTTTGACTCACTTTGATCCTCAAACGTCAGAATTGCTCTGAAAGCAAAATTCCACTAGTACTTCTCACCTGATCGCATTTTGTTCCATATCCAATTGCTTGAATTGTTAAATATTGGTCATCAGCACTAAAAATTTTCTTCTGTAAGCAATAATAGAACTGGTACGGTAGTCCGAGAATTTAAGTGAACCAAGAAGTGAATGGATCTATAGAATTTTGAAATTTTTTCAAAATTTCTCCTTTCTCTTGAATTAGTATGAGCCGGAAGATAGCGAATATTGAGGAAATAACAGTTTCTCATCATGGATAACTTTGCAAAAGCCTGATGAACTTTTGATCCCCTCTGTAATTCGTATTCAAGTATAGTATGTGGCTCAGTTAGAAAAACAAGAACATAAAAGTAATAAGCATCCAACCAACCCTCTTTCCCTCAATATAGTTAGTTATTGATTACTTATCACTACTAGGTGTTCCCTTACGTCTTGTGATTGTAAAGATTTCCTTACCTAAAGTAAGCCCTGGTGTTGATACCACCAAAAGTTAGTTGTCGAACGTTTTTAAAGTGATTTTCTCCAGGAAAATGAATAATAGCCGTACAGAATATCAATTGATAGCAAACGACAAAAATTTTTACTATCATTTCTTCTATCTGAAATAAAATACCATGAATATCATAAATAACAAAACCGGAGCGATTTGTCGTCGCCATAATGTGAAATCGAAATGATTCTACTGGATGATAAGCAGTCCTCTTCATCTCCATTAATTTAACTCACTATACTAAATGCATTTGTCCAAGCAGAGAAAAATAATTGATCTTCGATCGACTATAGAGATTGATTGAAGCCTAACAGTTCCCAGACACGTTGTTGGAAGATTGTTTTGTATAAAAAATTCATGTAGTACAAATATTGATCGAATTCTTTCAAGATGAAACGTACTCCTAGAATAAAGGATTAAAACATGAAGAACTACACATCTAACGTATCTAAGTGGAATTTTGGAGTGATTGCTCAGCAATGGGGAAATTTGATCTATCGTTGTGAGAGGTTAAGAATTCGAGAAGCTCAGAGGAAAATGCTGAATACTAGCAGGCATCGGTGTTAAAACTTAAGCCAGACGACAAGATTGGTGATGAGTGACAGTTTAATAATATAGCTTAATCACTTCTTTTTAAAATTTCTTGCTAACAACGACGAACGAGCTGAAAAGAATCTTTGTACGGTAGATCACACCCCACGAATCAATTTTTATGTTCTGCAGAATGAACACAAACAAAAACATTCATGGGATAGGGATTGTAGTGAGGGAAAAATGTCAAGTAATGCATTGCTGATGTCAAAACATAATTAAAAATCTCAGATAAAAAAAATCAATTATACTTCTCCATTCATTCAATTTTCTTACGATTATCAAAAATCCAATAGATTGGTCAACATTTCATTAATATAGATAAAAATTAACACTCATACATCAGAAATGAACGATATAAGTGTAAAACATTACACTGGTGCAAAAATGATTACGCATTGAGCACCGTTAACACTATCAAACTACCGCAATTATTTCTGCACCACTCCTATACAAAAACAAATCGAGATCACATGTAAAATGATACTTTTTAACATTGATTAATCCTAAAATTATTCCATCTGATTGATTGATTTAAACCAATATACATTATAAAATGGGTGGTAATGTAATGCTGTAAGAAGATCAGAGATATTTAAATATGGGTTTATCAAGAAGTTAATCTCCCAGATCACGGACAGATCACGAATCATGTAGGTATCGAGTTAGGTAGGTGACAATTTGTAAAACTGAGTGAACTCGTAGATAACCAGTTATGAGCCGTAAGCAAACAAAATCATGGAACAATGTCATTCAACCGATAAATTTTATTACCCATCAAATAAGAAAGGTCCAAAATTATTCACCGTTGCAATGAATAATGAGAAAAAATGAAGATCGAAAGCTGGTTGCGAAATTGAGGAAGATTGAAAGCTGGCTGGAAAATTGAGGAAGACTAAGTCTTGTGGAAAATCTGCTACATACATAGTAATAAGTAACAGCAATACACAAAAATAATGATTCGTATTAATCGATAATGAGACGAAAACGAATATTAGTGGTTTTGAGGACCAAAGTAACAAAATCATAATAGTTTTCAATGATGCTGAATCAATCATGAGAGTCACGCCTGAGGTTTCAAGTTTTCCGATTGACTCATCAGCATCAATACTGTATTTAGAACAAAATCATTAAAAACTACTATAGTTGATAAAAAAAATTAAAACTGGCTATGAGTCATAATAGTATGAATGCGACTATTAGTAAGAGAATTTCATCAGTGATGACAGAACTATGGCGTACTCTTTGCCTGAGGGGATGCGTTATGTATAACCAATGATACTTATGAGGAATCAAAACAGCGTCTGGTCAAAAAACTTTGATCATTTCTTCCATTTCAAACAAGTGAACGTTTTTCAAGCAAATAGATTATCTAATACAAATAATCAGGAAGCGTTTTTTTAATCAATAGATCCCTTGTTGTATCGAGGTGTTGAACTAGAGGTTCGTGTGTTGCTGTAATTCAACTAACCACTCCGCTACACATACATACACATAATAATATCAAAAATAACAGTAATAATAATAGTAATAATAATAATAATAATAACAACAAAAAATAAGTTAATTCTGTGCATGTAAGTTTTATATAATATTTTAAGGAATATATACAAAATAAAAGAGTCGTAAATAGTTTCTTGTTCAATGATGTTTAGTATTTGAGAGGGTTTACAAGAATTCACTCAGGACTCAAGTTTGATCGATCTCAAAATTTCTTACAAATCACTCACTCAACAATAAGTGATGCAAAAAATTCGGGACGAATGACGTCATATTGAGTTCTCCATCCAATTAATAACAAAAGAAATCAATATCAACTAGCAGTGGATAACACTAGCACTCTTGAAATAGAAAAAACTATCGGTTCATTTCACTAATAATTAAATTACAGTCATAAAATCTCTTAAGATTCAAAAAATTTGTTATTCAAAAAAATTCGAATATGAAAAAATAGAAAAACATGAACAACTAGGTGGAAGCATTATCACATTAGAGGAATAGTAAACCGAATAGATGTTTGCATCTTTTGAACTTATTTACCTCGATGAGGAAGATATCAATATGACAGAATGTTGAGGAATTCACTCAATATCGCTGTTACAATTTCTAACTTTCACTATATGAATATATTTAATAACATGAAAACATTGTTATTAAAGGATTTTATAGAGTACAAAATCAGATTGCCCATAATTCTCCGTATCAATTAAAGCCACTGTTTTCTTTTTGAAAATAAACAATACCTATATGATAAACACAACATAAATAAATAGATGAGTAAACAAATAAACAAACAATAAAACTCTATAAAATGAGTGAAAAGGAAAACTTGAAAGGAATTGAACGAAAACGGAGCAGCAGACGAAAAGTAAAAGGGCATTGGCGCGAAATTCAATCGATAATATGAAATTGATTTGATGAAAGAAAAAACAACAAGAACAACAAAAACAATGAAACCTGTTCGGAAGTTTAAATTGTTGATCTATTAGAAGGATGTATTTAAAAAGATGCTAAATAAAAAAAAACCGAGAAGCCAAACAAAGGGCTTACGAAAGGTTTTTTTAAACGATAACAGAACAACAGAATGTTTTTATTGCTCTTAACAATATTGCTTATCATTCTAATGATCTTATTTATATCCTCCTTTGGCAAATCTAAGAAAGCCTTGGAAAACACTTTTTCTTATACAATGACTGGAGAGGACTAATCTGTTGCCAAGTCAGTGCTGCTTACCATCCCGGACTATCATGATTACCCTCTGTAGTATTTTTTACCGACTCCTGAGGGATTGAAAGCTTGACTGGTCTGAAATTCGGACTCGAACCCGTGTATACAGTATCAAACTCGTGTGTTACTGTGACTTCTCATACTACTTCGCCACACATGAGGCCTTTTATTTGGTATTCAATTCGCTGAATCACCTAGCACTTAGTTCTGAAAAGCATGACGTAAAACCTTCTAGTAAAGACCTGCGCGTTAACGTCAAGTGGTTCATATAGGCTATGGCATTTTGTTAATTTGAAGTATTAAATTTCAACTTCATTTTTCTGTTTCCAAGCAAAATATGTGACGTCATAGGGAGGAAAAGTGACTGAGTATCTTCCCTTTAGACAGGGACTAATACTATTCTATACTAAGCTCAATAAAACTGTCTCACTAAAAAAAAACATGTTTCTCACAGCATTAGCGATTTAAGAACTGTCAGTAGATCAAACTGACGAGTGATCTACTTATTCGCGCAGCTCTCGGATTGGTCGATGCCAAGCCAAGTATGGGAACAACACGCCCATTAACAACAACCAGATGATAGTCATTAAGTATAATAATTTGTTCGGTCCATTGTTACAATTTTCATTATGCCTGCTATTTGTCATACTTTTAGAATTATTGAGTTATATGATTATTAAAATTATTTGATTGAATAAAATTATTATGACTCATTGTATTTTCAAACTTCGAGAAGTTACTTCTCTTTATTTTTGTTTTTCTTTATTAACTATGATGAGTCATATTGGTTTTTTTTTCCTATTTTCTGTAGATACGGGTTCGTGACCCGTCTTAAGTTCCAAGATTTGCGATTTGCTTAGCATCATCAAAGATTTTAGAACTCCTCCTCATGTTTAATTGCAGTATTGTTTGTTCTCATCAGTTTGAACCTAATTCACTAATTAGCTATGTTTGCTGTATTTGTCTGGCATCCTCCTTCACTTTCGCACCCTCTTTCAAGCCAAACTCCCTCCATCCTTATTTGTAGGAGAGCATTTATAGAATCACTTTGTAAGGTGAGGAACACGAAATGGATAGAGGTCGATCACCTCAATCACTGTAAGCTGAAAACGACGAGTGATTACAGATCAGGTCTCACCCTACATCACCTTGCATAAAGGAGATCACTGATATGGAGAATATTAGAAAACAATGAGTGTAAGAGTTCGTGGCACCCTCAGCAAATCATACTTCCGCTTGTCAAGCAATGATGGTGAAACATAGCATATCATTCTGAGTTCGTTGTTGTTTTTTTATAGGTTTCCGGTCCAGATTAGTTTCCAAATATTTGCTCTACTTTGTTTTTACTTCCATTAGAGTACAATCAATCTTCAGCATGAAACTGAACTTTTATTCTAACATTTATTATTATAATAAAGCACATACAGTATCTATATATATGGAAAGAGAGACTAAAAATTTTAGGTGAAAGGATTCTGCAGTACCCGGATGATTTGCATATGAGGAAAGAAATGAATATACAACATCTGCCATTGAGTAGATCATTAACTAATAGTTGTTAGTTGTAAGCTTTTATCGTTATACTTATTAACGCTATCAATCTGACATTTGGTTACTTCTAATGACAATAACTCTTTCTTTCGACGTAGTATCCGAGACTCATCCGACTTATTCACTTTTTCGCGGCATCTTAAATGATCATGGTTTTTTTTTAAATGAGTCACATCATCTATAACATTAATAAAACTGATAAACAGCTTACAAATCAGAATCTGGGCAGCATCCTGCCAACTTTGAGCAATGATGCTTAAGAACATGTAGTTTACTATGACAAGGTTCGTTTCTCAACGTCGTAGGTAATGAGTTCACTGCACATTTTGATGGCTCCACCTGAAATCGTTATGTATTGATTGAAATAGCGAATTCTTTGAACACTATTATGAAATGATGAAAATAATTCTGTGATGAGTTTTATTCATTATTCGATAGTTGTTTAACTCTTTTGAAAACATAAAACCATCAAGTTATTTGACATGAATAATTAGTAAACAATATAAATATAAAGATGGGGGCGCAGTGGATCATTGGAATGTACCACGGGTACGGTAACACGTTGGCCCGAATCTGTTCGCAGCCGTCTCTAGGAATTTTCGATTGTAGATCAAAAGCAAAAAGTCGATTTCAATATATGATGCGGTGACAGCTTATCGATTACGTAAGAATTCAAATTACCTCCGTGATATTTTGACCAAGACGATTTTTAATGCAGTTAGTGTAGCGTTCCTCAAGGTTTCTTGTTTCCTCGTCTAAAGCCTGTAATAAGTTCATATTAGAGGGACATTTTTCTTCAAAATCATCATATTGAAATGATGATTATTATATTTACAACTTACAAATAGATTCTCTTATTTGATAGCCTTAAATGCATTTTGATCAATATGCATCATTTGAATTGTTAGCACAACTGTTAATCTAGTTAAATCTACTGATCAAAATATTTGTGTTATCATTTGAATACATTGGGCAATCAGCGTCGTAGTAATTCAAATGAAATACATAAACTAAGGCGAAAAAATACTGTAGTCAGCAGTGTTTTGGAGGACTGAAGATTCCAAAAACAAAAGCCTTATAACTCTTCAGCACATAAAAGCCGTTTTCTTATGTACTGTAAGACGATTGGACGTCATGATGGTTATAAAGTTTCAGTAAAGTGGCGACTAGCTAATATTTTAAGAAATTGAGCAGAAGCTTTTCGATAAGAAATAGAAAACGATGAGTTGTACTGCATTGAATACGGTATACCAATCGATAGGCTTATGATATAAAACTTGCCTGGTAATCAATCAAAAGACTTTCGTAGCAGAATCCTCGCCTACGATTCGGAAGACCTGGCATAAATCGACCGACTTTGATTTGGCAATGCTTCTGTTCTCGTGATAACTCGTCCAAACACAGAATATAAGCCTCACAATGCGATAAGCGCAGAGTCTGGAGTATTTTCTTAATCCAACCATAGTATGCTTGAAATCATACTCAACTTTAGCTACTATGATATCATACCGTTTCGGATAATTTCAGAATGGAGAACTTTTTAGTCGCACTCTCGTTACTCGGTGCCGTTTTGTGAATTGAAGAAATCTTTATCACATGTGGTTGTCTAAAAGTGTCATAAGAAATAAGAACAATAGATTCCTATGGTAGAATATCGATTAGAAATCTTGATCTAACCTTTTGGAAGAATGAAAAGCTTTCGATCGTGTTAATTTTTTCTGAGGCCAAAGATGATCCACAACCGTTGAGGCAGTTTTAGGTGAAATCAGAGATGACAGCTGCAATTTTGACTTTGATTGTATTGAAGATAGTGATTATATATTTTGGTTTACTCACATCACTTCCTGTGGTTCCAATCAAAGATGTAGTACCATTCACTTTGTCTGCGCTGAATAAAGCAGTAGAATTATCCACCTTGATAGTATCAAAGAAAGAAGTACTGTCGTTAACTTTGTCGGTGTAGTACAACAATGTGCTATCATTAACTCTGTTCACGACATGTGATGATCCTTCAACAGCTACGTGATTCTTTGATGCTGGAACGATGGTTGAACGAACATTATCTCCAAGACGTAAGGCTGCCAAAGATATGTTCTCCAAAGACGGTGTGATAATGGCAGATTTTTCTAACAGCGCACTTTGTGAGTTATACGGTAGAGGAACCGATGATCGATCTAGCAAAATCAATGAAGATGTGCTGGTTGTCAAAGTAGTCGGTCGGTGATAGGAAGAATTGGTTGAATAAGCGATCGTAGTCATAGTTGGACTCGCAGCTTCATCATCAACATAATTCTGTAAGCAAATACTGTAGAAAAAGATTTCTACAAAAATTGTCAAAATCACTAGAAAGCCGGTTTTGAGTCAGAAAAGTAACCATAAGAGTTCTAAAAGCCCTCGTTAGAAACCAGCTATTACTATATAAAGTATGAAATTGTTATTTCTAAGAGCATTTTCTACAGAAAAATCTTCAAAAGAAACATTGTCAGATTTTATTGATCATTGTAGATCACTAGGCTATGCACTCTGAACGCCTACACTTTGTAAGTTGAATTTTTGAGTTAAACGCCGTTTCTCCAAAGCTGTACCAATTCTAGGAAACTTATTAGGAATTTTTCAGTGATTCGTTGAGCAAATTTCTTGAAATGGAGATGAATGTTGTTGCACAATGGGTGTCCGAATTGAGATGTAGATCAATTCCGTCTATGGTGTAGATCATTTATGTCAATTTTCAAACTATTAGTCATATCAAATTGAATCATCTTCGACAAATTAATACAGTACAAATACTTGAACAAAAAATATTACGCGCAATAGTAACGTCCGATTTGAGAGCGGAGATGATCCTAATGGTTTTGCCTAGCGGCACACTTGAAGCTTACGCTTAGAACAATAACGTTGTCATCCTACTTCCTCATTTTCATTCATCCTTTTTCATGTCTATTCTATTGTGAATGAAGAATGAATATGTTTCAAATAAGAGTAACCTCAAACATGAACTGTAAAGAGTGGAGTTATGCTTGGACATACTATACGTTCATTTCGATTAAGTAGAAATAAAATCAATATTCATAGAATACTAAATGATGGATGGTTTGTCTCTTAGAGGGAAGGCAAATATTTGAAACGACTTATTACAAAAAAACTAAAAATCAAACCGTTTTCAATTTGGCGTCGCTCGATAACAGTTCAGACTTTACTAGTGTAGAGCTTGACATCTGAATAAGAATTAAGATAATCTGTAATTTACTAACAACTGATACTATTCAGTTTCAAACAAACATTTTTAAGAACGAAGTCAGTTTCATTTCTAACAATTTGCTGTCGTTCTCTCTGAAGCACCTTTCGAAGCTCTTCAAGATTATTCGTCAACGGCCGTACTAAAATGGGAGCATCCAGTGGATCTTCTGTAGACAGAGATAAATACCTCCTAAACGATTCCTTATCTATTCGCTGAACAAAGACCATATTATAATAATTCTTAAGACTAGAGGTTAATCTTGATGCGTTACTATTCCATCAATTGATTCAGGTTCAATTCTTGTTCTAAGGTTTCTATAAAATACTGTATTAAGTCAAAACATTAGAAAGTTACAAGAAGATAAAAAGAACTATGATTACCTCTTATGTGTGATCAGGCCAGAAGACGATGTTGCTTGAGCGTTTCCGTTTATTAATCTTCCTCTCAACCTATTATTCCTGTGCTTGTATATCAGAACTGCTAAAATTTAATTACGTTCTAGACTACAATAGCACTGTGTGTGCGGTTTCTTAAGAAATAAGACTGGTTCAAGCACATGTTTCTTTCGATTTCTGACTAGTTACGCTTCTTGAAGGCAACATTATATAGCATTCCTAAGAAATAAACCCTTGTCTTTTCCTCTTGTTTTAAGGATAGATACCTCAGAATGAAGCTAACTGAATAGTGCTTAACCGTCGAAGTATCATGAGGAAATTGAAGTAAAAATTCTTGGTGAACTCTAGTACTTTTCATTATTTCCTTACCTCATTCCATTCAAATGTGCGTTTTGGACGGTGACTTTGATCAGTAATGTTAAAACAGTATCACTTTACTTTATCACTTCACTACTAGTCGAGCTTATTTTATACTAATCACTCCAATCATCCCCCATTTCAGCCACATCAGCAAGGGAATCAATGATGTCGACGTGCACACAGGCACAGACTTCTCAACGATTATAAACTCATGTGCCTCGAAAAACTAATGCTCAGTATAACACGTAAAATCGTGATGTCCCTCTTTTAGACGTATCAACTTTCTTTCCTCACATTAAAATTTCCAGTGTTTTGTACTCGTTGTTGAGTACCATTTCTGTTTCAGTATTTGAGGAGAAAAACACGAAAGCAAAAAATGATAATAGTGATGATTTTATACCTGGCACTAAATGCAACGTTTTGGCAGTGGATTTCACTTGATCAATTGAACGACGTTGTATTGCTTCAGATATTGAAGACGTCAAAATACTGTTGCCTGAATGTTCAGCTTTCTCAGGAATGGATATGTCTTCAAAATCGACATCAGATACGGGTATATTGTCGGTGACAGAATGTGGTTCAAGTTGTTGTTGAACAATGTCTTCATAAATTTCGTCAGCAGTCGGATGAATAACTACCCTGAAAAGATCAGTGCATTCATTATTGTGTAAATTTTAAATCACTGATTTTAACCCTAGGCCTATCAAGCCCGCCATCGTTCCGGAATTGGGGGGTTGGTGCCAGGAAATCTAGGTCTGATAACTAGCATTGACTTGCTGAAGAGTGGTCAATTCAAGCCACTATTTAGACCAGCCTTATATTCAACCATTTCCACAATATCTCATTAAATACGAATGCGTAGGTGCATCCCGCCACAATGAATTGATCAACGCCAAAGCTTATCTTATATTATTTTAACGGTAACCACTTTGACTAGAATATTTGATGAGATAATCAACGAAATTTTTGAAAGGAAATAACCGTCCTATGGATATTTAAGCCACATTTATCCATGTATACAAAAAGGATCAAACTTTTCATCGAGTTAATGCTCATGTCTCGCCTCTACAATTACTTGTAATGATCTCTATGACTATATCAAGTTACTCCTTCATATCGTCCTCAATTTTATCCATACCAATACGCAGACGTCGATGAGATGGGAGGTCTACTTTGCCTAAGGCGTTTTCAAACCAGAGTGTGATCTTGCGCAACGATGCATAGCCTGCTATCATTACGGTATAATATTAGAAAAGATCGAATAATTAAATTATTTCAAATGTCAGGAGAATCACTTTTGGACTCACATAATTATAGAAGATGGTTGTAAATGTAGTAATAAATTTCATGCTCTGTTGTTTTGAGCTGATCAAATTTCGAAAAGGAAAACCTTGACGTACTCTTTTTGTGGATAATTTTTTAGAGGACGTTTAGTTGTTGTTGTAGCGCTGATGACAGGAACTTTGAACGTTTTAACAAACGATTTTTTCTTGTTCTGCCTGAATCAAACAAAAAACAATTTGAATATTACAGTCATTCAACGCTATGGAAGAAATCTTTTATTTTGTAGATCAAACAGCATTTTAAGAGGTTCAATAACTCGAGTAGTTCCATTGAAACTTATAAACTCATTAAACTCCTATACCCTACTCACTATGTTGTTTCTATAAGCGATCGTCTCCACTAAGCAATAAAGAGAATCCAATTTTTTGAAAAAGTGAGTATTTGGGATGAGATGTGTCTTAGATTGGATGTTTAGACTTTAAGTGAAAAATACTTAATCGGCTATGAAACACTGCTTACCGTTGTTTATTTGTTAATCGATTCTGGTGAGGTATAGCGATATCGGTAAGCAATTCTAGATTGTCCGGAAATCGTATAGCTTGAGCTCTAAATGAGGTATTTGGACGAATCACTGATGTCGAATCGCCATTCCATGGTTTTATCACAGGACGAGTTATTCCGGGTGAGACAAATGTCATCTAAAACCACTCTGTTGTTAGTTCGGTTTCCTCATTACTTCAATTTCCTCACTAAATCGTTCGTCGACAATATCATTAGTTTTCAATTACTCACTCATGCATGGAGCTACTACTCCTATGAATCTTTTTTATCATAATTTTTCTATTTGAAATCAAATGTTTTGTCAAAATAATAACATTTCAATGAAGGATTTGAGGAAAATCTTCCAGAAATATTACTTGAAATCGATAAATTATTTAGTAAACGTGTTGGCGATGTCATATCAATGCATTACGGATGCTGTAACTGGCTGAGTTTTATTGTAACTATTGATAAACTGATATTCCTAGAGATCATTTTTAAAAATATGATATGACTCATTAATGAACAATATAAGTGAGTTCCAACCGTTCGTTTAGGGTCGCTCGTCCATCGATCAATGATTAGCGTCGCATGTCTTTGCGGTTCGAGGATCTGCAGTTTTCCTTCTGTAATCCCTTGCGGTCTGTTTCGTTTCGGAAGTAATTTTAAGGATTTGTGATTATGATCATTTTTAGATGAGTCAGTTGACGATCGGAATGGAACAAGTTCTTCTGTAGGACGAAAAAATGGATGTTGATAGTCGAGGGATCCTAAATTCTTAATGACTATTTATGAAAATGTACTGGTTTAAGATTGTTGAAAAAACATAGAATTATTTACTAAACAAAGATTTAAGCCGTTTTAAAGTACATATTAAGTAAATCTCATTGAGGAGTATAGAAATGATGAGCTTAAACCTCATTATGCAATATAGAAACAATGAAGTTTTTCGTAATCTTATTTATTTTTATTTTTGCAATGATATTATAATGTCTGTAAGTGTCCGGATATGTTGTCCTATAATGTCCGGATATCTGTAAGTGCGGGTACGAGTCCCGCCTGAGGTTCCGAGTTTTGCGGCCATCTCAGCACAACAATGAGGTTTTTGTTTATAAATATGTATACATGAAGTCATTTGACAATATCCATTTAAAATGAACTCTCAGTAAGCAGCTCGTCACTGTTTATCACGTCCACTTTATCAAATAGGTACTAACTTTAGCAATTATCTAAAGTTGTTCAACACCAACCACGACTTTCCATTGAAATTGGTTGAATCGTCGGCTGATTGTACGTTGGGAACATTCGATCGATAATCAATTTTACATTATAGGGTGATGGTGAAGTATGAACGTCAGCTTCCGTCACTCTGCGAATACCAGTCGATAAATTAATCAGCTGCGATTGATTAGATTGACGCTTCATGGATTTCGTTCGAAGATCTAAAATTTCTAGATTCAATTTGAAATCATTCAATTGAACTTAAGCAACACTAAAGTAGTTGCTGATAGTTCAGGACTGCTCACTTCGTTTTGAGTTCTGGTCGAGGTTCTGAGGAATAGAAGTACCCGGCTTAACTTTTGTTCCAAAATAAGCTGTCGGTGTTATCTAGAAAGCTTATACATCTTTTTCAAAGAAAATTAGCATAACATATAATATGAGCTATGAATTTTAATGGAAAAATAAACGTACAGAATTTTTTGATACCGTATATATTCGGTTATTATAAGCTTTAGTTAGTAATTCGGCACGTTTTCGATATGAATAAGGACTACTGAGGATCTTGAAAGTTCTTCCAGATACTTTCTTTGATTTCGGTAAGATTTCAAAATGTGCAGGAATTAATAAGGCTTCTATGGAATCGGCTTTGCCCTCATCGAATGAGGAAGATACTCCGTCACGTTTATATAACGATATTTTATTGAGCTGAAAATAAACATGTATTTAATGTTCTCTGAGAACTTATGGTTACAAACTCCAATTGGATTTAGCTATTAAAAAATCGTCCGACGGCTTTACTAATTCGCAAAAAGATCCGAAAAGTTTGCAGAAATAAGAAAGGAGAGTATTTTCTATGATGACATCACCACGGTGTTATGATTAATTCAGGAATAAGTGGATTCCGACCGGATCAGAACGAATGCATTGAAGTCAATGCATTTAATAATAAGGATATAAGCACCGGCTAAATAAACGACAAAAGAATGTTTCACGTGGAGATGCGCCACTCATTCGTCTTTATAATGGTGTTTAAGGCAGTATTGGTACAAAATGAGTTGAGAGGATCACTCTGTTGTTATGTAAGTGCTGCTTACTCTTCCAATATTATTCTCGCACTAAATCATCTGCCCCTGAGGAATGGAATGCTTTGTTTGCCTCAGGGCGGACTTGAACCTAGACACGTAGCGTTCAATCACGCGTCTCATCATGGCTCCTTTGCAGGTGCACTTACATCCGTTGATCTCTATGATCTGCGAACTTGTTCTAATTAATCGTAGTTTTAAAGTAGATTTTTAAAAGGACCATAGTTGATCGGTTGATATGAATGTAAGCGATCAAGAAATGATGTAAAACATTACTGATGTAACAAAAATATCTGATATTTGAGTTCTTAAATTTCCTCATAAAGGGTTTGAACTGTCGATAACAGCTGATTACGTCAATAACAGACTAAGCGTAACGTTCGCGTTTACGATAGTGGTCGCTATGCAATTTTCTAACGTTTTTCCTAATGAAATGAGTTTTTGTCCTCAATAAATGTATTGAGAATATTTTTCAAATCAATTAAAAGCTTACCGATGCTTTACCATTTGTTGTTGAAGCATCCGAATTTCGTATGAGATTTATTATAGCTGTTGTAGCTCTAGAGAATTCCGCTGCCATCTCTTTATTCTTCCTCAAATAGGAGGGAATTGATCAATATTAAAGTTATGGAGTTGATCGACAATCCAATTACTCAATTTTTAAAACTAATAAAATCAATTATTCAAATGACGATTTTCAGAACGTATTCTAATCAATTTCTAACACAAACACTACCGTAAGCTGAGGATCATTAGAAATGAGAGTATTCAAATTATTCAACTTTTTTCAACTAACTTAGTAGGACTGGTAGCTAATATGTTGTTCATTCGAGCTCGACATCCATGTAGAAGTGCATCAATAGTTGACTTCAAATTCAGTAACGGAGGCGTCAAGTTGTCGTATTGCTGCTCACAACTGGAATAAAAAATAAACTGAGAGTGGCTAGTAGGAAAAGCAATTTATATAATTAACACTGATCAATGGTTATATAAAGCTGTATGAGGTCGTTGCTTTATTATTGCCCTAGGCAAAATTTCTTAAGATCACCACTTGCACAACTTAAAATTCTTCTTTGTAGTAGACGACAAACCTGTTGCTAACAGGACAGCATTTCTTTAATACGTCACAACGGTTTGCTGTGAGGTCTTTGAGATTTTCGCAACTCTGTCGTGATATTGGCCACATTTTTTGTTTACATGAATTCTAGACAGAAAAATTAAAATTTACTTGTAAGAAAATAAACTGAATGATAGATGTAACTAAAATGTTCTAAAGCAATAAAAAACATAGTTATATAGAATAAAACAAGTCACAAAACATCTATTTTAGATAAAAAAAATCATGAGTCGAAAGAATTGAGATTACTCAAAATTGAGTCAAAGTCAAGTTAGGTCACGCGATTGAGTCAAATATGACATAGGAATGTTTTGACATAGTTCTCATAGTACATTTTTGATATTGAATCAACACTTGAACAGAATCTGGGAGGTTTTTCGATGAGGAAAATAGCCCAGAGATCAAAGTGAATGATATTATTAACTGTGTCATTGGAAAGCCATCCGACGGAAGATATTAAGAATAACAAGAAAATCTCGAAGGAGTTTTGCAATGTAACCTTAGGAATTTTACCTCACAAGTCAGCAGAAACCATCGAGCAGCAAACTCTTTCATCGGATTCGCTTCTAAGTTATCCGAACTATTTCTTTTTATACCTCTCTATTATTTCTTCTTAAGAAAATCTTCATAATGATAGAAAAATTGCTTCCTAGTAGGTTGTATGAGGTATTTAAGGTTTTACTAGTTTTTACAATAGTAAAAGATCATACAAAGCGGATTAGAATATATACGGTCCTGTCGCGAATTCTACAACGTTTTATCCTACAGTATCGAGTTTCACAAGGTAAGCGAATAGATCAAATAAGCTTACTGTTATGATCTTGTCGTCATCGTTTGTGAGCAAATAATTTCTGTTGATGCACAAAACAAAATCGTTTTCTTTTTTCATTGCCAACATCTTAGCAGTCCTACAAACAAAATCGCTTTCAATATTTCTTGAAACAATTTTTCGAAAACCATTAACAAATTTTTATTTTCAATCACTACAAAATTTCATTCCTTTCTCAAAAAAAAACACGAACGAATAAACAAACAAACAAACGAACAACAAATAAGCAATTATATAAATTTTTGATAGAGATTTTCTTAGTTTAGAAGAGAGTGTTACTCTTTGAAAAAAAAAATTACGAAATTTTGTGCTAAACTATTCACACACACGCCTAATAAATTAAAAGAAAATAATTAGAGCAAAACGTAAACGTTTCACTTACATCAGATGTTCACCTAATCGACAAATCTCAGACACCAAAGTTCTATCCCGCTCGTGGCATTTCCATCGATATTCCAATAGTTCGTTTCTACATCGTAAATAGTTTTTGCATTGCGTTGAAACATTCTAAAAAACGTCAAAACACTCCTTTTATCATAAGGAAATGGATAAAGCTTGATGATCAGCTGGCAGTAGAAGAACTACGATCAACTATAGTTCCGTTGTCATTAAGTCATATAATCGATTTGACTATGATCTACATAGCACTACGATTGGATTAGATTATACTAGCAATATTGATCGATCATTCAATATGATTATTATTGATCGAATTATTATTGATCTATTGCATTGGTGTATTCTGTTGTCCTGTTTTTCTATTAATCTCTTCAAAAACAATGCGAGCATTTTTTCAACATTAAAGATAACATATAAAAGATAAAATTCTTACAATAGTTTTTTGATCGGTACTTGATAATCGTAGAAACAACGACAGCAACAACAGTGAAATACGTCTCATCTAAAAAATTTTCAATGCTTATTAATGGACCATTCAAATTGAATGAATAAATGACGAGCTCTAATGGGAGAGCGATTTCTTGGCCATTCGATGAGACTCAATATCGATCAATATCCTATTTTTTTTTTCTTGTTTGTTTATTAACGCATCCATTATAGTCAAAACAATATAGTCATAAATTGTTATTATTTACAGTAAGGAACTTTATATAATAAGGTCAGAGGAGTTATTTTTCAATAATATGAGTAATTAACGCTCTGCTCGCTTCTATGAACTCCTGAGGTGAGATCCGGATATGTTCATAATCAAAACAACAATCTCTACGAAAATTATCTTAGAATATGCAAATTTCAAAGTTTTAAGGAGTTATTTTGGTATGATTCAAATAAGAGGCAAGAGGAAAAGATGCTAAACCAACAAGAATAAAAACTAGTTGAGTTTTATCGTGTAGTGAAAGCGATTGAGGGCGAAATGAAATGGTAATCTACGTTTCCATTCGGGATCTAAAGACCGAAAAATGTGAGATAAATATTCAAGATAGTCGACGAAAGCAGATGAAATATCTTTTCCGTAAATCATACGGATCATTCAATATATAGAAAAGCTTAAGACGTTTCCACAGCAAATGTGAACTCATATTTCACTCCTATAAGAGGATGAAAAAAAAAGAAATCGAACGAGCGAAATGAAACAATAAACGAAACGTTCACAGCAAGTGATCAATGAAGAATTTCTACTAGTAAGCAAAATAACTTTACTATAACGATATCGACTATAACGAAAAAAAAACCTGATACATTTATGTTTTTTATGAACGGCTAAGGTAGTTGGTGAAAAACTGGATATGAATTGCTTGCTATGACAATGATGTTTAGCATTTCGTTTAGAAATAAAACAACCCCCCTAACTGTTTAGATGGAAGAGAAAAAAAAAACATCTAAGCAAGAAAGAATAACGTTAAGGTCAAGTCCGTTATCTATTAGAAATGTTATTTCTCTAAAAAATACATGCAACTTTCTTCTCTATCTTCAATGAAACAAACACTCTAACAACAGTCTGACAACAATCCTCATCACTCATTCATTATTCATATCACTCTGGCTGGACGTATAGAAGATCATCGCTTCTACTTGTCAACTTTCGATCCCTTCACTTTGATCTACTTCACACCTGATACTCAGTGTTTTGTCTTGCCGACCATACAACTCTCTCCACTCTGCTCGTAGTTTCACTTCAAGTTCTTTCTATTTTAATAGAGGTTTAATTAGCAAAGTTTGAGGTTTCGACACTTAATTTAGGATTTTACCGAACAGCTAACAAATCCGAACCCGAATCGATACAGTTTCGCCACAACTTCAATAAATATCGGAGAAATCTGATCTCTACTTCTTTTATTTTACAGATTGTTACCATCATTTTTATAATTTTATTCGATAAAAAATATTTTACAATGTATTAAAATCACAGCACATGATAACAGGAGTTATTTTTGTTGGGAAAGCACAAGAATATGCATATGGTGGAGTTCAACTGATGAGTTCGTTTATTGCTCCCTCTTTGTCGCCGGAAAATTTCATGATAAAAGTAACAGTTATGAGTTTATAGAGCTTTTATATGTGAAAGTATATACATCTTTATTAGTAGCACGTTATATTTTACTACATGTAGCATATATTATATGTATCGATTGAACTTGAAGAACATTATATTACAAGCCTCAATCGATTAAAAAATACATAGCTATCTTTCGCGAGTTACTTTTATCACGTTTATTATTCACTTGTGAAAAATTCTGAGCATTCTATACGACTTCATAGTCCACATAATAAAATTAGTGACGTCACAATCGAATATTACCATGGGATCATGGCTGTATAATGGAAAAATAAGTGCTGTGATGAACTTAACATAGAAGGGAAGAGTGCTCTAGATGAGGAACGAGGATGTTGTCTGGGAGAAATTTCAGGATTTTCCTCATTCTCTTCGAATTTGAGGGCATTATTACGCTGATTTAGATTCAATAATTCCTATGCACATTGGCGCGGGAAATTCTATTACGGAAGGCTCTGACGATTTATGTGAATGAAATGATGACGTCAAACCAGCAAATACAAGGCGACGTCTACCAGTAATGTCAATAGAAGCACAAAAAACTCCTTCAGTATACCACAGCCAAAGAATACGACGTTGAAAGAGTCCACATCAACGCATTCGAAGCCATTTGTAATTCTGACGTGTTTCTTTCTATTGAGAGAATCTTATCGTCCGATCTTCTTATTACCAATAATCAACAAAATTTTTCAGCTTCATCTACAGCTTTGAATATAACGACAAAAGATTAAGCGAAATTGATGTTGCACAACGATGAAGGCTAATCAACGATAGTCAACTATTTAAAGATTTACAATTTCACTTTGAGATGTAAGCATCACTATGAGTACGCTATTCATTTTTAATATGAAAAATTTTCATGGTAAATGTGATATTATTGAAAGAAAAACAAAAAATAAACGAGTTCCAATAATAAAAAAGGAACCATATCCTCATCACTTGTGAGGTGGACGGTATGTATGATCTAAATTAACAAGATTTTGATGAAGACTGAAACATCAACTAATAAATACTTGTAGAAATGTAGTCTAAGTTTCTTTAGTAGATAAAAGGAATCGTGAGGGCAAATAAGTACTACAAATGAGTTACACAGATACTTAGAACTTGAAGATGTCGACTGATAGTCCTGAGCATTATCAGCAATCGGTAATGTTAATAGTCACATCATTCTTCCTCCCTTTCAAACATTTGTTCATCTCTTTAATTAGAATTCGAACCATAGGAAGCATTAAAACATCTAGGCTGGCAAGCCTGTTGTACTTTGGTGTCGACAAACTTTTACCAGATATATCTGCGTAGCAGCACTAAGTAGTGAGTGATGAACTGGAAGCCAATGATACAGATGGCATCCTCATTCAGTCATTTCCAAGAGAGCGCGTTAAACACAACCGAGTAAAAAATGCATCCCACAGGGACTAATCAATAAGGAGTTAGCACATAAATAATCCCGGCTATAATAATGACAGTTGCCAAATGCTGGATGATTATCTATCGATTTGATGATATCTACTCGTATTATTATGTACAGTATTGACAGATGTCAAATTAGTGACTAGCTGAGCAAAAGCTTTCCAGAGCGATTATATGGATTCCCATAGACGATCAATAATAGTTGCTAATTCTTATCGGTTCAATGCGACCCTTTGATCTCCTCTGTCACCAATTCAAATAAATATTATGCGATTATTCAATTAGAAATGCAATCATTATAAAAGCTTTAATCGCGAATAAGTTATATTACATTCTTCAGGTGAAAATTTCATTAACCTAAAACAAATTCGTCATAAATTTTAACGACATATATACCAGACAACTTTAATCAAATCTCTAGGAAGATTTCATGCTAATTATAGAGAAAATAACTGGACATGAGAGTACATTCTGAGTAAAACTGAGTGATAAGCAGTTACACTATCCTCGTCTATTATATATTCTTATAGCACAAATTATTAACAGATAGAAGTAATAGGAGTAATAAAAATTGCCCGATTTCTATATAGTCCCTCAAAAAGATAATGAAAATTGAAAGTTAAAAAATGAACATTAGTAGTAAGAGACATATTTATTTTTACAATCACATATACGTTAAGTAAGAGAAATTTCTTGAGTGTTGCATGCGTATTCAAATGGATAAATAAACCTAACAAAAGAATCCATTCCACTGACGGAAAAAAGAATCGATTAGTAAAATTTTTCTGATTGTAAATGACTAGCACATACTTTATGTTCCGCTTCAATAGGAATAGGCGCTAAAAAAATCCTATAAAACTCATAAATATGTCACCAAGTTAGGTGAGAAAAGTATTTCTGATATATCCTCGGGTGATGTTGCTTGAAAAGCTCGCACTTTTTTTGCTTCTCAGCAAGAGATATTTGCACATCGTCGATAATAGCTGTTAAAGTGCGGGCAACTTCTGCTTCAGCATCGAAATCCTTGATCAACGGAGCACTTTCGCAGAAGCGGACCGGCATAGTCTTTTTATCCACACTTGCTCTAAACAACACACAAAAACATAACATAATAATTTAACCAGCTTCAAGAACTATGCGAAAATAGAGATTTATTATGGATTATCTACAAACCTTACTGCCTTAAGGTCCTCACGAAGTTCAACTGGTTGTGTTCCAAATCTTCCCTTCTTACGCAATTCTATTAGTGACTATAAATAAGGGCTATTTAAATTTAGACAAAAAGATTTCAAGGTTATCGACCTGTGGCTTAGATGATAATTCAAAAATGTGCTTACCTCAATAAGTTGATTTTGGTCAGATATTTGTATGCTTTGCGGCAAAATGAAAGATCTCAACTCATTTAAAACAATTTCGAAATTTTCGTTGTCTCCCTAAAACACTTAATGAAATATATTTTGAAAAATTCTTTTACATATACGCCAAGATACATTTATTATTGAAAATATTTAACAGATGGGCCAACTATTGGAGTACAGTTGAAGAAAAAATGTATGATATATGTAGCAAAAAAATAAACCTTTTTCCCCAAATAATACGGATTCTGCAATGAGACAAACACATCTGTTCCCATAGTGCGCTCAAGAAACTGTAAAACATTGCCGAGATGATTACGCAGTTGCAAAGGAATCATAAGAGAAAGATATCTGAAAGAACCGTTGTATTCAAAATAGTTGTTCTTCACCGATTTTTGACATCAAAGACGACTTACTGCAACGCAAGTTCAGTTTTATTTTGTTTCCTTCCTAGCAATTGTTTAACAATTGCATCGAGAATAGGAGAGA
This sequence comes from Dictyocaulus viviparus, assembly GCA_000816705.1. Taxonomy (NCBI): domain Eukaryota; kingdom Metazoa; phylum Nematoda; class Chromadorea; order Rhabditida; family Metastrongylidae; genus Dictyocaulus; species Dictyocaulus viviparus. The sequence goes on along the minus strand of KN716224.1, from coordinate 40,218 downwards.
ATTCGAGTGGAATAAGTGGGGAAGATCCACGATGAGTAATTGATGAATACCGTTCACTTACCTGTAATTAACTCAATGTTTTCGACATAGTTGTTTTAACCGAAAGCGAGTTGTCATTTCACCCTAACAGCAGTTATGAAAACAACTACTTATACCCTGAAAATCAAAACATTGCAACCACACTCATGCAAAATATCCTCAATACTAATCAGAGACCTAAAAAATAACACCATTCCACTGAACAGACGATCTTTTCATTTTGCTGGCTAAGAAATATCGCAATGATTTCAGTTGCTGTTCTATTCGATACTTAGATGGTTCCTAAACTTTCTAGCACGTATATGAACAATAATATTCTTATTATAAATAGAAAATAACTAGGCTGTAAATAGCTGGACGACAATTTTCATGAATTACTAGAATTTGAGGCAGATAATAAAAAGGAATCGCTAGTAATTTTTGACTTAATAAAGTCAATGTTGAGAAAATGATGACAAAAACTCCTTTCTGCAAACAAAAAAACGGTCATTATTGCTATCAAGCTAGAAAATGCTCACAGCTTGAAGCGCCATTTTTGCCCAATTGTAGGTTTCCAATTTACTTGGTTTCCCACTTGCTTTAAAATAAAGTGTTGGAGCGCAAATTCTGGCAAGTTGAAACCATGGAAGGAGCGGCCTGAAGTAATGAAATATGATATTAGAAAATCAAACTCAATATCACAGTTTATTAACCGAATATACGCGGCACTATTTAAAAGGTCGTCCATTTCCTCATCTTTCGACGCAGTCATCTCTGATGTAGATCCTCCAAAACCAATTTTTGATAATATTGTTGAAAGAATGGAGGCGCTTTTCTAGATGTACAAATCTCATTAAGTATTGTGAAATCTTTTAGGAAGTCAAAGGAAAAACCCATGAAAGTTTAAAGTCAAATGGTCACCGTTGACTGTCCAGGTGCACAAGTGAGATTATCAAGCATGGGTATTTCCACAATTGTAAGAAGACGACACAACGCAGCATCATATAGTTCAGCCTCTTCTAAATCTTTTATGCACTATAAAGAAATTCTTGAGACATATCAGCGAAGCAGAAAATCGTAAACTGCATTATATATGTAGACATATGAACTATGAAAATAGAACATACCATCAATGGACCGTTTCTCGCTACTAAAAAGATGAGATGCGACATTGAAAACACGTGAATGCTCAGAAAGTTGTCGTGTAATAGGAGTATGTTTACTACTATTGAATGAGGTTCTACCAATAGGGGTATTACATACAGCTGCATCATCATCTGCATGTTTACCTACAAATACAAGATTTTCAATTTGTGCTGTCTGCAATAAAAATATGACCTAATGTCAAATAGATTAAGTTCACTTCTACTTGGAGAAAAGAATCGCTTAAAGGAGCTTGTTCGAGATGGTCTTCGTTCAACCTGCTTGCTGCTGTTAGGTGTTCCACAAATGTACAATCTGCAAATATACAACAAAACACTAATCACCGAAAATCATAGAAAATTTTAAGTAGAGTAACCCTATAATTTAAGTAACTTAGAAGAAAATTTTTAAGATTCTCTATGGACGCCACTATACACAAAAGCACGTCAATTAAAGAATGCTGTAGTGTATTACACCATTCTGACACAGAAAGCGTATAACAAGCATGATATTGTTGATCGCGCTGAACCACTACTGAAAAAAGTTGATGGTTCAAATATTGTAATATATTTTGTGCAACAAAACACTGCTATAGAAAAGTGCTAAAAATTCAATTTCATCTCAAGGACATTCAAGTCTTGTAGGAACGAATTGGAAAATAGGAAAAAGAGAAAAATGTCCTATTATTTTACGACAGCAAAAAAAAGGGTACAAAACGATAGGAGGTAATGCGCGAATTTATTTGTCATTGCAGTCTGTGGCGATAACAAAATCAACTGATAAACGAAACAAAGGCTACATTAATAACAGAGTATTAATAATTCAAATCTTTCAGTTTCATATTACATAAATTTCAACGACCTATTAGGATTCATTAGTTTGCGATAGCCGGTCTCTTGCACCAATGAGTTATAAAGTATGCAAACTAATGTACAGAATTCTACTATTTTATTGTAGCATGAATGATACTAAGTAAAAAGATCGGTATCAAACTGGTAAGCTTTTTTCATCGAAACTTAGAAAGGTCATGCATAAAAATGCTATCAACTAAAAAGTCTGTTTCAACATTCAAAATGGAAAAAAATTCAAATTAAAGAATGACAACCCACTAACCAATAACCAATTGAATTCCTTCCAAAACAAATTATTGAATATGAAGCACAGAGGTCGCTCCAAATCGACAGTACCAGTAAGATATTTAGAAAAATAAATGTAAGAAGAGGAAATAAAACCATACTTATGATCTTCGTCGGGATTCATTGTATACATGACCCTTTTACTATTGTGGAAGAGAGGAGGAGAGTCTTTTGCAGAAAAGTTGACAGGACGTATAACATTTTCACGCAACCACATCTCCAGAACCTGTAATTTCAAAGTCCTATTCAATTTACTCAACTTAAAATCCAATGAATCTCAAGAAATTCTATTCAATTCCATGAATATGTGTGTTAAAAGATCACAGAAATTTCCTAAGACCAGAGAAAATCGACTGAGCTGTCTTTAAGATCAAAAGTCATAAAAGGAAGACAAATGATTTTTTAACGTAGACTATACGTACGCTAATCTAACCTTCAATGCATTTCCTTTGGTTATTGTAGAAGCAGAAAATTGTTCACGATTTGTTTGCAAATAATCCTCAATAATATTGACGGCATCGGATCCCGAAAACGCACAATTCTCTCTACAACAAAATTTCTCGTACCAAGCACAGGATTAGTTGTGGAAACTATGAATATTAACAACATACCTTTCTTGTACTGCAGCTCGAAAATAATTTTTCATGCTCTGATATTTCTTTATTGTTGAGAATTGGCACGATGATGAAACTAGAGTGAAGCTTTTTCACACGTAATAGGAACGGTTTTAGAAGTGATTAACAACACCTGGTGAAACACGCATTTGCGGCTTATTTTCATCATTATCCACCCTTCTTATTGGTTCAATTTTCACCGGTTCACTTCTCAAAAAACCACGTGGAGGTTTTGGAGGAGCTATAGATCGTGCTGGAAGCAAATCATCACAGAATGACCTTCGCCGTCTTGTACTCATCTGCAAAACTACTTGTGAAATTATGCTTTGAATTCCTATCGAAGTTGCAAAAATCACAAAGGCACTTAAACTTGTTAAATTGTATATAGTAGACCTACCCTTCTATAAATCTTTGTTTCCTGTAACTACATTTCTTACTGATCAACCTCAAAACAAAAAATTCATAGGCCTTTCACCAACGCTACATAAGATGCACACATTCAAATTTATGCGATTGGCGCGTTACTCGCCAGTATTGGAGCGCGATAAGCAAGAATATGAGAATCTGTGTTCGTCGTGCTGTTTGAATATAGCTTATGAGGTGCTAGTGATTGATTTGATAATAAAGAAAATGAGGTAGATCAATGCAATAAAGTGGTTAACGGTCTATAAAAAAATACAATTCTAGCATGCACCGTAGTAATTGCATCAGTATAAGCTTAATATAATGGTGAGAGCGTTGTTTGGAATGCATATGTACATTTATAATTATTTCACTTCCATGCACCTTTATTTCCGAGAAGTAATAAAGAAAAACGACTACAGATGCAGTAATAACTATAACAAAGCTATTACTCACATTTTACCTCTCTTGCAGTTCTACCTCCTAGGAATGTATTGCTCTTTTACAAGAGAGATGATAAATAATGATGCTAAACTTATGAAATTGATACTATTTGTAATCGGGTTCTCGAAAATTTCTCCTCAATACAACTTCTTTACTCTCCTTCCATTTTGAATATCGTATTGTTTTGCCAAACTACCGTAGAATGTTTGTTTTTTGCTATATAGCATCATTTTATTAACGACTGGTTGTTTAGTGCAAAGAAAAAAAAACAGAAAATTGGAATGATTATGGAATTTAATAGCAACGTGTGAGAAATTGAAGCTAGTTTGTTTAGAAATGAAATTTTCCGATCAATAATGTTCATAAAGAGATGAAATATGCGGGAAAACTACTAGCAACAATTTCAATACCTTTCCAGTTGATTACTGTAGTATATGTTCTATTGTTGAGGATCAAAGAATTATAGCGAGTTCAACAACATGTGCATTTGAAAACCTAGAAAAACAAAAACTGATTTCGAATTTCATTCCACGATTCCAAACATTTTATATGGTAAGATTAAGCCCTTAACGTAATTCTAATGGTCTTGGTAGTGCACATAAGAATTGATTGAATAAGTAATTAAATTAATCCTATTTAATCCAATAACTTTCTGAATGTTATGTAAAGGAAACGTGGCTAAATCATATATTTTTCCGTCTTTGGGCTTAAGGGAGCGCAGTGACGCAGTGGTAGAGGTGCCACAGTGACACGCATGCCCGAATCAGGTTCGCGGCCTTCCCACGGACCTACCATGCCTGTTATCACTTCGTGGTCGGTAAAATTAGTACTCAAGTAAATCTGAGATAGATAATTAGCACTGAATTGATGAAGAGTGGTCAATTCAAGTCATTCTATAGACCAGGCTGGCATTTGATCACCTCCACGATATCACGCTAAACACGAGTGCGGAGGCGTATCCCACAAAAGGAGTGATCACACCCAAAGCTTATTTCTTATTTTGCCATAAACCACAATGTTTTAAAATATTTGATTGCCAACTTTTATTACTGGTATGAATTTTACTGCCATTTGAATGTTACAAAATAATCCTACAACCACTAGACACTTTACATAAACAACTCATTAAAGAAATAAAAACATACATATATGAAACATTAGATTGTTTTCATTCTTATGTAAAATGTTTTTCTTATGGCTTTCTCGTTCTTCTTTTCTATGATTGAAATTTCAAGATGTAGCAAGTATTATAACGACTTTATATCTTTTTCGAAGTACAAATTGGTTACGGTATCGAATATTGAGGCAATACAGAGGGATTTTCGACTACGTGAGGAAGATTCTACTAGAATAAACATCTCTTAACTATTCCCTTTATTTGAATGTCACACAATGTTCCGATCAATGAGGTTGAAAGTGATAAGTAAAAAGTCAAACAGATAGATTGTAGCGATAGTTACTAGTACTGTGTAAAACCTCGTTCTGTTGTAACATCACAATCCAGCTAGTTTTTTTCTTTCCTTCCTGTCCGTCATCGATTAGAGACATTATTTTCTTTTTTGGGAACATTTTAAACATCGTGTAATTTATGTAACTGAAGATGACCGAGACTTTCTAACATTACGTCTAGTTGTGGTCCCGTTTGGATTTTAATGGTGTACGGTATTCAAACGAAATTGAAATTCGCTTTGCAAACTAGTATATTATTGTTGATGATATTGGTTATTTAAAACTGATTATATGTTAAAGTACATATTACTAATAAAATATGAAATTACTCAACTAGTTAAAAGGAGTCTAAACTTTGATGACCTGAGGAGTATTTCAGATATGCATAAGAAACCATCATCATCTTCATATAGGAGTGAAGAGGAAATGAGGAAGAGGACTGAATAATTGTTAGACTCAACTCTTAAAGATTTTTCTTATAATGATGACAAATTTGAATGAAATTAATGACGTAATCAATTAATATAAAGTTATGTTAAGGTAAATAAAAACAAAGTCTAATCATAATTTTTACTATGTTATATACATCATTACTAGTAATGTTGTTGATTATCAATTCTTGAGAATTTTTGTGATTAAAAATGAATTATAATCCATAAAATTATTATAGATGAATTAAAACTACACCATATGGTTACAATCGTACGTGAAAGTAAACAAATTGTTTTTGTTTACAAGAAAAAAAACAACAACAAGAAATAGTAAACGATAGAATACAATAATGAAATGAGATGAATTCTTATTATATTATAAATGAATACTATTCGAAATCAATATATAGTAAACAAATAATCAATACTAGTATTTATTGTGAAAGAAAAAAAAAACTCGTTAGATAACAGAAAAAACGTGATGAACACCAAAATTTGATATCGATTTTTTCGTCACAAATAGGTCATTATGAAGATATGAAGTAATTAGATTGCTTAATATTAACTAAATTCGTTATTCTGTAGAAAATTAACATCTTATCGAGGTTGAGATTTGACCTCTATGAGGTTGATTAAATGATTACAGAAAATATGATAATAATGTTAAACAGACAATTTGTTAGTTGTTAGTGGGTTGAAATTGTTTTCGTAACAACAATGGTAGGTCCGTAATCGAAATTCCATCGACTGTCATCGGAAATGATTCGATAACAACACAATAATGTCAAATGAGTGAATGTTCTATTGAAGAACGAATACAAAACGAAAAAAAAACAACTGAAATCTATTCGTATCGGATTTTTTCTTCTTTTCCAGGATAAACGTAATCTCTTTTTTCTTTGTCCTTCCCCGTAACATTTAATGGTTATTCGAAAAATCATTTTACTAATATCAATGATCAATAGATCAATGTTGGTCAATAGATCAATTTCTTCCTAGTTCAATATGAATTGCCGTCAAGAAATATTTACTATCAAACACTTCTGAAAGATGTTATGATAGTGGTAGATCAACACTAATCACTATTGATCTCTCTTAAACGATATTATTGAACATTCCTAATCGATTCTGTACTGATAAGAAATGCTTTCAACCTCCTATACTAAGATAGTTTCGATAATCTTTGAAATTGAACTCAACTTTCATAGGAAATTTGATTTAGTTTAGATTTACATATGAATATCATATTGTTATTGATTCATTCTGATGACCTATAATGGAATTTTAATTAACGATTCGTCATTGCTGATAGAACAATTAGAACGTTAGTTGTTTAAACACTATCAATTCAATTTTCCTGATTTCATTGAATCATCAAAAAAAAATTTCGCCTGCAACGTCCTTCGTTGAATGAAAACTCGTTTTTACTTGTAAGATTTGTCAAACAAATTCTGATAATAGTACATATCAACAGGGAGTTCAAAGCCGATTGTAATTTAACTCAGTGAATTTCCTCCTTCGTGTTTTGCTAATGGCTTTCTTTTTCCATCAATGGATATCTCGTCCGCCTATCTTCTTTTGTTCTTTGACCTAGAAACTTGTATGGCAACGTGTTCCACTTCACCTTAGTTGATCAACTGCACTTCCACTTAGATTATCGTTCAATTATTAAACGATCTCAATTTGTTTTTTTCTTATTAAGACGTCAACAGTAACAATAAACTTATAAGGAAAAAAAGTGTAAGTTGAAGAAAACTAAACAACACGAATGGGGTAAATGCTTAAAAGTTCAGTTTTTTTTCCGGTCATTCCGACAATACCATAACTGATAAACATGACAAATGTCACTTCAACCACTTTTTCATTCCAAAATAGTTCCCTTATATCGACAAACAGAAGGCTCAAGAGAAGGAAGTACTACTTACCTTGTTACGAACTGCAGCAGTAGTACTACTTACCTGTATGATAACTTCTAACAATATTGACCTATCACTTCACGTTTTAAGAAAATCAGTACTATAACCGATAACATTATATTTTGCTATCGTTGTAGAGCTCCGAAGGTAAACTCTACGACCATCTTCCTTGATCTTCGTATAAGTAGTATCTTCCTCACCCAATGCTGAGCTTGACGAGTTGTCGAAAGTTCGAGAATTCTCCAGTATTTATGAATTCTTTATACATGTCATTTCGGTGACAATAATATTGTTCTGATTTCAACGTTTACTGCATCATCGTTTTGAAAAATTGTTTGATGATACTAGAACTGTGTCACTATTAAAGTAGGTGTAACGTAGTGTTGGAAGTGCAACGTGATACACAGACTTAAGTCGAACATAGGTTCTTGGCCATTTTCAGGCCTACAAGTCTGACTAACCCTTAGGGCTTGAGGATTGGTACCGAACAAATTTCGGTTGGATAAATAGCACTAACTTGGTGTTTGGTGGTAAACTCAAATCACTGTATAGACCAGGTATGGATCATATCACTTTCACCTTCAATGTCACGTAGAACGCGAATACGTAGACAAATCCTGTAAACGGATTGATCCACGCCAAAGCCTACCTCATCCTAACTTGAGCAGATGTTCCTTCAATATTTCTTATATCAAATAAAGATTCTCTTTCCAGTTTATGACCAAGGAGTTTCATGACTAGTAATGAATTCAAATACTAATTGTGTTAATACAATGGATATTTTTCTATGAAATAAAATTACTCGGTTTACTGTAAACTATCTAGTTCTCTGCATACTTCTGTCTGTACTTTGACAATCACAAAACAATAATCATAACTCAAATTTTATATCAGAGATCGAATAAAAAACGATATAAATTGACTTCTGTTAGTTTGTTGGAAAGGATTTTACAAAGATCGAAAGAAAAAACTCCAAGTGTAATATCAGTTGAAAGTGATGTCATAATAAAGGGTTACGGTGATCGGAGATCTGACGAACGTAGAGCTGACTGACGAATACTGACAGGTAGCGGTTTTTTGTAGGTTTCCGGAAGTAGAAAACTTAACAAACATGCTACGAATGAAATAGAAGCCAGAAGAAACATTGGCGACTTGGGCCAAATCGATCCCTGCAATCAATGATTTTTCTAGAGAGAATGGAAATAAAACGAAATCAGTATACCTTGAGTTGATAAAATGAGGTTTCATGAAATAGAATTTGATCTCATTTTATTTAGAAAACGTTTACTAAAGGATTAGATATGTCGCTACCGAGAACTGTAGCGATGAGATATGCTTTTTTTGGATAGAACTTTTCTTGAATTATATACATATAGAATTAATTTTTTACAATGCAAATATATTGCTAGGCTACAAAAACGAAAAAGGACGATGAGATGAAGGAGAGGAAATTCGTTTCAACACTATTCCTACTTACCAGTAATCTAATGTAAGGAGCAGCTATCGCTCCTCCTCGTGATAGAACGGAACACAATCCGACGGAAACATTTCGTATCGATGTGGGAAAAACTTCGCTAGCGTACACGAAAAGCGACATGAAAGAACAGCTGATTGAAAATTTCCCTAACATCCAGCAGAGCAGCGACAGCCAATTGTCGGCTGAAATACTTCATTTGAAGGTTTGAAAAAACAGCTAACAACTCGCTAAGCAAATTCAAACACCGCATTTTTCCTTAAGGAAAGTGAAAAGGTTAATGCATACGAGGATACGATCGATGCGTCAGTTACGTTTGACTGTGCACTCCGCAAAGAGTCAAACTTAACTTACGCGTTCATATCAACAAATCGTTGATAATGGCTAGCTAAGAATAACAGGAAAATTTAAGCTTTGTCCATAAATTTTAGTTAGGCTGAGTACTAACAGATCAATAAAAAGTAGAATTTCTGAACTTACCCATAGAAAATGCCGGCAGTAAGAAGCATATAGAAGCCAATAGATGCGTTCCCGAAACAACATACTTCCTTCCGCATCTTAAAAACAAACAAACTAACAATAATCTATCCACGAATCAATTTAAAACAGTAGTAATCAATATAGTGGTGTGACAAAAAAAAACCAATCAATAATAACAGTAGGATTCTCGTTTATGATTACGTAAAAATATCAAAGAACAGTAGTAATGAAATAGAGACGGTATGTATCGTACTTTTCGAGGAATATTGGTGCTAACACATACGCAGGAAGTTCAACTAAACCCATCAGGAGGTAATTAATATAGGTATTACCGGCCAATTTCGTACTGTACAGCGATAAACCGAAATAAGTAAAATTGTCACATGTCCTGAACATAAACAAAAATAATAAAAATAAACATCAAATGTTTACAAAACAATATATTGTCCTACCATAAATAAAGTATGACGAAGCAGTACAAAATAAAGATTTTATGCGACCAAATTTCTTTGAAGAATGAACTGCTGCAACAATAAATATTTTGAATTCATAGTTCTACAAAGTGATATTGATTTTAGAAAAAAAAAACTAAAATGGAATAACATTAAACAGGCCAAATTGATCTAAGAAGGAACTAAAGACATAGTAATTAACATATAATAATATTACATGTTAACATCTGTTACAAATATATCCATATCTACTAGTAGTGTCATTCGAAAAAAGTAGTAGACGATGTACAGTTTATTAAAAAAATGTGAAAGACTACTTATAAGCTCGATGATTGTCATGATAACAAACTTGAGGATGAACTATGAGGAAAATTTCAATAATGTAAAACTCAAATCGATGATGTACAAAAGTAATCATCAGCTCACATCGTAGAAAACGGAAACGTAAATATGACTATACTTTAATTGGTTCCTAAACATGACATAAACCTGATTACTAACTCACTTTTGAGATGTATTCTCATCGCTTTTAGGTTGTAAAAGATTAGTGATATCAGTATGATATGGAGGAGAGTAGTCAATTCCGATCAGCCATTTATGAATGCTTTTGGCTCGACGCTTCGAAACAAGAAAATGAAGTGTTTCTGGAACGAGTCTGTAAACGGTCTTCTTTACAATGAAGCGGTATCGTTTATAAAAAGTAAAAAACACGAAGTTCAACAGAGGGAAGACTTACTGTTCCAGCAATGTTAGTTTGATAATTTTTAAGTCATCACCAAAAATAAATTAGTGTATAGAATAATATTTGTTTTCATTTGAAATCATTCGAAATAAGCTGAATGTTCATGGATACGATTGAACTTTCAAACTCTTTAACAGTTAAAGCATCTTTGGACTAGTGATTTCCTACCTGAGCTTTCATACAACGACTAAATTGGGTGAATGTTTTCCAAACTAACATATACTTTACCTTCGAAGACAATTACAAATGACAGAGATGGAAAAGCTTCAGATCTAGTATAAATGAAAACATTCAAGTGTTTCATAGTCAACGATTAATCTTACCCCCAACACCAAACGGTGTACAAAAACATGGATGCAGCTATCCATAGCATCATATCTCTCCACGTATAAGAGATGTAAGCATAAGGAGCAACTAATGAATAACCAATAACCCATGCTAAGCCAAAGAAGAATGTCGTATAGGAACGAAAATCTGTATGACTATGTTCATAAGCGGCCACCCATGCAACGATATTGGCACCCTAAAACAAAACTCATTGAGTAAAGAAAATTCTGAAACGAAAATTTTCATTAGCACCTGGTTTTTTACACTCATTTGTCTGAACTCTCTTAAAAAACACATTTGAGCTGTTATTTCTTCAATGATAGAGAAGAATCCTTGGAAAATTTCAAAGTTGGAAAGCATTTCAATTGGGTAATATTCAACAGCGGTAAGAAGATGCCGCATTACTGCTCAGGATCATATCATAGTAAGATCTACTTCCTAAGCAAACTATACATTCCATGCCACAGAAGTCAGTGAATTGACACTAAGGTTACTTTAGATAATAGGGAGGACTGAGTTACCAAGCGATAAGGTAAGGCTAACGCATGCCATTGTAAATATAAGATCTGCTTTCATTCGCATTTACGATTCACGATAAAGTCAAACGCGTGGCCCATTCTACAATTTTCACTTAAGCGAAAAGCTTTAGCTTGGATGTTTGCAGCAAAAAATACATTCTATTGCCATTTAGTTACTACACGAAAATCAAAGATATGCGGGAAAATGGTAAATTTTTGAAAACTTTTATAGTAAGGTAGAACGTAATAGAAGAAAAATTTTATAGTGACAAAATTCTTTTTGAAATACAGCGCTTTTTTTTTTACCGTATAGCATGCCCCTTGAAAAAGTCGGCATACAGAAAAGAAGTGAATCGAAGGACTGAAGGAGGCAACAAACGCGAAAAAATGCTTGGAACAACATGCATAGCAGTAGAACTGTACGTCTTCCAAATCTGAATACATTTATTTTAACGTGACTCAAGTGATTTTTTGTTTTCTGAACAGAAAACACAGAAAATAATCGAGCGATTATAAATATAAATAGTATACAAGTGTAGCATTGAATGCTCACAGTAGAAGGATTTCGGTTGAGCAATCAGTAGCACATCAGATTAGAACTCTGCCAAAGGTACGAGTTCTAGACTGTTTGAGGTTGCGATTTTAGTGATTATCAAAATATCGTAACTATTTAAGTTGCACAAGTAGAAAACAATTATATTCATCTATGGTTGGTAGAAATAGATATTTAAGACCATCTATTGGAAATTTACAAGGCAATGAAATAAGATAATTTCTCCATTCTATACTAAAATATAAGGGGGCGTATACTAAGATATAAGGGGGCGCAGTGGCTCAGTGGTGGAGGTGCCGCAGTTACACGCCGGCCGATTCGGTTCGTGGCCGTCCCTCAGGCCTACCAAGCCCGCCATCCTTCTGGGGTCGGTAAATTGGTACCAGAGGAGTCTGGGTAAGATAACTGGCACTGACTTGGTGGAGAGTGGTCAACTCAAGTCATTGTATAGCCCAGGCACGCATTCAACCACCTCCACGATATCACGTTGAACATGAATGCGTGGGCGCATCCCACCACAAGGGATTGACCAACGCCAACAATTATCTTATCTTATTATCTAAAATAAGATAACATAAGCTTTGGTGTTGATCAATCCCTTATGGCCCCTTGATCCCCACCCCCCTTACCCCAAACATTTGTGTTAAACGAGATATCGCGGAGGTGACTAAATGATTGATTAACAGTGACTGATCTATACAATGTCTTGAATTGTGTTAGTCAGTGTTCAAGTGAGTGTAAGTTATCCCTATAGGGTTTTTCTTGTGCCAATTTAACGACGCCGGAAGGATGGATAGGAGGTTCGGTAGGCCTGCGGCCACGAACTGAATCGGGCCTACGTGTTACTGTGGCACCTCCATCACTACGCCCCTGCGCAACACAAGCCATATATGGTTGATTTTGAAGGAAAAAAGCTTGAAAACTGAATTAACATAACTAGTCAAGTTTGCAATATTCGTCTATTCTTGAAATATTTGGAATAGCGCATAAGTATAAACTCTGGAACCGACCCGTCTTCTGCGTACATCGTGACAGTGGCGCAGTAAAGTTTTCTGGTGTAGCTTTCATTGCTTGGATTTCAAAGGTAGACCTGCTCAGGTGTTCTCAAGGTCTTTACCAGAGGCAGTCACTGGCCTCTTTATATCAAAGGGACGTGACCTCTCGTGACTTTATTTGATCAAAACGGTGGCGAATCTTCGTAGGTTTACTTTTCGCTAGATTTTCTTTTCGATACTGTTTATCACATTACTTAATAGTATAGATTAATAGTACTGCTTACTACTATTTACTATTAATTGCTACTATTATCTACCATTATGGAAATTTTTCGCTTTCTAAATCATCTAGGAGTCATCGATTTTCTATTGGTGACAACGTATAGAGCAGGCTCGCATTCAATCAGCTCCACAATATCACATTGAAGAAATAATTAAGAAAATCTTTTTTTAATGGGATGTTTAAAATTTTAAAGTAATTTTTAAAAGGTCCATCTAAGCTTGACGGAAACATTAGAATCTTATTGATAATACTTGCCGATCAGCTGCGTACGAGAATGTACTGCCTCCGATCATGTTACCGATCATGAAGAACGACATGCTCCATTCCGAAAGATAAGCGCGATCGTCACGAAGATCAAACTACAACACACATTCTTATCAAGTTTTTCATATTTGCAGCTTTCAAATGATTAATATTGAATTATTATTTGAATACGGATTAGTTGTGGTAAAGTCTATGAGAGAGAAAAAGAGACAGAGACATCAGATACGCAAGTAGATCACAATAGTCATAAAAGGAAATTCATTCATATTTGTTGAACTTTGATCGTGTAACAATTAATATGCGAGGTCATGCGACTGCCTATGCTTCTATCTTCAAAAAATCTACCGCAATCCTCTCAAGATTTCAGGACGAAGAACAATAGAAGCATTATTAGTTATAGAAAGCAAAAAAAAAACAGAAAAGAGAGAAAATGCAAAACTTATTGAAAAAGTGCTGATATTCGAGATGCAGAAAAAATAAAAATGATTGCCTCAAGGTATTTTGTGAATGAGAATTCCAATATAATGATATTTCATAGGATAATCTGATGAATGAAGAAGTGAAGGCAAATGTAGCAGCAGTTGTGATCTCTTGAGGGTTTTTTTACTAGCTAGATTTAAAAAATAAACACGAAAAGTACGGTAACCTAGAATGTCAACATAAACAAAAAAAGTTATTGTGTCTAAAGTAATTGAAATTAATTGAGGTAACGTTTGATAAAATATGTAATCAATCCAGAAACGAAATCAAAAGAGAAAATCCGTGAATGAGTTCTGATTAGAGGTAAAGATGATTGGTTTCTCCTAGTAAAACTAAACTGGCATAAGATGAAAACTCAATAAAATACAAAAGTAAGAAAATTTTTACAAAAAGATATAAGAAAGAGAACACAGAATGAAAAGAAAAACAAAATTGAAAAACTTATAGACAAAACTTTTTTTGCGTAAAGATGAAGCATCGTTGGATAAAATATACATGAGAAATTTTATGTACTTCTTTTATCTATCCATGTATAACTTAACTAATCAATAATAGTTGTAAGCTGAAAAAGTGCGGATCTACCTCATCTGTTTTGCAATACAAAGATATCGACCAATTATGAGAAAAAAAAACACTTGAAAAAAATATTCGATTGCTTAATGAATTGTTTTGCAGTCGTTCTGATGTGAAGATTTCATTACTATTTGTATGTTAAGCTTAACAATACAATAAAATTGACTCGTTATACATCATAACCCTCATTTACATGACGAACTACCTCAAATTTTAATGTGAGTTCTTGTAAGAAGTTGTATGCAGCTCGTTAACTAACCCTTAGTTCTTTGTTAACAGCGTTCTAGCACAAAGGTATTATTTGTAATTTATTAATATGTTCTCATGAATATCATGACAATTGATCGATAAGTAGGAAAAATGTATTTACATTGTAAAATAATGTATTGTACCTCAAATACTCATTGTAATTACCTCATTGACGACAGTTTGCATGCTATCTGTACAATTATCACCACAATCAATTGACATGAAAGCACTTGACATAATTGATAATGCTCCAAAACACCAAACAAAACTACACGAAATAATTGCAATCACCAAACGTCGATGTCGGGCTCCTGCAACGAAATTTGTTCATACAGTGGCGATTCCGTCTAGATGTCGTATAAAAATAAAAACGATAATGAGCACCAAGTTGATCGAGAATATCCTCCGGCTTTTCAACACTACGTAAAGATTTTATGTTTGATGTAACATCGTCAACAATTTCAGATATGAAAGGTTGTTGTTGTTGTTGTTCTTGATGTTGTTCGACGACCATACTTGAAGAATCTACAATAAAACAATAGAATACCGAGAAATCTGATAAGCTTCTTCATCAAATTTCTCTATTGACTTCGAGTTTGAGTAAAATCAATGAGTGACAGTTATTGAATTCAGAAATAAACGAAATACAACGATACAATTTCAACGTCAATGATATGATGTTGAAGATTTTTAAGTGAACAATAAAACTTATATGATATTCACCATAAGTTTTGTTGACGGCAATGAGGTATATTTAATTCCGTGGACAGGCCGATGACGTGAGAAAAAAAATCAATAACAGTCATTCATCCAATAAGAGAATTTTGTTTACCGCTCTTACATGTTCTATGTATTATTTTGTTGACAATAAAGTTACAATATTGTTTAGTTGATATTTGTATGAAAATAAATAACATTTAATCGTTAATGATGTTTAGCTTTATCGATAATGCAGCATATTTCAACGTAGCAGTAAGTTTGGTAAGATTACGCATAAAAAAAAAACGTCTTAATTCATTTGATAATGTGAAAAATCATTAACGAGTTCCCTGAGTTACGTTAGCCCCTGATTCCCTGAGAGGTTCATAATGAGATGGAGGAAAATCCCCAGATTCTTGTCGAAACTCCATACGTGATCGCTATATTTCGCTAATCAACACCGCTTTATTCTCTTCACTCATCATACTCGGCATTGTTGAGGAATTCCCTCTCATTGCTTACAAATCATCTAAGTTCTTCTGTCAAAATTATCTTCTAAAGATTATTACTGTATGATAGTAGTATGTACAATGATCTCTAGATGTGTTGTTATCGGAAACAAGAGTGGTGATAATCTAACGTCTTCGAAGGTATACAATAATATTTTGCAGAGTGACGAGGAAGAATTGAGGTGGCAATTGAAATATTAGTAATCGTTTCTTCAAATGTCCGATTATTGCTGCAAATTTGAATAAAGAAAATGTATATGCTATAAAACTTCGAAGAGAATGAATTTTAACAATGTTATTGGAAGGAAAACTATCGAAACGAAATATAGGTGGTAAGAGGAAAAAGAACGATAAAAACCATGCCTCACGAACCTCATTGAACTCAAATCCACCATAAATTCAATACTCACAGCTACAATAGAAATTTGCGATAGTCATTTTACCTATTCTTATTAAAACAGACGAATTTTCGTAAATTAAAAATGACTAATTTATTTGATCTACTGGATCTGACGCTGCCAAGTACAAAAACTACCGTACCTATTGACTAGAAAAAGAAAATATTAAATTAGGCAGAGAGAAAAAACACCGATTTCAACCTCATATAAAAACCATTGACATCCTTTTTTGTAGTTGATCGATGAGCTTTTCCTTTCGAAAAAACGTTCTCTTACAACAACAAGCTTTTCTGTTTCTGTCCATTTGAAGTTGGAAAACATCCAACAACGAAGGTTATAAAATTAAATTAGAAAAAGCTGAGTGATATTGAACGGCACGTTAAATATATTCAGGATTTACCTCACAATTTTTTAGAGATTTTACTTCATATGAGTTATTAAGGCAGCTTGAATGAAATTATTACAAATCAACATCAAATTTGTGATGAGGTAAAATGTACTCGATGAGGTGAACAGATTTTTCTATGAGAAGATAATGTAGTAAAAGAAAGTAGAATTGTTTTTTTTTATAGAAAAATGCAAATAATTGAAAAAAATTATGGTAATTTCCGAGATTTCTTGAAATTGTAGTGTATTTAATTAATGAGAAATTTTAGATTAAGAAACGGAACGAACTCAATTAAATTCTATGATTTTGACGTTTATTATTCCCGTGAGGGAAAATCCATTGAGGGAAGAAAACGAGAAGGAAAGCATACCTTAACGTGAAGCGATTTCCAGCAAGAATTTTCGATAGGCAAGCAGTTGAGAATGATTGAATTGAGTCAGAAATAGACATGAAGCAATAAAGTCTATACAAATTTTATAATACACTGGTGTTTGGATACCAAAAATTCGGACAACAACAGATTTGTACGTTGCCCTCATGAGTGACATAATCGATTAAAGTGCACGATGAAATGCCGCAGTTGTTCCACTTTAAAATCGTTATGATAAGCTGAAAATCTATAATGTCCACTATTGGCAGAAGCTTTCAAGACCAGTTTCATAACCTCTCAGAGGTTGTTCGATTTTTATTTGTAATATTATTGTCTGTTCTATTTACTAGAAATTCTTACAGTTTCTAATATCTGATAGGTCCTATGGTTGTTCATCAACATATTGAGTGATAACACGCAAATTTTTTTTTACACAATTCCTCTGAGTGATCACGAGCAATCAACGAAACCAGCTGATCGAAAAAAAAACATTGTTGTCATCCGTGTACAAAGATCAAACATCCTCTATAACTGAGGTTCTTTTGAGTTTTTTTCAAGCAACGTTTCAAAATACACCTCTTCTGTTACGTTTACAAACAGCTTTCCGTTGGAGATGATGTTCAAGATTATTTTTCAAGTTTGAAACCTCATAAAATCTTCAACGTTACACAAACGTATCGTAGTCCACCTTCAATACCTATAAGAAAACTATACTTGAATTATTAGGCTTAGATAACATTGTATTCACCTAATTTGCATATTTACATCATTTCTGGATTCGTATACGGTATTCAATAACCGACAATAATCGACTTCATTCAACGTTTTTTATTTTACCTACCGCTCGTCTTTGTTAGCAATTCAGTTAAGCTTAACACATAAAATGTTTGAACTCATGACTCATACTCATGATGATCTGGAAATGAGCCAAAGACTAAAACAAAGGTGATGAGCAGCTTAAGCACGATCAAAAAGAGAGAGGTCAGATGAGATAACTGCATGAGGATATCGCTAGCCATAAAATCGCGAGAAGAAACAGATTAATGTTATAGAGATTATTATAAAGGGTTTTAGTTGTGTAAAAAAATTGAATGAGTGCCAAATTCCTCAATATGGTAGTACAAAGCATGTGGGAAAACAAATATGCATAGTTATAATGGGTACAATGTGATGACGCCTTGCGAAATAATTGACGAAATTCTACACAAATTTAAATATGGAAGAGTCATGAAGTCAGATGTTCTTACGAAATTTTATGAGCGAGAAGAAAAAGGAGTTCAACAACTTACACGTTACTTAGCTAATGAGTTCTCTTGCTATATTCGAACAAATCTCAGTTAAAAACTTACAAAATCTAATAAAGAAAGGCTGTGTGCGACGATTTTCATTTTTGATCTTCTGATCGATCGATTGCATTCGAATCAGTTCACTGATGTTGTTTGTAGCCTTGTTAAGTAGTACGCGAGATCGATATGTGTTATTCGAAGGAGTACTGCTTAACAGGGCTACAAGCATGTGTGATAATAAGTGAAGCATTGAGTGGTCGCATAGCCAAGACCTTGATAGGGTAATCGATAAAAATAATCGAACGGACATTTGTAGGTGCGAGTTCGAATCCCGCCTGAGTTCCCAGGTTTTGGGACTAACTCAGTCTCATTACGGATATTAGAACATTATTGCAACTTAATTGGTAAATAATCATAGTTGATAGAAAGAAACAATACTATGAGGACTACAAATAAGACTATAGATTATTTATTCAACAAATGCTGAGCTTAAAGAAAAAGCCGATCTTGGAAACTCTTAAATCAGTTCATTCAATTTTCATCGTTTATTGACAACTATGAGAATGTCATTCTACAGCAGAAGTGTGTTGGGGAATAATACGAACTGATGTAACTAATGATGCGGAGTCAATCGCAAAACGTTGGACCTCAGGCGTAAGTTTGATTGAATTCGGTTTTTTTTTCGCCTAAGGTTACATGTTTTGCAATTGACTTAGCATCACTAAGGATATGATAACGAAACCACTATAATCTATCGTAGTCAATAAAAGAAATCAATAGAAATGAAAATAAGGACTGGACTGAGGTAGTGAGTGATGAAATATTTAGAAGAGAAATTCTGTGTATTTTCATCGAATGTACTTCGTTCAGTTACTAATACATCAATTTTCACTGTTTCTTGTCAAATTAGATAAATTTCCGTCCCGTAGTGATAAAGACTCTATCAATTTTTCATCAATCAGGGTCATTTCTAACATCAACAGTGTGAGCGGATCGTTAGTTGAATATTGACAGCTTTACAGCTTCTATAGCTATTTTGCCTTTTGTGATCAACAGCACACCAATACATTTCTGAATGAACAGCTTCAGGTTAATTTGCATATTCATGTTGACAACAAACATCTATCATAAATTGTTTGACTACTTCACACAAAACTCGCTCCGCAACATTGCAACGTTTGGAATTCTTGAAGTGTAGCGTTCTTTTTCTCCTTTCCTGCATAAAAACTGATAACTGATGAACGAGAATGACTGAACAACTCCCAAATCATCATACTAGAGTGGTTTTCTTTAGGCGGTCGAAAAGTTTTGATTGGAGCACATATGTGTTCTTCGAATAGACGAAGCAACATGAAATGAATATTTGAGTAATAAATATTATAATAAACTCATGCCACTAACGATAGAATGAACGAGGTATAAACACAAAGATAGAAGATAAGCTGAACAGATAAGCGATCACTATGGGATGCTTTTCACCCCCGTTTTAAAAGTGATATCATAAAGATGGTTGACTTGATACAATCAGTTCTTTATTTACTCAGTGATTCAGCTTTTTATTGAGCATTAAAAACATGTTTAGGTTGAGGAAGCACTTAAAAGTGCGGTAAACTCAAGCCCCGCACTATGCACCTCATATCTTAGCAATTGTAATGAGTCAATTA
>KN716223.1:359592-372647 GCA_000816705.1 Dictyocaulus viviparus | reverse complement strand
TAGTACGTAGTAGTAGTAGTGTAGTAGTAGTAGAGAGAGACGAGAGAGAGAGAGAGAGAGAGAGTGGGGAGGAGAGGGGGGGGGGGGTGGTAAGAATGGTACTGATCGTCCTGGTGCGGCAGCGTTGGGAAGGGCGATTAAAATATGGGGATCTGTAAATACAAAGCACGAATGCTCGCATCAGAATCCTTCATAGAAGACATTCTGATACTTTCTGAGAAAATTAGGTACAACGTCAGCGGACTAGCCAAAGCGAGACGACACCACCCAATAAACGTTCACGACACTGTAAAAGAATTATATCGGACGTGCAAAATTGAAAAGACGTTGGTGATCACCATCTCTGACAATCTTCATCGTCCACGCTTTTACTTCAAACTGCGGTGACAATGAAATCGAAGCATCTTATATGTATTTGACGAATATTTACAGAGAAAACATCCTACAAAGTCATTCTTGACAATTTTTATGTCGTAGAAGAGCGCATGAAGAACACACATTCGGAACCACGAATTGAAATGGATTGAACAGGTAGAGCGTCTATCAGAGTTTATCATGACGAACAAGATGAGCCATGGTATCTCGCGATTCCAAAAGCCCCTATATTTCGATGAACGTGGGAGTCTCCTAATGGAAAGTACCATAACGAAATAGACCATGTCATAATAAATAGGTTTTGCCTAGCGGATGTCTCAGTTATCTCAGAGTTCTATCCGGGATCCAACCATTTCCTCCTTCGTGCCAAATTTCTCTTCACACACAAAGAAAGGAAGTTGCAATTTATAAAAAACAAAATCCGACAACAAAAGCAAACTGGGATCTTTATGAAATCTTTAGAAAAAAATTTTTAGCTAGTTTTTGGGAAGATATCGTCATCGACAACATCGACGAGGAATATGCCCGGCTAAGTACCCACCTTCACGATAGCTCAAAAAGCGCTAAGAGTTCGATTGCTACTAAGAGATGTTTGTGTTCAAGAAGAGTTAATGCGCCAACATGGAGCAGCTTAATTCACAACAATTACCGAATAAAATCTGAGTTTGCAAAATGCTTCAGAGAAGCGATAGAAGAAGATCTAAAAGTGATAAGAGCAAAAATGATGAAAGAAGCAGGTGATAATGACAGAAGCGTTGGTAATGCCAATGGTGACCGGTGGACACGAGTTGTAAGCGATTGAATATCATCGGACAAGAACGCACTGCAAGAAGATCAGCAATCCGATGGCCTGACCTTATCAATTAAGGTCCTATAAAGGGATTATAGTGCTCAATGAATCCATAGAGCGAAAAAAACTTATTGGACTACTCTCGGCAGCACATTCTTCACATTTTTATCTATGGTATTTTTACTGACAATGTCTTTCATCGTCTAAGAACTTCTTCTTTCCACTGTGGAAGTGAATTGTTGGTTTCGAATCGTTACTCAATACAGTTTTCATGTAATGACAAAGTGGTCGTCTGCTGTAGTTATCCAAAGAACGATGATGCTACCGCTGTAACAATAGAAGATAGTTCTTGATTCACCATGCAACTGATCTTGAGCTCGATTTCTGCGTGAGTCGTTCGTCAAGTGCTTCTCATGCTGATAAGTGACTTTCTTTCTTCAAAGGATTTCTGTTGCTGATAACTTCATCCAACTGGCTGTGAAGTGCTACTAACTTTTTTATCGGTTTCAACGTCTGGTTAGTACTAATAAATGAAAAAGCAAGTTGGTCGTGTTAAGAGACGATGTAGAACTGGAATCTCTGTGTACTGTAGTTAATATTTCATCCATGCTGGTGCAGGTAATCAGCTCCAGTTATAAATGTCGAGCGACGCAGCGAGCAGCGCGGTTGAAAAGTAATGTGACCCAACTGCGCAGTGAATTCATTTTCGTACTATTTATTTCGTTTTTTTTTGAACTCATCAAGTCCATGACGTTATTTAACTCACTCTACTATTTTTTTCTAGAAATTAGGAGGCTGTTTTATCTTATACCAAGTACATAACGTTACTCCATTTGGGAGCAAGTCGGAAATATTGCAAATCGGCTTTGCACCATAGTATCCATGTGTTGATTGACTGATTAAAGGGTTGGTTATTATTTAGTTACGTTGTTAAAGATGTACTGTGAATTAATGTTGAATTAATCTTATGTGTCTGGGATAGTGAGATAAGGTGTTGATGCAATTTAGTTGGTTACTTTGGGAAAAAAATGGTTGCTTGGGCACAAAGTTAGCATTCTTTGCGCTTACGATAATACTCCATTTTCTAGAGCTGACGCTTATGGCATTCTTTGAAGCGTCAGAGTTCAAGAGATTTGTCTGTACCAATTGCCAGCGAAAAGTACAACGTTGGCTTGTGAATTTTTGTACATTTCCAATACGGGTAATTGGAATACAATCGGTTTGTTTCCCCATTTCCTTTTATACGTGGTGTTTTTGTAGCGTATTGAAAATTTTTTAAGTTTTATTAAATCTAAAATTTTCCGATTTCATTCACGGACATATAGCAGTATTAATCAGGTATTCCTTAATATTTACAGCGTTATTCCTGGGAATGTGAAGCATGTCGTCAACTTCGTAGTCATGACCATGGACTCAATAGTTACACAGTTCAAATTTTTTATAGGAAAAGAAAATTGAGAGCTGTCGAGGAGCGTAAATTCTCTACTGAAATTCAGAGGTTCGAATTGGCACCAAGTCATTTCCAGTGCATATGCGTGCTTATTCATTTTCCTGCAACTTTTATACATCAAAAGCATAAAACTTTTTGTCGCAATGAGATTGATCCATTCCGCTTACGAATTACTAGAGCATTGTTGGTCTTTAACTCATAATTCAAACAGTATGGTTGCCTTGAAACTAATTTACTGGAAATCTTTTACATCACCTGATCTTGATATATTCACTAAGAACACATGTTTTTTAGGAAAACACATAAGGACGTACTTATTGCCGGTGCTTTTGACTGTCAGAGTAAAGCTGACTACATTTCATTGTGTGAGTTTTCCATATTTCAAAATAATAATATATTCGCAAAGCTATCTATATTTTTTCTTTTTCATAGATACGGGCATTGTCGATGAAGGTCTCAAAAGCATTATTTCTAATAATGGTCACTTGATCAATAAAACTGGTGCTGTTTTATACGGTTACGTTTGTCGTGAGGAACTATATATTCTCTTTGTAAGTATTTCATATTGTGTTTGATATAATAGTATTCTGAAGTACTCATTTCCATTGGTAAGTGGTTTTGTATCGCTTTTAGTAGTTGCGAATCTAGTTTAATATTGTACCATTCGCTGATTCTACATGGTATTACGTTGCCTTTTTGAGCATACACATATAACTATATATGCGCAAGTCGGTATCAGGATTAAAAATGGTTTATATAGTGTGTTATTTCTTGTTGCAAGAAATACCAAAATACTTGGTGTTTGAGATCATTGTATAATCTCAATAGATGCACTTGTGAGAACAGAAAGCAAAAACTTTTCGTTCGTGATGCTTTGCGAAACGAAAATTGAAGTCCTTACAATGTTTACACGAACGTTGGTGTATTTTCATTATTTTATTTTGATAGTTACGTAAATTTCTCTAGAATTAACATGTGTCATAGATGTGTTATGAACGAACTTATTCTGAAAAATGTTCAGTCATTGTTCGGTTTTATGATTGTTTTAAACATTTCCTTCTGTTGCAGTTGTAATTATGAGGAAAAGGTTACAATTAATATCAGAATTAGACGCATTGACGAAACCATATATTTAATTTATTTGTGTTGTCGAAAATATTTTTTCTTTCAATTTCAATTATGCATATTCCGGATTGTGATGCTGCTTTAATTGAAATCAAGTGCTTTCTATATAAAATATTGGCATTTGTGATCATTGTATGGATATGATTATTTTGTAAAAAAGAGATTTCAGGATTTCATGATTTACCACGTTCTTGTTTCCTAGAGTTGTTTAAATGACAAATTGTTTTACTAAATAAGAATCAATTTGACGTGAATCTTTATTTTTTAATCACACTCGAACATTTCTAATGATACTGCGCTCCCATAGATATCATTCTTCCTTAAAATCTGTAATGTTATGTGATTTCTTTTGCGGCTTCACCCTTTGGTGATGTAAAATCCTAAGAATATCACATAATGATGCTTAGGATGTGATGTCTAGTAGTGTACAAAAAATCATACTATAAAGCGGAAATTCTCGATTCGTTTTCATTCATTGCTTATTTCAGAGTATGAATAGGAAGATACATGAAAACTATGAAAATTTTCAATGTTTAATTTTGGACAAATCATTGATTCGTGATAATTATCAATTGACGAAGAAGAAAGGTATTGGACGTGGAAGCTCTGTTGAAAGTAAGTTACAGCATGTTTGAATTTGCCGAAAAGGCAGTTTTTCAATGTATGGACGAGTTCATAAACTTAATCATCACATTCGAAAATCATTGCTTCCGCATTGATTGCTTTCTTCGAAGCTAGTGGTGATTGTGGGGGCTAGATTGTAGTTGCCCAATATCTGCTTTAAGAAGTTTGGATCTTATGATTTCGTCAGTTCTGTTTGGATGCGTGTTGCACCGTTACTTATTTTAGAGTTATTATTTCGTAAATGAATTAGTAATTGGGAGTAAATCATGCGTCATCTTGTCAACAGTATGGGTATTTATTTCTGAACCACAAGTTGATCAACGTTGTTGCAGAGGCCGTATTTCTGGTGATCGTTTTATGCTGGGCTCGTATTCTTATGAAGTCACTGACGTCGTTACTTTTTATCGCTACAATGGTTGAACTGTATTTTCCTATTGTATTCTCTTCACTGGTACTGTTAAAGAAAAAAATTTTTTGTTATAATATCAAAAGCTACCACTTGAACATTCCGAATATATCTTGTTCATTGGAAAGCAGAATATCTGACGATCTTTATGTGGAAGAAATAGTAGTGGATGGACCTCGGAAATCGTCACTTCTGAAGTTGAATCTCCGTATGCCTTGTCTGCGCATTGCTCAAATGCACAAATTCTTGAGATATCAGGAATGTGTACTCACGCAGAATACTGGTGGTTCTTTGGATGCATCTCAGGCGTCATTTTCGTCGACATCATCGTCACAGAATACTGGAAATTATCCTGTGATCGTAGATGCCGTTCTTGCGGCAAATACTGTGGAAGATATTGCAGAAACACATCCTGACTTTGCTCGTCTATTGATGGATTGTTATTCAGCTGGATGTGACCTTGAAGAGTACAGAAGAGAATTCCAACGTCTGAAAAACCTACGCATTAAGCGTCAAGGAGGAGTAAATCAAACACTTAGTTTCTCACTCTTCCCTTCTGTGCCATCTGATTTACCAAGTCATTTGTTTGTACGTCTGTTGAAGTTTCATTCCCTATATGAAGGAGCTTGTCGAAAATATTTAGCTGATGTCGTCAACAAAAATTCAGAATCAGCTGAGTTCCCATCTGATTTAACAACAATAGGTATTCAAGATCTTCTTCCAGGAGATGCTACTAATGAATATTCACTCCAGTTGGTGTGAATGATTCTGCCTCTGAAGCATATTTTGGACAAGAGTGCCATTTTGATGTACCAGGTGGTGATTCACAATTAACCATTCCAGCAGAAGTGAGTTATTCTCCTGCGTTTAGTAATTCGACCCTCACAAGACATGATGTCGCTTCGTCTTCCAATCTTGATGATCATCTAGGTATTCCTGACAATAACTCCTACCACAATATGCAGAAGATAACATCTACGCAGCCATATTCTCTTGGTCACTCAAAGCAGGAATCCATGCAGTCATTAAACGTAGCGTCTTTTGTGAACCGAGATTTAACAACACCTCTATCAGGCTGGTCACATCAGCAGGTCAATGCGTCAGGCATGCGGTCGCAGTTAGCCACTGCGCTCCCACCTTTAGAAACCCGACAGTGTTCTCTATCGCAAGCTGAATTAAGAGCTAGTGTTCCTTGTGTAGGCAGTCATGCTATGACAGCATCAGCTTCGCAGATCCACACTAGGCAGTTTTTAACGCCAGTTCCGCGACCGGAGAATAGACAGTCGTGTGGTGGTACTTCCACGTTACACCCACCTCACTACCAACCAGTCCCAGTCTCTGAAATACATGATAGGATATGCGAGGATAATCAACGTATCGTACGCACAACACCCTTGTCAGGAGCGTCTGATGTATCAGTATGCAACCAAGTGTCGCCGTTTGCGACTCCTACAAAGAAACGATCACGTCGCAAAACGGCTGTATTACCACAAGCAAATCAAACCCATCAGCATACTCTGATGAATTTCCAATGTCGTCAAATGACCAGCACTCCCATTTCTGGATCGCAACAACACCAAATAACGAAATCGTTGGTAGGGATACAAAGACATACACCTCATGTGCATGACGGGCTAGACTCTTCGGCAACTTCATTGCAACAACAATCGACTACATCGGCTTCAGGTAGTCGTAGAATTATGGATTCTGCCGCGTTGCCCGCGTGGGGGTCTCAACAAATGAAGCCTAGTAATACACAATGTGAGCTCAGTCCTCTAGTATCTTCACTTCCTCCACTTTTTAAATTTACAGCTTCACAAGCACAACAAGGTGATATAAAAATTTCGTATCCATCAGTGCAGAATCGCCAAACTTCACTGTATCACAGTCAATCTGAAGACATGAGCACACGTCAGTACGACACTCATGCTTATCCGCACTCACGTGAAATGGCTTCAACGAATACGTTTGCTCAAAATAATGTAGTAAACGTTCCTTATGGACAAGTGCAAGATATGTCACAAATGAATCCTACTTCCTCAGACGTTTACCAGCAACAAAGTATTCCATATCAATGGCAAGGAGAAGGGTCACTGAATCTATATCGCCAACATACACCATTCGTACAACATGCTTCTTACGATCAGCAGTCTCAGTTCGATCAACAAGTGAACACTGGAAATCAGCAGCAAAATCCTTTTACTGGTACTCAGTCGGTGCAATATTCTACTCAGGGCATTCACCCACAACAAGTACATTATCTGCAACCGACTACTGTGCAGAAAGTGTCGGCATTTTCTCAGCCGTTCAATTACGTGCATCAATCATATCAAGTTTCCAACGTTTTACCGCAGCAGTCACCGTATTCACAAAGTTCCAACTTCTCTCATGTTTATTCCCAAGAATCAGCATGCGCACAACAGCAAACCGAGCAGCAACAACGAAACCAAACACTAAATGTGCCTTTGCAGCAGCATTTACAAGAACAAGTACAATTGCAGCAGCAAACACAACAGTATCATCAGGAACAACGTATTCCAAGGCAGATATACGAAAGCCCGGCCCATTACAGTGGTGATCAGTACCGCAATTTGGATTCTAGTTTTAATAGTACACATTCCGTGTGCGGTCTTCAGAATTCACAGCATGATTCTAGAATGCAAGGTCATCAAATGTCTAGGGTCTCTGACGCTGGAGCTCTTCAACATGGCTCTGAAATCTCGACACATAAAGAAATAATTCCCGAGTTTGTTTCTCAGTTCGTTGATATGGACGGGCTTCCGAGTTCCGGCGTTGTTGGAATGGTTGGAAATCATAATGCACTGACTTCGAATGAAGTTCTAAAAACACATATTCACGAGAGCAATCCTAGTTATTCAGAACTGATTCCGTCGGCAATGTCTGGATCGACGGCTCTTGGACCAATGATCGAAGGTGGATCCAGGACTTTCAGTGTAACACAGTGTCTACTTCCTCCTCGTAATGATTCTGAAGCCACAGTACCAGCCCGTACCTCTCCAAATTCTTGTTCTCCAGAAATGATTACGGCTGACGATGAATCAAGCTCATTAATCCCAACACTTTTTTACCCGAAAGACTTTTCCCAAAACGACTATTCAGCTGTAAACATACAAGATTCACCGATTGAGAAAGGATTAAATTGCCAACATTTCCGTTTCGACATTATTCTGGCAATGAAGCATCATAGGATAAAAAAGGAAGACTATGAGCGCACTTTATTAGAGTTAGATAAAATGGAGGAAGAGAAATGTGTAGGTCCATTGGGAGATTTACTAATGAAAAGACTCGGATTGAAACGACAAGAGCAGCAAAGTTGTGGAGGAAAATTCAGTGTGGATGAACTAGTTGCTGCGTTTGCCGCCAATGCGAAGATATGTGAATCCCGCCCGAAAATATCAGAGCGTCGAGAAAGTTCGGAATTACTCAGTGAATTTTTCGACGAGATGCGCTCAGTTTCATCGAATTCTCACACAAACTATCCTGGGAAGCGGGATGTTTTGGTGCATTCTGGATCCTCAGTATCTCCCGTTTGCAGATCAGACGTTTTGCACTCGCTTGATGCAATATCCGACTTTAATTGTATTATCTCAGATGAAAACATTACTGAATTTGATTCTTTGACATCAAATGTTCATTCAGAACAAAAGTCGTTCGAAGTTGCTGCCCCAGAATCGTCAGTACGTTGCAGACCTTCATCAGTTTGCAGTCGTAATGCAGAAGAAACATCTAAGGAATCAGCAATATTTGGTGATTTGACCTACATCACTCCTAGCTCACAATTTTTAAGTTCACAAAAAACAATTCAAGCTCCACTTTCAGTAGATGAACATCAGATATTTTTCTCTGAATCATTTACTCCCGTACCTATATCATATGGACAGCCAGCTGCATTCGCTACGAATCGCTCACTTGCACCTGATGCAATTATTCAAACGCAGACTACTATCTCAGATTCGAAATCTCAAGATAATTTGTGGATCAAGTCGGATACGTGTCAATTAAGTCGCGCATCTTCCGAGTGCACTCTATCGGGCTTGAGCACTGCTCTGTCTCTGTCGCATAATGTCACTACAAGGGAGCCATCTCCAGCAAATGATTTCATTCCAAAAACAGTTTTGTCTTTTGGTGCTCCAGCACAGCCTGCACGTCGTACGGACCCGATTTTGAATTCAAGCTCTGGAGAGGTATCTTCATTGGTCATCGATACAGAAACACTTTTGAATGAAGCTGAGTGCAGGGATAAGAAAGATCCAACATCCAGTTCTCCAAATAAATCAGCTCGACTAATATCTGCTAAAATCAATGAATCTTCTAGCATATTACAGCATTCCCCAGAAGATCCGAAATATTCTGTCAATAGTGACGATGAATTTAATGGATATACCGCAATTACTATTGGTGATAGTAGCAACAATGATAAAGGTATTGGAAACAGTGGTGATAATAACAGTTATACTTCTGGTAATGATAGTATTACCAGTGATAAACATAATTTTGGTCATAGCACAAGGCGTTCGCTTAAATCAATGGCAGCTTCAGAAAAAAGTTCATGTTTAGTAGAAGGAGAAAGAACTGTCGATGCGGAGCTTTCAAGCTCTCTTGTCGAAGATAAATCACAAAAAGAATCAAAAATATTCAAATCATCTCTGTGCTCACGACAGGAACGCTCCAGAAATCCTGTTGAAGAAGGGCTTGGATGTAGTCCATGTAAACCAGTATCTGATGAACATATTAAGAAATCATTCAAAAAGGCGAGCAAATCAGTGCATAACGTAGATTTTTTTGAAGAACCAAGTAAAGAGATATCTCGTTCTGCAACAACATCTCGTCCACATCATATTACATCTTATCCGAGTTTTTCTTCAGCTCTGCCGAGAAGGTCACGCACCTCGCCTCCTCGTCGTACAGTGTCGCCACGTTCTATGAAAAGGAAAAATAAGAAGTCTTCAGCTTTGAAGCTACCGAAAGAGCAACCTTCAAAATGTGCTCCGTCTAAATTCGAATTATCTCGCGAGATATTGTCCAAGCAAATTGCTGAAATAATTGAAGAGGAGAGAAACAAGTTACCTCATGAGGAATCCAAATTACCTAGACGACAGTTGTCACCAACTACTCTCAATGTTGTAATCCAAGATTTGATGCAGCACCATATATCCGAAGACACAAGTCCTAATCGGGATTTATTTGCATCAAAATTGCTTGGAACAGATATGTTTTCCAAGCTATTTTTTCGTGCTGGCAAATGTGTTTTTCGTCATTATGAAGAACTAGAAGACTTCAGAAGTAAAGAAAAAGGACGAGGTCGAAGGAAAGGAGGAAGTGTACGGAAGAGGGATACAGAATTGCTCCGAGGAATAAGAAAATCTCGTGAAGTCCAGAAATACAGGGATGCCGTAAGAGCTGCAAGGGAACCTTCCGAGGCCGAAAAGGCAGCTGCCGCAGAAAAAGCTAAATTGGAAGCAATGCCATGGCTGGCACGATCTACCTTCAAGCCTGATGTTCAACAAGGATCGTCATCTAGATTCGTTATTCCGAAAAAATCTAGCACATCGTTTGCTGCATCTAGAAAAGGTGGCGAATCTTCAAGTAGTGCAGTTGAAGCGAAACGTAGCTCGAAAGGCTGTAATAGTACATTTCATTGGAAATCTAACTACCAAAGTGTTGATGAAGAGACAGCTGTTCTGCTGAAGGTAACCACTAATGACAAAATCATTAGAAAGAGCCAGTCACCACCGCTCCATGCAGTACACAAGAGCAGTGGGAAGTTTGTTTCAAAATTTGATGCTGATACAAATATAAAACATGTTGAGATCTCGACAAGTTTTTCTTTCTATGGAAATCTCAAATCATCGTCATGCAAAGCTCGTGTCAAATATACATGGCCTTTGAAAAGAAGTAGGTCAGCATCTGCGCTCATACATGAGTCAGAAAATGTGAACTTTGAGTGTATCTCACAAGAAAATACAACTAAAGATAACATTTATGCTATCGACTCGGACAAAATTAATTTGGAAGTTGATAGCGATTCTGGTGTCACTTGTTCCAAAGTATTTCCCGTTGTGCTTTCAGAGGAATTTCCAACAACATCATATGTCTCGGAAAACGAGTCGCAGCTGGCTGCACTTGCATTGCAAGAAGAGATGTCACGTAACGACCAAAGCTCCCCAGATTGTCAATATGATGCTCTGAGCTTTCTTGCTTCTATGCCGGAATCTGAGTTTTCTGCAGCTGATGAATCTTCTGCGTTGATATTACCACCTACACAACATGAGATGTTAAAACTTAGCGAAACGTGTACCGATGCTTTCGACCGATTATCTCGAGTTGATGATCAGTTTGAGCAAGTTGATTGGATAAAGATTGATCAAGTTTCGGATACATTTTCCCTTACTGATTTTGATGCGGACCCGTGGATTTTCCCACTCTCCACTTATACATCACTATCTAATGCAGAGGGACAGAATAATCAAGTTGTTACCTCTAGTACTAGTGTTGCAACACTGTACTCGAGTCTTCAGGAGGAACTTGACGCAATTGTTAGGGATACTCTGGAAGAAGGGTTGTATTCGCAGAAAACTATGGGCCATGTTTGTTGTGCTACACCAGTGAAATCTGAAATACTTGAGTGGCCGAAAGCACATGTTCCGCTTCGAAGTTACACTCTCGATGTGATATTACCCAAACTATCGTGTGATAGGGCTAAGATCCCGATTTTGGATCTATGTTGTTGTCAGAGATGTCTTACCCGTTGTGTGTACTATTGCGATGAAGATGAATGGAAATTTCTTTACGATTCTGCCATGTCTCGTCGGAAGAAAGTGGAAAACGAACAGATCACAAAAAATATTTCGTCTTTCTCGAACGATTGCACTATATATCGTGAGTTGTGCAAAGACTTTGTTGTAAACGAGCACGCAAATTACAAATGGTGCAGTTTCCTTTGCAATCATAAAAATCAGTGTTTGAGTGTTATTCAAGCGTTTCCTGACTTCTGTGAGTTCACAAAAAATCCATCATATCAGGAAGCAAAGATCTGTCTCCCAATTTATAACTACAAATTCGAAACAAATGAATTCACTGAAAGCTTCGCAGGACAGGAATCATGTGAATTTATGCAACAACCGTTTGTAGAGAAGATAGGCATATTGTGGCCCGAGCTTCAATGTGCATATGACCATGATACATTTTCCATATTTTGCTTGCCTAAACATATTGTTTTCCAAAGGCATAGTAATCAAGCAACAACTGAGATCGTACTGCCCTTTTATCAACGATTATTTGCTAAATTTTTCATGGCTCTTAGCTCTTCCGTGCCATTAAATCTTCATCATATTGAAATCCCAGCTGGATGCTCAATTTCCCTACCTATTCCGAATGCGGAATTTCATTCCACATGCATTTTTGATGTCAAATTAATGTACAGTCAAGGTGATAACATATCGACCACAAAAGCTACTATCAATATTCCTCACACTTCCTTCGACTCTTTATCGCTTTTTGGTATAAATGCGACGTTTGGCACACCTTACTGGATTTCTGTACGGTCTAATTGCTTTGAACAAATAAGACTTCCAGAAGCTTCGTTTGCCGCAACAGCATTGAGTACTCGCTACCTCATTATGGATAAGAAAAGGCAACACTCATCTTCTTCAACAACTCATTCACTACCTATTTGTCATCAAAGCTCAACATCATTAGCATTCTACAGCCAAGATATAACTCTTTTACGATGCGAACATTCGTTGTCGGTTAAACTCTCGGTTCCCGTCCCACTTATCGACTCAGTATTCTACCAAACTGTCCAGTTACGAGTCCGACGAAAACGGATTGCTGCTGCGGCATACACTTTTCACACTATACCGATTCCCCGCTTCGATGCTTTTGCTCTAAATGCTAGAGATTTGAGATTTGAAAGGAGACGGAGAAATTCAGAGTCGTTTACTGACTGTTGCCTACCGCTACAAGTAAAAGACGTAGCTATTTTAGTACTGTGTGAGTTAAATGTTTGCCGCTCTCATGTAGGCTTCAAAAACGAAGTTGTTCGAATATTCCCGTTACCACGCAAAGAATACATGGTGCTAAACATTGTTCAATCAAATGTTTTGCGGAAAAGATTGGGATGGGTTGAAGTGGTTCGTACTTTGGTTAAAATTCCTCGTACGGATTTGACTGTGTTTAGTGTGGTCGAATCGAGTATGAATTACATTCGAAAAGGTGAATCGGAAACTCCGTAGTTACGTGATTTCTATTCCAAGTAATTAGAA
>KN716223.1:342379-359492 GCA_000816705.1 Dictyocaulus viviparus | reverse complement strand
GAATTACATTCGAAAAGGTGAATCGGAAATCCGTAGTTACGTGATTTCTATTCCAAGAATTGAAACAGTTGTGTTCAACTCTTTCGATTTGAACATTAGACGTCGAAAGCCGCCTAATTCAATTCAATGCACCCATTATATAGCGATTCCTCATCATGAATTTGGAAAATTGAACATACTTGAATTCATTGCATGGCGTCGCCGGCTTACTTACCATAATAAGCTTTCATATATACATCCCATCCCTAGAGTTTCTAAAGCATCCTATTCCGATATTACTAGAAAACTTGACTTTGTCAATGAAAGTATCAGGATTTGTGATTGCAGTATGATATTGGGCGAATTTGTAACAGAGTATATATCTGCTCATATCTTTACTGTCAACATTCATCGTTTCCGTAAGGAAAATGATTCATTTGTTCAACATGTTGAAAATTATTATGATATAGATTATTACGAGTTATTCACTGTGGAGAAAGAAAAATCATTTAAGAATAACTTGAAACTTCAAGAAATAAGCAAGAAAGCTAGTACTGTATTACCTATTCCTCGCGAAAATGCAGAAGTACTTCGATTGTCAACTATTAGAATGTTTCGAAAAAGAAAATATGATGAAGAGACTTTTACCTTTGCAAAGAAACTTGCGCTGGAAGATCGGGCTGACTTTTTTCTCACTGAAAAGAGTTTCTGCTGCAGATCAGTCCGTGCGAATGAGGTAGTATTAGTTAAGGACCCGAGATTACCCTTAAAATGTTCTAATTCATTCATGGAAATTTCAGTGGGCTGGAGGAATTTGGCTCATCGGCATATGCTACGTGTTCCATACTCTTCGTATTTGGTAACTCAATTTGCCTCTCTACTTCAGCGAGTTTTCAATGGTGCTATAGAACGATGCTCGATTACTATGAAAGATTTGGATCGTTTCCTGTCAAACTCAGATTGTCGTTACAACCTTGATGTTTTTACTAATCCTCAAAAGGTGCTGATATCCGACCCCATCTCATCGGGTCCGATTTGGAATAACCTTTTAAAGCTCCGTTTACAGCGTAACTCAACTGAGCTCCTTGATAGAAAATCTTTAGCACCATTATATATATTTCTGGGCAAATCAAATTTACCACGAATCGGAAAACCATGGAGAAAGTGGCTTAAGCCTCTTGAAACAACTACAGACTCAAGAATTGGGTTTCAACTAGCTTTATGCATGCGAATTCCAGATCTCACAGGCGTAGATGACATGGAAGATAAATTGCAAGCGATTAAAATGTGGTGGACCTTCATGATGCTGCGGGGCACTGTTCCATGGTTCATATATCCTTGTTTTTCGCGGCGGCAGCTCTTCATTTTAGTAAGACTTTTAGAAGCGCTTGAAAATGTGGAACGTCCGCCATTTTGCCTCTATCCACCAAAAGTGTTTTTCAAGGCTGTTAGAAAATTGTTATGTCATCCACGTATGGATCTTATTCCTAAAGATGTGTATCATCCTGACATAACGACAATGGTTACGTTATTGAGGACTAAGCGCAATCGAGTGTTCCATGTTGACCGATCTTTGCCAGAACTTCTCTCACACTGGATGGATGATATGAATAAAATTGATGCATACCTCGCTGACGATGTAACTATCAGTGCTATAACCCCGTCTGTGTTTCTTACACAATCTGAGTGGATTTGGAAGAACTACAACCAGGGCTGTGTTCCTGAATGGATTGAATACAACCGAAATGTTAGTTTAGCAGAAATAACGAAGAACCTAACGAAGTGTCAGGCAGATGTTTCTTTGCCTTTGGAACAACGTAAAAAAATTAATTCGCTGAAAATTGCATTAAACGCGTGGTCTAAATACGATAGTGGACCATCAATAGATCAAATACCTGTGGATATTATTAATCCGTTTGCACTGTCTGCTTCATTAATTGAGTTGCTACCAATGCCTAAGGATTTCGTTGAAGAGTGTTTCGAATTCCTTGAGAAGGTGATTTTGTTGGTCGCTTGTATCTTTACTGTAGCTTATGCTTAGGAACATAATAAAATTTTCAGGTTTCAAAGAAGTCATGCCGGCCTTTTCCAAATACTCCTAGAAAGAGCACAAATTATTCATCAAATTTGGACTACAGGACATATGAAAGTAAATTTGAATGTGCATTCTCTATCAACGTTTTCACTGAATAGATATAAAAGATTTATTTAAGAGCTAGCTGGGAAGTTTGCTAATGTTACTAAGACCACAGGCAAAACAACGATTAACAAAATCTTCGAAGAATTTTGGAAATGTCCCAAGGTATCGAACGCTACTAAAAGAACGATAATTATTGTTGTATGCTTATTTTTATACTTTCTTTCCTAATACTTCCTTCATTTCCAGGAATTCTCTTCACTTTCCGTTTTTAATGAGCGTGAAGTTAGAAAGCAAAGAAGTATTGGAGTAAGTTTAAAGACGTAAATATTTATTTTTAATTAATTTTTCTATTGCAACATCATTGTCGTGAAATATTTTCGAGTTATTATTATTCGTTCTTTGATTATGTGAGATTATTGTAGATATTATGAAGATAGAAACATATTTAATGGTGAAATACTACAAGATAGGAAGGATAAAAACCCATATTTTAGTAAAAATGAAGGAATTCGAAATAAAGGTGTTTCATTATAGCGTTTCTCAAAGCAATGCTGTCAAAATTCTGAAATCATTGGAAAGCCTAATGAAAGGATCGAGGTAGTGTCATGACGTGAGACTATAATTATGGCTCACTTTGCTGCTAAAGAATCATTTTCATCGAGTTTTCTTTTCTCACACCTTTTTCTGTGAAATTCCATATCTAAAATCTTACATGGTCTAGTATTAGGTGATCCTCTGTTGTTTTTGATGAATGAATTTTAGAAACTGACTGATGGAAAAACGGAAGTTCCGGTGAAATCATCTTCATACTCTACTGGTGCAAACACATCATGTTCGCAAAAGAACATACGGATACGTAAACGAAAGAATCCAGTGGTACGTATTACTATCATGGAATATGTATTCTAAATTTCATATTTACGTTTAGATGGATGAATTTAAAGTTTCTCTAGAGAGCTCTCAACCTACGAAAAAATCGAGATTTGAGGTTCATACTTTTATTTGTTCATGCATTATCAATGCCTAGCGTTTTGAATATCTACATTCGTCTTTAAGATGAGAAAGCGCTGTATCGTGAGAATAAAGGAGGAAGAGGGTCCATCTCTAACCAAATACTCCATGAGTAAGGTGTGTCACGAGATCTCCTACACAGTATACTAGAACTATTAGCTCTCATGTATTGTACTATCTATTTTTGATAGTTTATCTTACAATTTCCAAGGTTTAGTTTTTTGAACGATTCTTATATTTTGCGTGTTACCAAAATACATAAGTATCTTCAATTATTCGTATTTGTTATTCCAACAGTTGAAATATTGATTCAAAAATTCAAATTTTTCAAAAATTCAAAAATTCAAATTCAAATATTCCAAAAATTTGAAATACTAGGGTTCACTATTGTGTATTTATTTGGCTTTATGTTTAGATTCCTGAACATCGTCAAGTAAAGCTAAGACATACTCTGGCAAGACGGGGTGCAGAAACTGAGAAAATGCTGCATGAAACATGGTCATGCGCCGTGCGTTTCAACCATTTTAAATCTTTATAGCTCTCTTTTCGTTTTTACTTCTAATTTTTTTCAAACCATTGTATTAAGAATGCAATATTGACTGCACAAGGATCAAAAGCATCATTTTGGATTCGAAAGTCTGAAAAACCTAAGCGATGCAGGTCCATTGATAATCTAAGTTCTGGCAGTGACTCTAGGATTACTCCTTTACATTCTACCAAATCATCTGATGTAAAAGTAAGTTCAATTTTATTATTTTGCATTAGCTATAGTTGAAACTATAAACTTCCAGAAAAAAAAAGCTCAGAACTAGATCACTTTTTATCAGTTTTCCTTACCGTACTGTATCTAAATCACTTAGAAACGTCGTCCCGCAACTATTTTTAACGTGGCAAACTTTGAATGGGTCTTGAAAATGTCGCTGAGACGTCCTCGAGCATTTGTCGGACTTTATAAGGTTTTTCCTTCGTCGTTTTCTAATTTAATGCAGCCAGTATTGCAGTATCCTTCGTTTTTCAGACAATGAAATATCAATACAGAATCCTTGAAAAACGTAGATGGGTGCGAAGAAACTGGAAGTTATACGATAAAGCACAGTTCGAGAAGGTAACTCACTTTTTTTTCCATATTCTGCAGTAATACTGGACAGAAATAGTCTAATTTTTTTACATTGATCTTCAGTTCATGCACGAGAACAACCATTCTGAAGCAGAAATGCTCGTGAAAGCGAGATTATTGAAAGCTGAGAACGATATGGAAAATGTTTTAGGAGTAAAGCACGAAGACGTTAAAAAAACTGAAAAATTGTAGGCATCTATTAGTTCTTTTTTATTATATATTGGCGTTTTGTTAGGTTTGATCAGTCAAGTATGTGTTCCATTCCACAATTCTTTGTATTTCAGTGTCATAATGGATCTTACGTATTGGTATGGCATTAGTAGAAGGTATGCAGAACGAGCTGAAATACTTGCTAAAAATACCTTGGAGAAAGCTCTATTGCTTGATAAAGCCTTGGAATCATTAAGTAAACAAAAGCTGATAGCGGATGAACAGCCTGAGGAGGAGGAGATTAGTGATGTGGTGACTATTAACAAGATTGTTCCGACTACACTAGATTTGATTGTCCAAAACGTTGAAAATATTGAACATCAAGAAATGCAACAATATCAACGAGAAACGGATCTCATTAAAACAACTTTGGTCAGTATGATCAATCAAGTAGAACAAAATGAATATCACAATGCTGGGGAACCTTTTCGTAATGAGCCAACAATGGAGTTCCTGTCACCAATGGAATGCGATACGGCTATTTTTATTCCGACTGGTGCAAATAATAAAAAGGAAAAGAAGCATGATCATATGCAGTGCTGTCAAAATGCTAAAGAAATCATTGTGCACGATCAGATTAATATGGTTTCCAAAGATTTGCAATGCATCAAGGTGAAATTTTTGTAATCAGCTTTTTTATTAATCAATCATACCAATACATTTCGTTCGTTACTTATTTAGAGGTTTGAATTGTATAAAACTTTCAGTTCCCCAATATTCCTGTTCCACCGCTCTTTCATGTGCAGAACAGATTGCCGCTTACCTCTGCTTACATTCTGATGATTATTAATACAGGTTTTCTTTCAAATCAATGTTTTGGGTTATAGCTAACAAAAAATTACATGTTATCAATAATTCTTGTAGACCTTGTTAAATTTCTATCAGGTGTTGGATTAAAACCACAAATCCCATTCCGAGCTCGCTTCAAACGTCCTCGTCGCGTTGACAACGATGTGGATTTGTAAGTATAGATTAAAATGCATTGAATTGCGTTTACAAATTGAAACATTCAACATCACATTTTACAAGATCAACATTTTTACGCTTAATTCTTGGTATTTTTTGTCGTGGTTGTTTATTGCAACATTATAATAAAAACATCGTTTTGGGTTACCACCGGGTGATTTTTCGCCGTATAGTACTGATGAAGAGTGGGAAGATTACTATGAAAAGAAGAACTTGGCCGAAGATCGTCTATTGGTGCTTTTTAAAGATACTTTAATATTATAGAAAATCATTTTATTGTACGCTTCTTTCTCTTACATTTGTTTGTTTAGCCATCCTGTTTGTCATGGAGTTCATACCAATTCGAAGAGGATGCTAATGATGAAGTTTTTGAATCCATCAGACATCAACCGTGCAGTTGTGGTATCAGCAGTGAACGCGCTAATGAATGGGTGGCTAACTTACCTGCAATTAATACACGAAAGTGTTATTCTGAGGAGTTGTTAGTTGGACACAATGTTCGCATCGAACCATTAATACATCGGATTCCAATGCGACGCTATTCCATGCTATCATGTGTTTCTATGGAGCGACTTCCAATTTTGGAGCCACCATCATATACTTCATCTGCGAAGGCGTTGGGAGTATTGGTAGAACGTTATCGTCGATTTTCGTCACCATGTAATAGAATTTCGAACTTCTCACGACGTCAGCGTTCTGTTTCATTACCGCCATCGTGGAAACCGAAAATCTTTTGTTTGCTACGAAAAGACGCTGCCTATACTTTATGCGAATCAAGACGTAATCGCCTTATGTATCAAAGAGCACTTTCTTCTTGTCGATATCGTATCTATAGTGAATTAAACGCACGACATCATCAGCACAAACGGTCGGGGGAATGGTCGATTCGTACTATTTATAGAGAACGAGATTTACCCGAACAATGGATACGAAGGAATAGCTCTCATCAGCACGATCTCATTAAGATGGCTCGACACTGGTTAGAATTCCAAACTCAAAGGAAAATTCCTGTCATTTGGAATGTGAGACCGGACAATTCCGAATTGCCAATATTAGAAGCCGAGAAGGACTTATGTGGTAACACTCCAACCTCTCAGATCGGTGAGATTATTGAGCCTCGCGAATGTCAGTTGGAATATCCGGTTGCAGTGTACAATCCTCCACCTTCGTGGAATATGTTGACGAAATGGTCTCAAAGTGAGAAGCGTACTGATGTTTCAGGAAGCTTCAAATATTCCTCATCCGAACCTTCAGCTTTCCAAAGGGTATTGGCAAGACCTCAGCCAATTGACACAAGTAAATTGGATGTCGAATTGGAAAACGATGATGATTCAAATGATGTAAGTACTGACATTGTTTCTGTATTTTCCTTTTCGAATTGTTTTTTCAAAATTATCAGCTTCAGTGAGATAACTACTCAAAGCTAGAGATTTGATTTTGCGATAGAAAGCACTAGATGAAAAGTTCAAGCAATATTATTTCAAGCTACCATTTTTATGTACGAAAGCTATGTGCC
Source organism: Dictyocaulus viviparus (assembly GCA_000816705.1). Lineage (NCBI taxonomy): Eukaryota > Metazoa > Nematoda > Chromadorea > Rhabditida > Metastrongylidae > Dictyocaulus > Dictyocaulus viviparus. The sequence goes on along the minus strand of KN716223.1, from coordinate 352,553 downwards.
TGTGGGTATGGTTCTAAACTAGCGTTCATTTCGATATGAAAATCACACAGCTTACTACTCAGTACTCGATGTAGTGTATATTTTTATCTTTTAATAAATTCAGATTTACTAGGAACCTGTTCCGTAGTATTTCTGATTCTTCTCAGACTAGCTAGATTGTAATCTTTAGACAGTAGCATACTTTTTTACTTAAAGCTACATTGTTTATTGATTGGTTGTTAATTTGATAAAGTTTCCTGTATTATAATCCAATAATGAATTTTTTTTCAGAAGATTCCACAATGGCCTTTGCTAAAGAAATTACGTGTGATGGAGCGTGAACTTTTGGCCGCTGGGAATCCTGTTGCTATCGAAAGACAAAGAGTTCGTCAATACAATCGTCAGATGCGTAACGACATGTACGAATATGACATATTTGGAGACCATTTACTTCAGCTCCAGCAGATCTATCAAGAGTATGTAACAGCTCAACAACTGATGTTTGCACAAGTATTATCAGCTTCTTGTAATTACATCACTCAAGAGCAACAAGGTTTGCTGCAAACCATGGAACAACAACAACAAAATGATCAGCGCTGGTATTCTCTATTGCGGGAAGAGCAACAACTTACAAAACGTCGTACTAAAGATGCAGTATTGACAGATATGCAGTTTTTACGTCCTGAATCGTATGAAGAAGAACTTTACAGAAATTTTAATGCCAATTCAGCCCTTTTGTCAAATATTTTCATGCTTCAGAAAAGCTGCAATGAGCTAATTAATGGGAGCGAAATCAGCGACATAAATCAGCTTTCTCGAACACGTGACCACTTAGAAGATCAAACTGAGGTTTCAGATGATGAAGCGACGTCTATTGAAGTGCTAGCCGTAGAACCTGAAGATGTCGCTCTGAATTTAGTAAAGACTATTTCTCTAGGTGGTAGTCGACAATTATCTGTACCAGTGAAAGAAAGCGGTTGTAATACAATGCAAGATTTGACAGTGGTCATCAGTGGAGCTACAGCTGATCCCAATATTGACACGGAACGAGAATCAGTTGAGTCGATTGAAAACGGACGTGGACTTCCATTATCCATTACACCTACGACAACAGTTGCTACATTATCATGTGAAAGAAGGACGGGTTTGTCACCGGAGATTGAAAGAAAATACACAAGTTGTGATAATAGTTCGACTTCGCCAGAGTTGTAGGAATAGATATACTTTTTTCTCTATTATTGTTATTTTCAGGCGCAATTTTTCGATAATCAAACAGATGTTTCCTGTTTCTATAACATTCTGTATGTACAATGACTGTTTTAATTACCTCATATTATCTACTGTTTTTTACAAAATATAGTAGCATTTGTGAATTTTTTTCACTTTGTTCCGAAATTACGGGGTTTTCCGGAGAACTCGAGTTTTCTTATAGTAAAGTATTTGCTTTCGCTATACTGGCAAAGCGATTTCGATTTCTATGTGTATTAGGATTTTTACTTAATTTACCCTACCACAGACTCTGTAATGTCTAACCATATTATCGTTTTCATTCTTAGCTGATGTATTTGAAGCACTTTGAAAATGAATCAGTTACTAAGCGACTTGCAAGAAAAGTAAAATATATGTATGGTAATATAACTTCTTGCGCTGGGAAACAGTTTTGTTAAGGGTATTTGACAGCAACGAGTTGTTTTCTCTGCTATTTATGCTGAGATACAGTTACATATAGTTATCGCAGTTCTACTTTTGCTGCAGTGCAGTTGCAAAACCAATCTGTATTCTACAACAGTCGTTGGAAACGGCAAGACCAAAAGGCTCAGTAAATGCAAGAAGTATTATCTTGAAACATACATATGCGTGTTGTATGTGGTGTGCTATGGTTTAAACTACAAATAAAATAGGAATGAATCCCAAGCTACCAAATTTATGAATGACAATTCATCATTAGTGATTGGACGCAATGAAACAACAGATGAACAAAGTAAACGATCAATGACTTATAATCTTTTTGGATTTATCAGAGAACATCTCAAGCAGTCGTTTAAAGATCGGATTTCGTTGCATTTTCCACTTGCGATCTAAGAGCCGACAGGCCAATGAATATTAGTAGCACTAGAGAAATATATTGACGCTCACCTGGAGTAGTTTCTAACGCAGATCTTTAGTATTGCTCACCTCAAACTTTTGTAATTAGTCCTTTATTTGAGCAATACATTAAAATATTAAATCAAGAATAGAATATTGGTAAATCAACAATTGATACCATAGGATTATCATAAAGAATTGTCTGAGACCGTGATCATGCAATAAAGTGACAATGGTTAGCCGAATAGAAAACGTAAGGAGAATGATGTATAAAAAACAATAGTAGCAAAATACCATGAATTAGTATATAGGGATTATTATGGACAATTGTATGAGATTTGTAATATTAGATAACGACAACCAGTTTAATTGCAAAGGTGAAAGGAGATCGCTTAAGAGGTCATGAGTAAAGGGTACGGAGGGGTTGCTCACTGTAACTGCTAATATGTGGAGTGGACTGAGACTAGAGATGCTTATGACCTTCTACGAATTAAGGTATTTGCTTCTTCAAATTGCTTAGTCGTTGAGAATTAAGTAGTAGTAATAAATAGTGTAATAGGTACTGACATTGAACAGCGAATTACTGATAGATAATGGTTCATGGTAACAAAAAAGATAATGGATTACACGGATTATCTTGGATCCCGTTGATCATTTACTAAGTGGAGCGGACATCACTAAAACTTCCATTTGTCCCTATCGCAGACGAAGGTGGTCCAATAAATTCTTTTCGCTCTAGAGATTCGTTGAGCATCATAATCCTTTTCTAGCGCTTTGGTAAAGAGGTCTGACCATTATGCTGGTGGTTCCTCTGCAGTGAATTCGATGTGCAATGGGATGCAATCACTTACAGCTGCTGCCCAAAGGTCATCATCCAATTGAGTCACGTGTACGGCTCATCTAATCTTCGAAAGCTTAGCGTATACAGCTGCGTGCCTTTGTTCTTTGATCGCTAACGCAGATCAGAACTTCGTATTCCCTAACCCAGGATTTGAGAAGACATTATATATCAGCACTTCGAAGTCTTCGATCACTTCTATATAAGCAGTTGCAGTAAGCACCTCCTCAATAATTTTCACACTTATAAAGGATACCTCTTACACATTTTCGTTTCACCCTCTGCATTCAGCTAATTATTGCTGTCTCTTAATACAATCTGCCTCCTGCAATTGTTGACGTCAATCTCAGTATACTAATTCGTGGTATTTTGTTATTATTATTTTCTATATATCATTCTCCTTACCTTTAATATTGGGCTGACCATTGTCACCTTGTTGCATAATACCAGTCTTTTGTGGTCCTCCATGATATTCCTATAACAACAGCTCTTGATTAATTACCATTGTAATCTCGATGTGTTACCTTTCTTTTTATCTAAATGACGTTTTATTTACCCAAGTTGTAGGTCTAATAACCAACTTTCAACCAGGTAACACCTAGTGCGACCGCTTTTGTTTCTAATAAAAGCGCGCACTGAACTTTGTGATCATCCGCGGCATCGTCGGCATCATCCATTGGACGAGCACTTAGATTAATTACCCAGATTTGTAGTTGATACAATGATTCGATCATATGCGAAAATTACGAACTCAAATTTGACGTAACAAGTCAACAGACTAGTCAGACATTTACACTTTATATATATATATTTATTTATAAAACAACTGGCATGAACACATCGATAACTATAGTTCATGCTGTCCAATAATTTTATTATAATAATAATAATAATAATAATAATGATAATAATGAAAAGAGCTACGTCATTACTACAGTTCAGTATGATAACACTTAACGATGATGTTATGTAAGCAGTTACATTTATAACATAATAACGCTCAACATAAACACCAAGACTAATGTACTCCTTTGCAATCATCTAACCAGAAAATATATTACATCTGATCGAAGTGTATCATCTACCTTTGTATTTCCTCGAAAATTCGCAACAACAAAGACCCGATCAGTACTATTTTGTGAGATTTTGCATCGGTAAACTGCAATAGAGAGAGGGATTTTGAAATCAATGACATTGGCGTAAAACGAGGATGGTGCACACCACACCAAGTCCGTGCGAAGTACCGTTGAAGAATAGAGCAATTATCATGTGAGTTCAATCTCAATGATTGCTAGAGTTAATAATTACTACCACTGGTTCACTCTTCTTATTAAATACCATTATATTTTAACAATGTTTTTCAATGAAAGTATTGCTGTATGTAATATTCGCACAAGACACGTCGTGTTTGTCTTTGTCTTGTTTGAAAAGTTATTGATTTTTTGGTTCTTTTGTAGGTGTCATCGCACATATGTTGTTGGAACATTCCCTCGAAGCTAATATATGAGCGGCTAAACAATATGAATGGCAGTTAATACGAAATAATCATTGTGTCTGATGCATTGTTCGTTAAAATGATATCTGTATATAATTGCTTTCAAGTAAATTCTTCATTTCCATATAGATTATTAATGAAAAGCATCGAAAGTTCTAAAACTTCTTTGCTGAAGAAGTGTATTAGTCCTGAAGCACAACCACTTCCCAATGTATGTATTAATCCCACATCTCGTCTCCAATGTTTCCAGTGATTTATTTTCCTTTAAGACTTTTGGAGATGGAAGATGGCGATGTCAACAGATTGCCAGTATTTCTATCAGTAAGTGAGATTGAGTTTCCAGTTTCCGAGCGTTCACCGCGTCGTATAATTACTGTTTACAACCCATATGGATATTCGATCCAATACAAAGGTAATTTCTTATATTACTTTGCCGTTACGAAATCTGCATAGGTTTAGTATTTTAGCTAACAATATTTAATTTCTGTTCGGAATTTTCTTTGACACCCTTCATATTTAGATAGATATTAATTAATGATTCTGTTCTAGAAAGTATTTACAGTACTATGCAATGCTCCTGGAAACTACTCTGTGCCTAATTCCAAAGGAATACTTAGTGCAAAGAGTTGCAAAGATTTGTGAGCCTTCAGTTGTTTATATCTTACTATTTTGTAAAGTTTTTATTCTTTGAGTTTTTCAGAGTTGTTAAATGTACAGCTAAACTCAGTGTTGGGACAACAGATCGACTCAGAGTTGAAATAATGAGACCTGGTGAGACGGAGGTGAAAATCTTGTTTTTTCTCTGTTGTATGACTTACTTCACAATTACTCCAATTTATCTTTCAACAAATTTCGTGTTCAGTTTTCTTTAGCCATACAATTCAGATTTTGTTCGGTTTACATTTAAGGTTCTGGGAAGTCGAGATTTGTTGCTGCGTACGGTTAATGAACTTAGTTATGCCTCGATTGACTCATCAAATAGAATTTGTACTGACATGGAAACTCGAGATAGTCTGAGTTCAACACGTCGTTTGAACTCCAGAATCCATGACGAAGTATGTCAAATAATTGTTTTTATGTTTTTATCATGATGATTGCAGGGCAATATTTGATTGATTAGTTTTGTCGAGAAATTGTGCTTTAATTGTTCGTCTTTAAACGATTTCATCGTATTTCTGGATGAAAATATAATTACAGCAGATGAATGGAATACCTTGCTTGTTCATTTTCCCTGTTTACTATAACACTGGCTCTTTTGGAATAGTTATTACGATCCGATTTTTAACAGAAGTATTTCAGAAATAGCTTATTTGTTAATATATGGTTGAGGAATAACTTATCCTTTTACGTCTTATTTAGGACATGAATTTCCTTTCAGTATTTCAAGATGAAATGATAGATTGTTAAATCTAATAGGACTACTGATATGAAATTCAGGTCATAACGTGGTATTATATACTATGGAACTTTCTAATGTTGTTCTTCGAATGTTTTTTTTTTGATTTCCTTAGAATGTATCGATCTACCAATCTTTACGTTGTACTTGGTCGGCGTATATGAAATTGATGAAAGACTAATATTTGCTGATGTCGCGATATTCATTAGCAGATACGCGCTATTACTCGATGTCACTATATTGCTTTTTGGGTGAAATTTATTTTCCTGAGGTAATCGGATCTGATGAAATAAACAACATTGGTCAGATCATTGAACTGTGCTCACCACACGTATCACCGACCTGATATTCTTCACTAAAATATACGATAGACCTATAATTTATTAAAATGGGAGTCCATGCTTTTTTATTATTTCAAATCATGTATCTATATTAAGATTTATAGAAAATTGACAACAGTTTTGTACAAAATTTAACGCTGACAGACGTGACGCCGTGCGTGCTTGTATCCGTCTCCCTTATGCATGACACATTTAAGTCCCCTTCGCTACATATGCATGGTCCTGCTAGAAGTACTTGAAAAGTAGCTGTTACGTGCCTCGAAGTAACTCTTGACTAGTGTTGTGCGAAATTTTTATTTTTATTTGCAGAACGCCGCTTCGTCACAACTTGTTTGCCTGGGCGTTGCGATACTTTGTGCAGTAGCCCTTATGGCTCCAACTCAAGGTGATCCAGCTGCTGCTGACTCGCTTCTACCTACACACTTACACCTTACTGTGCCTCAGAAGCTTGTTGCTTCCTATATTTTGGGTATTGTGTCTATACTTCTGCTTCGGCCAATGACATGATATTACATACTGAGACTTTGCCACGCAACCATCAAAAGCCTCGCTTTCTGTGGCGAGTAAAGATTCTTCTGAGAAAACTATCTTCATGATTACTTTGTTTAGGCTGTGGACGTGAATCCATGTAAAGCTGAAGTATATATTTTTATATGCTCGGGTCGTTGCAATTTGAATCGAGCGCCCTTGTATTATAATTACACATGTTATCTGAGTGAATTTCAATTGTATCATTAGGTACATTAAAATGGAAGGGTAATAATTCTTCCAATTGCGGGTGTCGAATTTGTTTCAGGTACTCTCCGTGGTGATTCTTGGAATGTTGTTTACAGCTCATTTCAGAAAGAACATATTAGCAACGTAATATTACATAACATTGGCTATGTAATGATGTCATTTTTAAATGTGATTTTCAATCTTTCCCATTATGTGACGTCAATTTTGTAAATATCTATTAAAAGTTTTGAAAGAAAAAGTTCAAATACAAATCGAAGGCTTATGTGAAGTAAGTGAGAGGCTCTTCTTGAGCCACAGTTGATCGACGAGGATAAATGACAAGTAGTCACATTGTGCTATAAATAAATGTAATTTGGGGCCATAGGATTAGATAGCAGAAGGCTATTCAGTGGTTACAACTATTAGCTGTTTTGTTTTCAAAGAGAACAGAGAAAAACAGATGATAACAACATCCACGAGTATGTAACTACATGTACAAAGACGACAGGTAATAAATTCCAATGAAAATCAAGGACATTACAAAACGATGTAATGCTCTTAATAACTACTACTCCGAAAACAATAAAGATACAACCGACTCGAACGCGTGTTATCATTTGTTAGTATACCGGTCAGAAGTTTTTTTTTGCTAATGTTTGGAAGGTCAGAGCAGTGTGCATGACTTCTTTTGCTTAAGAGGTTTTGGATTTATCACGGCACGAACCGCATCCTCAAATACCTGCAATATATGTTAAGCATGTTTAGAACAGATTCTATAAATTATTATCATAACATTAATGTTGTGGATTGCAGAAAGGAAGTGCGGAAATGCAAAAACTACTTATAAGTAGGATAGGATAAATCCATTATACTAATTAGAGTTAAGAAACACCACGGGAAACAATCTTGAATATAAGGAATAAAACACAAAATAGTACAAACTTGCTTCAGTCCTTGTTGCGTAAGAGCTGAGCATTCCAAGTATTTGATTGCTTTAATCTTCTGAGCACATTTTTGTCCCTGACTTTTTGTTATGGGCGGCCGATCTTCTGTACCATCCATGCGTGGATTCGACTCATCTCGTAAATCCAATTTTGTACCTATAAGCAGGTTGACAGTAATAGTCGAATAAGTTAGAAGAATCTTTCGTAGTCCGACCTACGAGGAGTATTGGTGCATCAGGACAATGCTGGCGTATTTCTGGTATCCATTTAGTTGCAACATTGTCAAAAGAAACTGGTGATACAATACTAAAGCACAATACAAAGACGTCTGTTTGTGGATAGCTCAGAGGCCTAAGGCGATCATAGTCCTCCTAAATCAAAATTTGATAATTTGTTTGGAGATGTTTTTACAAGACATGTATATATTTTTGGTTTAAATCGCAATTGGTGATGTATTAGATAGAATGATGAATGTTCTATAGTCACGTAAGCATTTCTAATTTCTTGTAGTAAAACCCAATAATGCATCGCAAAACAAAAATACGCACAAGTAATGACAAAAATGAAGCCTCAAATCCCTAGCTTTATAAAAACATTCCTAACAATAGTCATTAAGAAATATAAGGAGAAAATGAAAAAAATATCTTGGCACAATTAGCACTAAAGGATAACCCTAAACGCTGACAATATACGCTCTGGCAACAGCTGAATATGCACTAAAATATTACACAACAGACCTGCCCAGCAGTATCCCATAAGCCAAGGTTAACGGTATGATTATCCAATGTCATTTGAGCGGAGTAGTTATCAAAACTGCAAATGCTACTTATGGAAAAACATATTTTCGGAATGAGATTGGCTATGAGTTTGAAGTTTGACTCACACAGTGGGAACGTATTGCACAGGAAACGAATCAGTTGTATAGGAAATTAGCATGCAGGTTTTTCCAACGGTACCATCTCCAACAACCACACATTTGATTTGCCTCGAGGGGCTGGACATGCCACTCAATTAACCCTATAGTTGTCAAATTTATGAGAATTAGAAAAGAACACAGGGAAATTAGGCTACAATAAGCGATCGCAAGTCCGTAATGAAATGATGAACAATCTAACATTTATGTTGTTAATAATGACTAATTAGCATTTCCAAAGGAAAATAAGATGAAGCAATACATCTGTTTCATAACAATGTTGTAATTGAGTAAGTTATATTCATAAATAAAAACAAGAGATATAGTAAGGGAAGAATTATGAAATATCATTATCAATATTAAACTGCTTGTCTGAAGTCACTATTTTGGCGTCGTAACTTATTTTATGCATTGATATATGATAGAAAATATAAGTACGATTCCGGTTAAAAAATGGTGCGTTAGAAATGAACTTCGCGAAAAAGATTGGTAAAAGTAATGCGTTGACTGCCGTAATCCAATCATTTACAACCTATTGAAACTACACGTTGGAAATAAAAAAAGTAGAAAAGAGCAATGACAATAAGTTCATTTAGTTTTCACTTTCTGTTCTAATCTTCTAAGAGATTATCAAAGGCTTTAAAATTTCAGGCATAAGTACACAAGCATCGGATCGCAATAGGGTTCTTAAAATAAAAAAACCATATCTTAACAAAAAGATTCCTGACAACATAGTAAATTCATTCCTTGTTTACCCAAATTCTTTTAACGAGATTGAAATTTGCCTGTATAAAAGCAAGGTGTCGGTAAATGAACAGAAATACACATAACACAGTGACAATGTTTTTACGCTTCTAGAAAATTGGGAGCGAGTTCCTTTCGGGATCTCATTGTAAACAGTGATTACTTGCGGAAAAATAATAAAGTAATTAAACGTCGTTGGATGATAGTTGCATTCCTGAACAAGTCATGAATCAAATGAATGTAAGGGACCAGTTCATCAAAGACGAATGGGCGTGCTGGAATGACTCAGCCGAAATGTTTTCGATACATAATAAAAAAGAATTATTTACGTCATAAAGAGAACCACGTACATTTCTAAAGCGTGATTGTTTATTTTCTCTCCTTTTAACTGCTGTTATTTAATCGAATCAAATGAGAACCTTTCTCTACATGCGGCAGTGTTCAGGCAACAGTTTCCTCTTCTATTTCATACATTGCGGTAAAGAAGGCCATTGAATTTTAAAATGGAAAAGAAAGTTTGGATGACAGTCAAACCAATGCCTCTCTATGTGACCAAATGGGATACATAACAACAGATTCCTTAAGTTTATCAAAAGGCATAATCTTATTTTCTGTGATGACACAAAAACACTGGGAAGTGTTCAAGAAAAAGTAGTTTGGCGAAGATACTAAATATGTCTATGAAAACACATATATGTTATATATATATATATATATATATA
>KN716223.1:325984-341871 GCA_000816705.1 Dictyocaulus viviparus | reverse complement strand
ATATATATATATATATATATATATAGAAAATCAATACGCACAAGCATTAGTAACGTAGGGTGAAATGCGAACACCGCATATCCAGAGTAACATTCTGTAGTCGACCTATGTTGTCAGGGGCTACTTCACTGAAGTAGCTCCTGTTTTTTTTTAAACAAATCGATCAATTACATAATGCTATGTAGTAGACCAATTATTTTACTAGTGCCATAACAATTTGGAAAACATCGCGCAGTGAAACAAATAGGCACTGTTGTTTATTATTGAGAATTTTCGCATCCGTTCTATTACTTATTGTAAATGTCACGATTTGATTACTTTATACTTCCTTAATGGCCCTGTGGTATTAAAAGTGAAAAAGGGTCATTAGTATTAACATAAATCTTAGAAACAGTCTAGTGCTGTAAATTTAAGTTGAATAGAGATTTCAAAAATTCATGCATAGGCTTGGTGTCATTACGGCATTTCTTTTGTGTGATGTGAAGTGTGTTTTACAATTCAAGAAGTGATAAGCTAGAATATTAACTTAGTTCTAAATTTTAGTTCCGTTACTGCTTTAGTGCTACATTACACAGACTGCTCATCGTACTTTGTTTACACAGTCGTGAACATCTTATTAAAATATGTTTATATCACTTACACATAGGTAATGGGTTTCATTGCTGGTATGTCTACAAATTTGAAATTATCTAGTCGTGCTACAACAATTCTTATATCGGGGATTGGTATAGGAGCTATAATATTCGGACTTCTGCTTCGTAGGTATTAAGAATTTTGTTTTCTTCTACAAACACTTTCCGGTATTTTTTATTTTATTGTTTTCTATTTATTGAAATTAGGTTGTTCATATCATATGGTTCTCCTCTTCATCGTCCATTTATTTATTTATATTCATTAAGGTGGCTTCGAAATAATGATCTCTTGATAAAACAATCGCTAAAGCTAAATGCTGATGGCGTTCATAATGTTGCCACAGATGGATATCAACAGTTAGATAGAACAGAAACTGGTAGGAATTTGTCTTTACCTTTTATCGCGGTCGTATTAATAATTTGACAAAGTTTTCAGTACGAGCATCGTCTCGATTGCGTTGTACTCCTTCACTTAGTGAGCGCGGAAGTTTACGTCAAGGTGGAGGCTCAAGACAACGAAACCACTTCAGCAGTAATGTCGACATGGCGGCAGTTGGCGGTATGCTCGGGATTTGTTGATTTTCTGACAATAATATTGGTGGGAAGTTTTCCACAAGAGTTCAGTAAGAATTATCTCGTTAGTCTCTGCCATTTCGTAGCTTTATGAAATTTCTACAGCCCTGTATTAACAACTTGCTCGTAAAGCTCTAACGAAGAACATAGTCTGTCTAATGTATACTAACAAATAAGCAGTTTATCTGCATAGCTGCATTCATATTAGTGTTTGTGTGCATGGTAATGTCACCAGTGTCAAAGGGCTTCATTTTTGTGGTGTACCGATGTCTATACGTGTTGACATGGAACATTTTCTTATGAACTTCGTGTTTGAAAATTTTCGTCGATTAAACAAAATTTGCTACTTGCTCTCTGCATTTTGTGCACATGATCTTTCAGATGATTGCTGGGAACATGTTGCGTATGTTTCATCACAGAACACTTTTTGCATTCATTGAATATATTAGATTTATTTTAAGAAGACGTATATTTCCAGTGATTGATACTACCCAAGAATTACTGCGGTGTTTGGAGAGATCTGTGAATGTAATTGAAACCTATCGAAATCTAAGCGATAAACACTCTAGTCTTTTCGAGGAATTCACCTCAATAGCTGATCGTTTGAAGACACTGGAATCAGATGTAGCTCATCTTGTTGCACAAGGTGCTCTTGAGGAGTTTAGGGATGAGAGTAAGTTGTTTCCAACGTTGTGAAATGAATTTTTAGTTCTTGATTTTATCCAGGACCATCACTCATTAGGAAACAACAGTGGTGTATTTTTGTAATTTTATTTCAGTTAGTTCTGTTGTTCCTCAAAGCGCAGGTTGGTCTGTGTATAACGGCCCGCGTGCTGGCACACTTTCAGTACTTTCCGATGATTCCTTCATGTCTGCTTACGAGGAATTTGTGTGTGAAAGATATTACCTTCTCTCTTTGTTTTGAAGACCGCTTTCCCTTTATTATTTAGGTTGTAACACTTGACGATGACATTCTTCGTGACGTTCTATCGATACCAGATGGTCAGCTCCACTTCTACAAAGACGGTCTAAGAGCAGCAAATCACGGAGAAGTTAAAATTCTGCAGTGGATCTTAGTTGTAAAGTTGATTTTTATTCTAGCTAAATAAGCTACGCTCATTTTTCAGGTGAACTATAGGAAAATGCGAGGAGATGTGTGCCAATGTGAGAGTGAATTAGATTTTGCCGCAAAGTTGTGGTGCTTACGTAAAGCCTTTCAGGTGCGTTACATATTTTTTTCTATTTTAATATTGGTTTTATTACTAACAGGATTTTTTTTGCACTTGAACTTATAGCTTTGTTTAAATGACGAGCACAGAAGGATGTGGATTGCAAAAGCAGGTCGCACCTTATTAGGCGATATTCTTAAGCACTCGAAACAGGTTTAGACTGCGATATACTTCGGTCTAAATATATCTAGTATTAAAATGGCAGTAGTTTAGGATCCAACGCAATTTTACACCGCATTCGATGCGTTAATAGAATTTTTTCGAAACGAAGCCAATGTTTGTCAGATGGAAGAGGAACTGGCAGGGCGTGGGGTTTGTTTCTATATATGCTCAATATTACACGCTCTGTTCTAGTATTTTATTTTTACGGCTTCTCTATTATTTCTGATTGGTTGTTTGTGTAATTAATAGTTGTAATTTTTCTAAGGTGGTGGATTTTGGTTTTTGGGATATAGTGCTTGATTTCATTCTTCTCGATTCATTCGACGATATCAAAAGCCCTCCATCTGCTGTGTATTCTGGTATTGATTGACTTTTTTTTGAATGATCTAAGGCATTTGGTGTTAAAATGCTTAAACTCCCATTGATCCTTTTTTAGCAGGAATTATTTGATGTGAAGTTCTGATATGTGAGATTGCTTGGATTCTGTCAAAAAAGCCACTTTTTGTATCATTTAGTTGAGCTAATACCCTGTATTGTGCTGTTGTGTATTGCTTCTTACGTTTTTTTTTACAGTGACTAAAAACTATTTCTTGTCGAATTCCATCAAATATTCCACTATTCGAACGATAATTTGGTCGATGCTGAAAGCAAAACGACAAAGGTTGAAGGTAACGCCTAGTAACTCAGTATCATTATTCTCATAAAAGTTTTTCCATTTAAGTTAATGTAGTGTTTTTTGGAAATTTTTCTTCTGTTATAGGACCATAATGGGTTCATAGCACACATATACGATATCTCGGAAGCAGTTTCACCAGCGATTACGCTAGGTTTCCTAGGCACTGACTCGCGTATTGGCGAGTTATGCCAATATTTTAAGGCATGATAAGTTAATGTTCTTTTCTGCCTCGATTCAAACTTCAAACTAACTTTGAATTCACGTTAAAGTTGTGCTGTAGTTTATCATATTTTTTTTAGGAGCAAGTGACCCAGTTTGTTGTTGATATCTTTAGTTTAAAACGTGTTCGTTACACAACTGTGGAAGCATTAGCTGAAGACGTTTGGATTATACTTGAAAGTCGTGCTGAAGCAGTGCGTACACGTCTTGCCACGGAACTTATTCCTGCTTAGAATATAGATTGACGAAGGTAGCATTTATTTGTAAAAATATCAATTTTAATATAACATTGTCCAGGATTTTACGAATCTATATTTGAGGACGCACCATTTCCACTGTGTTGAAGGTGTCCAATGCGTCGCAATAGCTTGAGAATATCATCATATTCTAGTTTTTTTTTTTATAGCTACCACTGTCAACCACCTAATGATAGCTATATATCTTAAATAATGTAGTATTGATCTCGCACTCTGTTTAACTGAGCTTTGTATCATTAAACAGTTTGCTATTCTGTGTGCATGGTATTAACAGGTGATAGAAATTAGTCGTAGTTTTATTTGTTTAATTTTTTCTTAGTTTGGTATATTGTACCGGTATTTAGTGATAAATTTCAGAAATAATGTATTTTTTGTGGCCTTGTTGTTATTGACTCTCGCACTGTTTTCGTTAGGTTAGCATGTAGCACTAAATTCATTAAATTTAAATTTTCTATGATAAATGTTTTTGTCCAGTGGTCGTTGCTATACCACACTTCTTTCTCGTTATGTTATAACTGAACTAGATCATTCAGGTTTCAAGTATAATTTGACCATTATTCTGAGTTCCTGCTTAACGATCACTAACTGCATTTGTTCCATCATTTTCTAATTTCAATTGTTGAACGGCCGATAAAATATTGAGCAAAATGTTGCATTCGGACAACTGATGTGCTTTATTTTCGGTGTTTTCTCACTACTTCATCACTTTTCTGTAAATTTCGTTTCTTGATGTTGAGAATTCAACTGAAGTTTTGTGAATCTTTTATAGCAAAATAGGTTTTGGTGTTCTTCAGGTATGACGTTTGAAAACACCACGTCAAACGGAGATTTACTTGAAAAAATCTCGCTAATAGATGAACAGGTGAGCTTGGTCGAAGCTTGGTCTTGCTAAAACTAATTTTTTCTTAGATGAGAAACACATGTGACCTAATACCAATATCGATTTGGGGTTTCGATGGTAGCATTCATGAGAAACTTCGCTTGCGAAAACATAGAATTGTTAATCAAAAGCTAACACCTGGTAAGTATGCTTTTTCGCATTAATAGCACTAACAAGTAAGTGATTTCCTGGTTCAGAAGAGAAACAAGCTTTGTCCAAATCTAAAAAGCAACGGATTGCACGAACTACTGGTGCTGTTTATCGACGTGTTTCAGAGGTTTTTGAATTGCTCAGTATCTCTGAGAAGAACTTCAGGCCTAAAAATGTATGTCGTTAACAGTAACTTACTTTGCTTAGTTATTGTATAATAATCATTTTGACAAATTACGTGTATTTCCTCATTGTGATATTGAAAATATTCATTAAAGAGAAGGAAAAACATTCAGAAAATAAAAAAGAGAATGTCACAAATATGTGTACTGCTTTATTCTTAGTAGCAAAAAGCATATCACATTAAGATTTCTGGTTGTTTTTCTTCATAATGATTCGTGTGACTTAAATTTTCTTAGTTATTTTATTTAGGATGCAAGCAGATCTAATATTCGTGCTGATTCTGGATGCAAATCAGTCGAAAAAAACGACGAACCCCAAAATTTGCCTTCTAGGTAAATTACAGTGATTTTTCAACAAAATCAAACTAAAAGTAGTGTTGTGTTCTTTTTTTTGTTAAGGACTTTTGTGAAGCTTGACAAGCCCAATAATTCTACTGCAAATAGCGGTGAAATGATTGGCGTTCCCATCAACAGTAGCAATCCTATTGCTGAAGAGTTTGAAAATCGGTTTACGGGAGATGGAAAGAAACGCCATTGTGATAGGTTGGTGGAGTGGAACGGAAGAAGCAAAAATCTGGAGTATGTGTTTTTCCATGAAGAAATTTGTTATGAAAGAAAAAAATTCAGATTGAAGTCTCTAGTGAAGCAGAAATTGGGGATCTAGATATTTTCAAACAACGCGAGGTTGCCTTACGTAAACTTCAGGAAAAATTAAAGATGATGAAAGGTATTGAAATAATGCTCCATTCATTCACAATTTGGAAAAAAAAGCACCTGATTCCTGTACTTTCGAATCTCTTAAATTTCGCGACACTATAATACACTGATTTTGATTTGATTATCATATTTTTGTAAGTTGGTGACGCGCATTGAGATGAACATTTGTCATGGGTGTTTGAATGAGAGTGGTCTGTATAATGATTTGAGGAGAGCAAGCTGCAAGGTATAAAAGCCTAATCTTTTTTCAACATTTTTTTTGCTTTTTTTTTGGCGCTCCTGATGTAGGTATTCTTGATGTAGCCTGTAGTCCGATTGTTTTTAACATTTTTGTCTGTTTTCCTCACACAATGAGAATAAAATATGAAGTCTATTGATTGTTCGGAGGCCTATTAATTGGTTCCATCTATCAAGCTTCCCTGATTCGCATACAACAATTTCGGCGCAAGCTTACATTGATATGAAATTGACTAGGGAACTCCATAGATGTTCTTTGTATCGATAAACATGTAATTTATCTAATAAAAATAAAGATTCATTTATAATTAATTTGGAATAAATAAGAAAATTATTTATTCATGTTTAAATGCTCTGAAATAATAGCTATCTCCAGCAATTTTTCTGCAAAAATGTGGACTTTCACATGACATGGTCGAATCAATGAACTGTTGTTTTTGTATTATGTGTACACTGTAGTGCTTTGGCTGAATGGGTTATAGTGGTTTTTAATCAGAATGACTAATTAATAATTGGTTTTAAAGGCGTATAAGAGTATAACGCTGTAACATTGAAAGTTTGAGTGCCGATCTGATCTGATCTCGAAATTTAATGAAGGTATATAATGATGTCCGCCAGTTTTCAAATCAATGTACGTAGATTCATGAAGACTCGTAATTTGTTCTGAAACTAACTTACGCTGATCTTTCTGCCATTTAGCGCATCGTGAAGGTAAAACTAAGACGAACAAAGAGTTCTCGGCTGTTTTGAAGCAAGAGGAAAGGAGGAAATTAAAGCGCCGCATTAGCAAGATGAAGATGAAGCAACGTAGAGCCAAAGAAAAACAGCAAAACATTGATATAAGCAACGAGTAAGTTGTCTTGGCTAGCTATATGGAGTGGTTTGACTGTCTCGAAATTATTCCAGCACGATAACGAACTCAAAAACAGAGCAATTAGAAGATGGAATGGTATCATTTTCAAATTTTGATTTCATAGTTAAAGGCGGTAGGAAGAAAAGAAGGGTGAGCCTGCATCACAAATTTATGCTGCCGTAGGGATATGGATTTCCTTATTAAGGATTTGATTCATGATTTAGCTCACAACGTCGGAGAGAAAACAGAAATTCAGTGGTAAAGACTACAGATCACTTATAAAAAAGGTATTAATTAATTTTTGGTAGTCATGGGTATTTTCAAACAGCTTCGATCAATAATCTACTTTTATTTCGGCAAGTATTCAGAAAAGCACTCGGAAATTGGATTTCAAATAAATAATGAATTAATGTTGTTCTGGTCAAGTAATCATGATCATGTCATAATTATCCTAGCATATCAGCGAGATTTTCTGTGGAAAGTCTTTTTAAATCTATAGGTTTTTATTTGACGGCGTATTTGTTGATCTACTGAAGCACGTCTTTAAATAAATAAAATGAAGGTGGAAAAAAGAGAACAGAAGCTAGAAAGACTTCGGGAGAAAGAGCCAGAGAAAGCGGTTAACATGGAAAATAGCATAAAATGGAACCGTGTTTTCAATAAAGCACGAGGCATTAAAGTAAAAGTGGGTCTTTTTTATTTTCGCGTTTTTGTTTTTTTGATTTTTGAGTTTCTAAAAATGTTCGCTGCGCTTATGCTGCTTACATTTTCAATTTGATGCACCTTAATATTGTCATAGGGTACAGATCCTATACGTTCACCAGTTAATTTGTGTATATTGCTTCTTTTTTTTTCTCATTTTTAGTTACTTTACTTTTGTATTTTTAAGGATAATGTGCAGTTTTTGCAAAAAGGTTTGAAGCGTAAAGAAAAGTTGAAAGAAAGAAGAAAAGAGGAATGGTTGAAGAGGACAGCTAATGTTTTGCGTGAAAAAGAGAAGGTTTCTTTCTAGGGTTTTACTTTTTCTTCTTGTTCTCTTATTTTTTAGTGAATGATGGAATTTTTTTTTATTAAGAAACAAGATAAACGTAGAGAAAATATTCTCAAAAGAATGGAAGATAAGAAGAAGAGAAAGATCAAATTATTGAAAAGGAAAGGAAGAATTCTGTGAAAACTCACATGTCGCTATTTACTTGAGATGTTATGCAGTTTTATTTTTGATCAAGGAAAGCGTCTAACTTTTGTGTTCTTGTAATGATTACTTGTCAATAGCTGTATTTTCTCCATTCAACATTTGTGTTTTGGTTATTTAATTGGTTAGTATAAACATTATCCTATGATGTTTATGGTTTTGCATTGTTAAATCTTTTGTCGGCATTACGTTTGTCATGTTATGATTAAATGAAAGTGATGAATAAAAATGCTGTACCGTAAGGCGCGATTGCACTATAGATATTAGACGATTCCTAACACAACAATGAAAATGGAAAATACAATTTTTAAATTGCTTAATGAGAATACGGCAAAGATATTAGATAATTTCTGGAAGTGGATAACCAAATACCAAGTAATCGTAGTAGAACATTTTCACCAATAGTTTCATGAGGTACGGTGAAGATTGGACTTGTTTCTCATAGAATACTCGTTCAAGTGTGTCATATGTTTTGTGCGATGTTCGTTTCCTCAGAATCTAAAAGAAGGAGTTTCTAAATTATCATGCCTGCAATCTGTACACAAGTAATTTGGCACTTTTATATATAATTGTTGTACCGTGTTTCAGCTAAATTAAACGGTCATTTTGCATTTCAGTCCGATAATGATTAATAGGATTAAGTTCATATTTTACTTGTTGCAATCTGGAGCTTGGAAATGGACGACTCATAATTTTTAGCATGATAATTTTGTTGCATTCCTTGCTTGACTTTTATTGATCTTTGTTCACTATGGCGAATTCATCACTTCTCATCCATAATGACATTGCCACATCAGTTACTAGTTCCTTACATTAGAATAATAATTTTTGCTTATTGTATTCTTTCTAGACAATATAATAATATTATTGAATTTAGTCATAATAAGAAAGGGGAAAGCTTCTATGAGCGATAGAACGTGTGTTCGCATCAATGATTATCGTGAGTCATATTTCAAGGTAGGTAATATATGATGGAAATGTTATCGTATAAATTAAAGTGTCGGCTTTCTCGACATCATCGTATAGCTATTCCATTATGGATACAATTATTAGGGAAAATTCCGTCAATATACACCTGTGATCGTATGTCTTGAAGAATATCATGAGGTATACCACGCTTTTCAAGCTCCATTTCCAACTCGTTCAACATGCCTACTGTGTTCGATCCTGAGTACTTTATTAGCTTGTATCTATGAAGATTATGGCGTAGTTCGCAATGCCTAGATATGAAGATGTCTATATTTGTAGCTATAAATTTTTCTCTATCAAATAAATTATTGCACAACGAAAAATTGCTTACCAAGTTTGAGGTGCGAAATGTGCGTCTTCAACAGTATGATAAAGTGATGGTAATTGTGAAGAGCTCATTAGACGTTCGTATTGTCGTTCCATTACACACTTTATATCGTCCCCACATTCATAGCAAACATTTGTACGATTCTTTTCACTGTAAATCTTCTCGGGTGTACTTTTCATTGACAGGTTAAAGTGAAATGAAAAATTCATTCTATTGAATATGATTCATTTGTATTCTTCCAATAGTAACAACAGGCTTAAAAAAATCTCAGCAAAAAAAAAACAATTGTACCAACATTAACAAATATAGGTGTTGAGGATGAGGAAAATCTTCAATTTCATCAACAGTTACATAATGGTATTTCATGGATATTGTTACGCTAAGATGTAGAATATTTTAATGACTAGCTATAATTATTGTCTACCGTATGCATTTATTGATGAATCCTGAAATGAATCGTTCAAGTGGATTCCGACTAACTAAAATGTTGAGCCAAGTTAGCTTCATTCCAGTGGTTGAGTTACGAAATGACGCAAGTGAACGAATTGAGTTGAATTCGTTTTTCCCTTTACAAAAACTGAAAATATTTATAATTATGATTTTCCATTCGTTATAATAAAAGGAAAAATTTGTAACTGTATGTATTTTATTTGTAATAGTCGAGTTGGCACTTAAATAAATATTCAAATGTTTATAAATATTATACTAGATATCTCTTATGACTATTCATTAAAAGTTAGTATGCTTGTGATTTTCCTCGTGCTAAAATAGAATACTTAACAAGTTTGTCGCAATTCACGTAAAGAATATAGCGAAAAATGTGGTACAAAGTCACGATTCAATTGAATAAGCTCTTATAAGCAGGAGAATTCAATCTAATATAGATGATTCAATTTATTTAATTTAATTTTTTTCTATCGTATATTCCTAATTTTATTTATTTTGCAATGATACCATATTGTCCATAGTTGTGCTGAGATGATTGCAAAACTCGGGAACACAGGCGGGACTTGAACCCGCACTTACAGATATCCGGTCTGCCGTGCTGATCCATTACACTAACTGGATGTAGTGCCTATATCGGCTCGCCATATCGTACCCGTTAGCGGGCAAGTGCTGATAATGGTACCCACTTACTATAAGTGAAGCATTGAGTGGTCGCAGATCATGGACCTCGGTAGTGTAATGGATCAGCACGGCAGACCGGGTTATCTGTAAGTGCGGGTTCGGGTCCCGTCTGATGTTCCGAGTTTTGCGGCAATCTCAGCACAACTATGGACAATATCGTATATTCAATATATCAAGAATATGTTCTATGTGCTGTTTCTTTGAAGTGTACATCACGTAAGCCAGTCAATTTAAATAATTTAGTGGTTTGTAGAAATGGTAGATCACTTTATAGACATATTCTCTGTTCAGACAGAACGATATACGAGATGTTAGCGTTGAATTCCGTTTAGTGTCGGAATTTATGGGGGCGTAGCGGAGCAGTAGTAAAACTACAGCGACACCATATCATGTTGAACGTAAATGCCTAGGTACTTCCCACCATAAACGATTGATAAACGCCAAAACTTTTCTTATTTTCAGATTCATTCTCAATTGATTTACGCCTGAGTACTGAATGCACTACTTACCGTACGTTGTATGTGTCGTGAGTTAAATCTTTAACTTGTCGACGATATGTGAGTGCATCATAGAGGTAACACATAATAGCTGTTAGTATTGTTGACATATTCTTATAAATCACACACGTTGCAACCCCATAACTTGGAGCTATCTTAAAAAAAATTTGCTCAGATGTAAACAAAACGAGTGTTTACTTTTTTGAATTAATTAACATTAATTTTTTACTATAAAATTATCAATAAACAAATCTTACCATTTGTCTACTTTCATAATGAATAAAAGGTGGTACAAGTTCACAATTGGATACTGACGGACAAAGTCGAAAAAATGTCGATCGCGATCGTTTCCATTCAGTCGGTCCAATTTGTTGCAAAACGTATGTGTTAAGCCTGAAAAAATAAATTTATTTGTTTCAAAAAAAACGTTAGAAACTTTAAGTAATTTTATTCAAATCATTCATTTTATTTAGACGAATGAAAGTTGTTTTTTTTTTTCTTCTTCATAGAATTTACATGAGAATTGTAATTTACATCGACTTTTGTCTAATAATAAATAAATGATTTTGAAAGAAATCTTATTAAATCTCACGTCTCGTTAGCAAGAAATCGCGCTTCCAACAATGATTGTTCTATTTCATCAAACGTTTTTTGCCATTTTGTTGTATAAACGATGAGGAAAACGACAAACAAAAATCGAGAAAATCCAACAAATCGAAATCGTAGATTTGTTAACATTGACGACGAAGCTTTTTTTATGATGTCTAAAATTCATCTCATTAATGATCACATACGACTAGTTCAAGTGAGCATTAATATTAAGCTTTGTTGACGCAGCTCTCTACAGTTTTTCAGACATGTAGAAATTTGAAAAGCGTCCAAAATGGAAAGTCCCTCCAAAACCTATTTCAAAATCACTTTATTGCCAGACCAGCAACGATTGACATAAAAATTTTCTACAATCATACAGTTTGTATGAAGAGATTGCAATAAAAATGAAGAATATGTTATGGCTTTCTTGTCTGTAGCCGATCCTCTTCCATAAAAACTAATGTAGTTGTCAAGCGAAACTACTGACGCAGTAATAAATCATATTCATACTGAACAAAGGTGTGTTCTAGGTTTGTTGACTACGTTTTCAACAACCTCATTCCTCATAATAGCTTATAGCACAAAGAAATAACCGAAGATTATGAGTTGCTTGTGAGGTAGCTATGAGAATGTATCGGATTTGCTGCACTCCATCAATTGAAAAAAGAAAAAACAAAACTAGAGAACATTTCTACGGCAACTAAGAAAATGCTTGAAAAAAAAGTAACACTGATATCTGATTCAATAACAACCTCCATGACATATCTTGTTATTAATATCAGCTGCGTGTTGCTGCACGAAGATTCAAAATGGTATAAACAATAGGGATTAGTCAAAGCAGTTCAGAAACGGAATATTCCGTGAAGAAATATCGTCAAAACTTTCCGAACTCTATTTTTCTGTCAGCTTTGCTGACTGAACACGGAATACCCTTCATCTTCCACTATGATATGATATTAACAACACAAAAGCCTTAGTCAGACGTTTACCGATCCGCGATTTGAATTTCACATCTTAAATAGCTTTTAGAAGATAACTACTTTAAATGTTTCCTTTTAAAGTTCTGTTCCAACAAAAAATGTTCAACGTGGCACACCTACTTGACCGGATAAGACAAGTTTTGAGTTTCTCTGATCTTAATGCCACCATTTACAAGTATTACTTGCGCGTCATATGTCGATATATCTTTATAATGAGAGATACCAAAACTTTTGATTCGGTAGTTTATAATAAAAAAGGTTACTAAAGAAATATTATGAATTATTACCCAATTTATTCCAGTGCGAAAAAATTAAATGAAGATTAATGGATCTTCATTTGAAGAAACTATGCCTGAAATGTAAGCAAGGCTATCTATGACTGAGGGGATGAATTATGTAGAAAGCAGTGGAATGCATTAAATGGGCTTAGACTTCTCTAATCAGTCATTGTTCATCTAAAAGAAAATACGCGCTCACTACTTTGATTCTACCGTTTTTTCAGCGCTTCGCTACACAGCCGAAACATTGGTTGATACGTTGCCTACGTCGCCAGTTTACCCAGTTGCTCAAAAACGCTTGAACGCTGTATTCTTAACAACTTACTGATACAATAACAATTTGATGCTCGCATCTCAAACAAACGGATTATTTCTCGTCTTCAAGATCCAGAAGAATAGGCGTCAAAAGCTAAACGAAGAAGTTTATGGATCAGAGAACATCACATCTGCACATGTCAAGCTACAAAATAATGAATACGCAATCTTTATACACGAAGCACGACTCGTGAGTGATTTGATTCATCGAACACCAAATACGCTCAAGGCATACCGCGATACAAATAGCCAAACTTCATTACAACATTCCTAGCAAAAGTAATTTCTTCGCTCAGTAGATTTCTAGAACTATTCAACTACCCATCCAGGAGAAGTGGAAGGTCAATATAGTCACAAGCATTTCATTGTCATATTTTTCATATTTACAGATATATAGATGAGATTTTAACAAATGTAAGATTATTTTCCTTCATTGTAGTTTAAAAATTTTTTTTAAGAAAAGGAAGCCTATGTCGTCCGATGGTCCGAAGTGGTGAGACGTGCACACATGTTTGCTATAAGATTCACCTAGGAATTCTGTCCGTTTTCGGATTAAAAGAATACAAAATTTTCTGACTACCAATAAACTCTAGTGAATAATAAAATTGCTATTATTAATAATGACTTCTTCACAAAGTAGAAAAATTTGTATTTGCCACTTTTTGAGAAATGTTTCATATTTTGATGCAAAGAATTGAGCAGTGCTTATTTGACATCTTCTTGATTCTTGAATTTTTTGCTCTTCAAAAACTATTGTAATGACAGAAACAAGTGATAGTCGGTGAGCTCCAACTCTGAGGACTATGGTGGACACATGCGAGCGTACTTCCGCAATTTTTTGAAGAATCCCATAAGTAGCATGCAGTTTGGCATTATCATGATCCTTCCTATTTAATATAATAGGATTCTTTTCTTGAAACGCTGTCTTCAAATTATCGAGTTGCTGACAGTAGTTTTTTGAGGTGAGGTTTTCATTCCATTTTATGAACTTATAACTTATTGGTCCTCAAATATTCTACCGAATACACAGCATTGTTTTATTCAGATTTAAATTTGGTTTAGATGTGGAATAGATAGGTTTTCTGGGTTCGCAATATGCCCTTTTCCTTACGGTGTTTTCGTAGGTAGCGCACTTTTCACGTTGGGTTCGATTCGGTTTAAGAAGGTCTCAATTTTTCTTCCGAGCAATCAAAAATCTGCATATAGCGACTTGATCATCCAAATTCTTCTGACCAAATGCGTTTGGTAACCGTTTTGTATATTTCATATCAATCTTATCTTACGAATACGTTCCGAAATGGTTTCTTAAACTGAATTAAGCTTTTCTGCAGCTTCAATGGTGTCAGAAAAGGATTCAGCTAAAACATGGATTTAACAACATTGCCGTTAATTGAAAGCTCAGAGCTTAACTTATATGAATAGTCTAAATCGCGTAAATAAACTTAACAGTAGCCATGGTTACACTATGGCTTCACCCTTAAGACTAACGTAAGTCAACTTTGTTTTAGTTCATTTGTTACGTCAATATGCATACATTTAACGATAAAAGCAGAGAATCGAACATCCGCCAAATAAACATATACTCACTTGTCGAAAATTGTTTCCATAAAAACGGACAAGATTCTCTGGCAGACCTGACATTTCAACTTGTCATTTTAGGTCGGCTAAGGTTTAATAAAAGTAGTTAAGCAAGAAATTTTCGACCTCTACACGGAGTTCTGACACATATACGTTTGCTAACACTTGAAATTTATATACTTCTGTCAGTGTTAACAATACACATTTTGTTACTTAGAAATTACCTATGATTTCATAAGATTTCTAGCTGAGCTGCAGCAAACTATATAGATTGTAATTTTGAAAAATTCTACTTAAAATACGCCGCGAACATTTTATAAGCTTGTAAATCTTAACAGATACAACTCTACAGATGCATCAGAATAAACAATGAACAATAACATAAACAAAAGATGATTCCATAGAAATCTGTCGCAGTGGATCATTTTGAAATTCGGACGAGCCATACAAGTAATATAAGATTGAAAAATAAAAATATTTGATGAATTTTGATATTTCGACAAATGGTTACAATATATTGTAGAGTAATTCACTTATAGAAGAACGAAAAACTAGAGAGTTACATTTTCCTTAAACTGTTCCTCATCCTCACGATTCTCTACGATTACTGTCATCACTTATAAAAGGAGAATACAATATTATTATGTGTTCTGTACAGTATTATACATGTATTCATTCATTCATATTACCAAATATATCAATTGTGACAAAATTAGTGAAATAAAAAGGATATATTATTGTTAAGCGATAATATCACATAAGAGTATGGACGAAAAACTAAATAGATTGAATAGAAAGTACAAAGAAATTGAAAAAGAAAGACAAAGAGAAAATTGAATGATTTTGAATTGATGGTGGATTTCAAAAGATGGTTAGGCTCGGCTAGCAATATGAACTTAACGTTTTAGTTTAGCAACATCCTGGTGAACGAGATCGGCGATTCCTATCAGCTTGAAAAGATCCGTGTTCGTTCTAAAGCAGAACAAAGCACCGTTTTGTATGATGCTTGCCAAAAATAGTTACAGTTTTAAACTTTGGATTGTTTTTTTTTGTGAGGTAACGAGTTGCAAATACGTCAGGTAAATCACTAATCCTTCTAAATCGACGGTTCTACAGAATGACCACATCGTACAAACTTCTCAGAAAAAAAAAAAAAAAAAAAAAAAAAACTAACTGAGCTATATATTCATTTGTTAGTGCTACGTACATAAAATCTAAGTGAAAATCCATAGAATGATGTATCCTTTTTTCCTTATGGAACATT
>KN716223.1:306252-325884 GCA_000816705.1 Dictyocaulus viviparus | reverse complement strand
AAAACACTAATCCTTTTAAAACGACGGTTCTACAGAAAGACCCCATCTTACAAACTTCTCAGAAAAAAAAAAAAAAAAAAAAAACAAACCGAGCTATTTATTTATTTGTTAGAGCTACGTACATAAAATCTAAGTGAAAATCCATAGAATGATGTATCCTTTTTTCCTTATGGAACATTTTATGGAGCACTTATGAAACATCTGTTGATTTCCTAAAAATACTCCAAGTTATTGTTACACTGAAAGCATTACGAATAGAAGAATTATTTGCCGCAACTATATTTTCTCTCCTCCGCGTTCCTCAAAATGTCTCCATTGTTCATGTTGAAAGAAATTTCTTTCTATTGTATGTAATGATGAATCCGAATGCAAAATATTTTAGCCTAATCTGTTTCATTGAAAAATTCATGAACTCTTGTAAATTTCTTAGATTTCTATTTGATTTAGTGAAGAAGAGCTCCTCTGTACTTACCTCGCTTAGTTGGCCAGTGATAGAACATGGATGCGTAGGTGTTCCCCCACAGCTAAGGACTAAACACCAAGGTTTACCTTATCTTATTTCAATTAACAAATTTGCATTAGACGGTGTACTAGTTGAAGCATTATCACCATATGAATACATAAAATTGACCAGAAAAGCAAAAACCAGAGTAAAATAGTTATACTAATGATGAAAGTTATACTTGGTAAAACTTCAAGTTAACAAAATTTATAAAATATTTCATAGTGCAAGATGATAAAAACATAAGATAAAGGCTTTTGCGTTAATCAATCCATGTGGGATGCGTCATCAAATCATTCTAGTGCTAATTTATTGTCCATGAAGGAATGTATGGCTTGGTGGGCTCTGCGGCTGATGTGACCAGCTGTGAGTAAAACTACGACACATCTTAATACGCAAGAAGTAGTGTGTGAAATTGAGTATCTTAACATTTGTTGAAGTGCCTTTTTCAAATGAACACAAATCGGAATTATACACTAATGAACTATTCATACGTAGCAGTTAAAGTGACTATTCAAGTAATATTATTACGTAAGACAGTTGCAATGATAATAACAAACAAACCCACAAAGTCAAAGTACGAAATCGTACGGATATCGGACGCAGGATTTGATAGGTTGGTAGGTGTTTGTGACGAGGCATCCAATCCACCTTGTTCTGGTGCGGTATTCTGAACTCTTCTCTAGAGTTGATCGATTTGAAGGTTTGCAGTCGCATACGATCGCGCGTGCAGCAACTCCCGGTCATTCAATATATAGAGCGACAGTGCATATCTATGTCTCCATTCCAAAACTTGTTAACATTACTTGAATGGATTTCCATCTCGTGATGTAGAGCGTCTTCTTCTAAAATGACTGGCCGACCGAATTAAAGTTAACTTTCAAATCTTGCATCGTCTTTGTTGAAGTGCTTCAACTAAGCTTGCAGTTTGATCGGTAGTAATACCTGTCCAAACGCTGTGTGGATTTCTTTTGTCTTCTTACGTGCATCAAAATCGTGTGATTATGATCTTCAACTTATTCGTCTTCATAAGTTATAATCGAGTATAAATGGCGTAGATCTATTGTATTTTATTTAACTCACGGCGCCCGTGCCCTTCTACGCCCATTAGCTAAATCGTCAAGGGCACTCTTTAATGTGCCACAGAATTTTAATAATAACAAAATTTTGATATAGGAAAAAATGGTCAAAGCAGTAGTGCAAGAGAAAGTATTAGGATAACACAGTACAAAAGTTATTCTTCATATCGTTCTTGATGTTCATAGGACTCTCCTTTGAACGCTCAAGATCGATTCAGTTTATTCAGTTTAAGTTTCATCATTCTTGATTGGACTTTTTGTAACCATCAATTTCTTGTGAACTGAGTACAATTAACACTTGTTTTTTTTTTGATGAACTTCATATAAAAACTAAATCTTCAGCTTATAATTAGTGTTTCCATGTTACTGTTGTTTCGTCGGTGTCAACGAACGGTTAGACAATCGTTTAGCAGTGAAAAATATGCTTCAATGAGTAACATAGAAATAAATTTAATGAATCAGAATCCCATTTAATCGATAATACAAAAACATTTCTTTTTTATACGAAGAATATTTATATGAGACAAACTGGTGCTCCGTTAGTTGATGGTTCTCCTAAGATTATGAGGTGGCTATATAATTCGAGGTCATACCGAAATATTCTAATGAATTCATCCAATATTTGCCAAAGACCCAAGAGAACTGAAATTATTACATTCTATGCTTTTTCTCTTCATATTCTTATATTTTTAAAAATACGGTAGTTAACAAAACATGTTAAAATATGTCGACAGATATTCCAACTGCATAGAATTTTCTTCAAGACAAAAATCTTGTAGTTGTATTGTTTTTCATGTAGATCAGTGATACTACCTTAAACCTGATAGCTGTAGTCTTTCGTACAGAACTGCCTAATGGTTCTTGGATGATGACGATTTTTTAGTTCGCTAAAATCCTAATAATATTTTAATGCTATATTTAAAGATGCTGCTCTGGAAGTATAAACGTCAACCATAGTTTTTACTGTCGCCACCGAAGACGAACTTATTCATGCGCGTACTTTTCAAAACTTTATATATATATATATATATAACTGAATGGATGCTGAAAAATAGAAGAAAACAAAATATCGTAATGTTGACAGGTTGAAAACGAAGAATATGTCCGTTATGTAGTCCCAAACCACTTACTGATTTCAAAACAGCTGATCCAATCAATATCTCATAAAAAATGTGGAAAAAAAAACCTTGAAAACATTAACTGTCGTTTTATTTTATATAAGAATGTACATCTAGATATGGAATGTATTTTTTCTTTTCATATGGGTCAACGATCTTATCAGGGAACGGTTTGCAGAGAACGTTTATGAGGTAGTAGTATTCATTCATTTTTGCCTTAATTATGCTTAGTACATTTCTATAAAAAGACGAATCCTATTCACATTTCACTTTACTATCTTTGTGATTCCACTCATCTGACAAAATCATTTGCTATAAGACAGTGATAGATAAAATTAATCGATAAGACATCAAAAATTATGAACCAAAATAAATGATCTTAAAAATGATTACTCTGATTGCTATATTCTGTTTTAACAAATTAGAGAATAATGACAATAATGTATTCCATTTAACATTTTAGTGACAGATTTTCATAAAGGCTTTTTCAATTATCAAAGAAATTTTAGTTCTATTTTGTCATATCCTTCTCATAATACCCTCACTTCCTCATTCATTTATAAGCTAGCATCCTCGAGTATTTCCATATCGCTTTCAGAGAATATCCAATATTCAAAGTAACTTTTCGAACTTACATTCACCACTTTCGAACAGTGATTTTATATTAAAGAAGTCAATTGCATCGATCTCGTAACTGAGTTTGATAAATTTTTGGTATTCATTCAAGCCTTGCAATACATAATATCCTGTATTATAATGACAAAACCACATCGTAAGCTATTCCTACTGATTAAAATACGAAAAGATAAGCTTTGGAGCTAATTAATCTCTGTAAGAAGTGCCATGTTTAACGTGATATCGTAGAGGTTAATCAATATTGTTCATACAGTGAACTGAATTGAACATTCTTCAAGAGGTCAGTGCTGTTTATGCTTATACCATCTTCTCGACCTCACAGGGTGGAGAGCTTGATAGAATCGAAGGCGGTCGCAAGCGTGCTTAGACAAGTTCGCGCCTGAGTATTTTTGTGGCACATCCATTCTACGTCATGCTATTGTGTCAAGTGATCTATAGCATCTTCAGTTTTTCACTGATGTTATACGTTAGAACACTTATGCTGTGTCTTTTTACCGTAGAATATTTAATTCAAGTACATATCTCCTGATGTTATTCAGTCAGTTGCACTTTTGAATGTAAAATAAGTTGCATCTTTCTTCAGCAATGGTGATTCAGTGGAATACTAAGGATAGACTCCTTCTTGCTAGGACTAATGCTGCCATGCGGGACTTGAGATTTGATAGCGATAGCACGGTTGATTTGAACGAATCTCATAAAAAAGAACAATAGTTTGCTTGTAGTTGGATTGTTACTTCAAACTTGATAATAATAAGATAAGAATAAATACTATAGCGATCCGTAAAAGTGATATGACGATGTAAAAATGTTATGAATAGCAAATGTTATTAAGTTAATAATATTGCGAGGACGATTGATAGCGTGTTGGACAACCGTGATAGTATGTTATTAATTTTGTATAAATTTGGTAGTCATCAATGGGAGAAGCTCTCTCTTATGCCCGGCATGGTATCAATCGATCGGAGCATCGTGCGCGTGAGCAATGTGCTCATCACTCAGATCCATCGATCGGTATGTGTTAACGGGTGAAATCAAAAATATATTAGTGAGAAAGTATATGTTTAATGGGTTGAGAATAGAAAAAATCTTCTATGTCGTAGAGGATTTTATTCTATAATGCTTCTTCGACGGCTACTTAACTGTTGCTGATGAGTGAGTTTTACTCATGAGACTTACGAATGAGTAAAACTTTCATTAAATAGATATAAATAAGAAATAATAGCACACTATGATTAGTTTTGGTATCGTTTTTTTTCTCCATTTCATACCAACCCAAACGATGATTACAAAAAATCATGAATTATTTCAAAAATTCATGAAATAAATGTAAGCAATATTAACTATCAAAAAATTTAAGCTTAATAATTAACAAGTAAAGCCTCCGATTTCCTGGGATTCGACCATCTGAAGGACGATTTACGAAAGAATGCATGTAGAAAAGTACAGCTTCAGGGTTCAATAACATTTTCCTCGATTTCTTCAAAGTCGGAGGCGACAGACTATATCTACTCTTCCTGACCTATAATAACATAATACTTTTTGAAAGAAGAAGTAGCACATAAAAAGTGTGACTGACCGAAAGAATCTTTGTTATTGTACAGTAGAAAGGACTACATTCTAATATGGTTGTTGATTATACTCTACTAGCTATTTACAAAGATATCATTATGCTCAAATCAAGGAATTTAGATGAGTCACAACCAGTAGAGTCAAGAAAGACTCAGGAAACGACTTTGGTAAATGGATTGCATTTAAACGTGTCAAGGGTCATCAAAATCCGTCGGGAATACTTTATGCTTCTAATTCTTACTTTCACTAGCAATAAAGTGTTTGACAGTGCAATGCAGCGCGAAAATTCGGCATTTTCATCGACACCTTATCGAACCAATAGAAAATAAGTTCGACAAGATGATACCATAGCGCTAAAGCTGTTTACTGTCGCTTTGCGGTGAATTATGAAATCACTCGGTTGAGCAGAGAACGGCATGTGTATTGATGGAAAATCCATGTCAATGTTACGATGGTCATTTGTTCCAGAAGTATCAGTGAAATCGAGACCTTGCTCAATGAACTTGAAAAATGGGAATAAAGAAGACTTGGTATAGATAGGTCGAAGATTCAGTTTATGAAAAATCCATGGTGTGAAGGACAACATGGTCCATGATGTGTTTATTATAAATAAGTTTCGAAGAAACATTGACTGTATCCTGGTTTCTCAAATCACCGATCGGTTGGCAGACGCCAAACTCCAAATAGTTATTTCTTTAATTGAACAGTCTTCCTAAAGCTCTGTTATGCGGTCGAAACGTCGACTGACACTAACTATGTCAAGGAGGAAATTGCGCACTACTCACAGAGCGCTTGAATAATGTCTACTGAAATCACCATTCACTCACTACACATAGCCGGATTACAAAGCTCATCTTCAGTATCTAGAATAATATATAATGATAGCGAAATATCGATAGGTTTCTTATATAGCAAAAAAACGAAGAGTAGCTGGACGAAAAGAACTATTTAATGAACTTCAAGAGAATGCAATCTCACTCCTGGATGATCGACGAAATAATGAGCGGATGTGCCGGTGACAAACTTCAACCATCTGTATTCGCAGATGAAATATGAAGATTATGAAATGAACGTCATGCACGTCAATACATTCGAAAAGCACCATCATGTAAGGCCATCGCGCTAGACAAAAACGAACGGAAGTTATGCTGAGGCACGCATTTACAGTGAAGACAGGCCATCCATGTAATTAAGTAGGCAAGTATTCATAGAAATAAAATATAGATATTAACGAGCACTTTTTTCGAGTGACAATTTCAAGTACCCTTATGTTATCACTTGTGAAGAACATCATTATCTTCTACATCGATTAATGGTTGCTTCTAGAAACTGCATAATTATTTTTAGGTGATAGAAGTGAAATAAGTGAAATAAGAAAAGCTATCATTTTCTCAAGAAATCGTCGTATTTCTTATGCTGCAATTTTTCACAAGCAATTATTCAAACTAATGAGTTATTTCTTTATTACTTTGCTTTTATCCTTCATTATTCAATTATCACTGTAACATATCATTGAGATCACTTCTCAATTGCACCACTCCCATTGGCTAAGGGCTACAAATCTTATGATTTTTCGAGTTGCTCTCCTTTTACGTCAAAATCAACTCGACAGTTTTTTTTTCCTTCCTCTTTTAACGCTTCTCATTAACACATATACACTTCTGTTCAATCGTTGCCACCTATACGACTCACAGAATATCATTGTTTTAGTTTCTTGTAGGTAATAAAGATAATTAATAATTTAAACTTGAGATACAATCACCCAAGTGTGGAGTGAACCTTACGGCTAGCGAATCTAAATCAATCCAAATGGTTCGTCATGGAAAACGGACGTTAAGGAATGCTAACAGAAAAATTCGTTTACCAAATCGACAGGATAGTGTAATATCTGAAGAACTAATGGAAAGTCCTTTAGAAACTAGCAAAAATCCAAAGTCTGATGTGATTTATGTATACCAGGATACGGTAAGTCAAATAAATTTATTGCTATCTAAGTTTTAATGGCTCTATTGATTGCTGTTATATGAGGTCTCAGCATTAGTATGTTTGGATGAGTAACCAAGCAGGTGGCTTTCCGTTTTAATCTGTATGACACTTTTACAGAAAAATTTATTCGCATTAAACTTTTTAACGATAATAAAAAAAACGTATATATTGCGTTTGCATTGCTTTAATGTATGATGATAATAAGAATATCCGTCTAATAATTTAAGCATATCCGAGATTGGCAAACTTCTAACCTCGGTATTTGCTACTAAATTATCTTCGTCTTTCCTGTTTCACAAGTAACACCTAGATTGCTTTGTAAGACTCATTGAGTAAAAGCTAACGATTCGTTGATATCGCCGTCCTCATATAGGATGATTAAGCAGTAATACATGATTTGAGCTCATTATAAAATCGATATTTTAATTTTGAAAAAAAAAACACAAGTGTAAACATCTATTGTATCATAACGACATTACTACATCGAACGGCTAGTTGCGTTCGGTCGCAAAATGGCATCGAAATGATGTGCAATTTTGATTTGAAGCAGCTGGCTGGCTGGATGTTCTAGCATTTACTTAAAAATCTCCTTTGTTAGAAGTATGAGAATCTCGAAAAAAATGGAAAGTGATTTTGATCTACTTAAGATTTGAGGAGGGCGATATCGCCGAAATGCTAGTCATTGCTCAATAAGCATCAAATAGCAACCAAGTGTTATTGCAAAAAAAGAAACGACAACGCTGATTTAGACAGGATTTCTAGCTGTGATTTTACTACTTATGTTTGTCAAGGAAATGTAAAACTATTTGAAACGAGGTCGCTTTAGAGAACTGAGAACGCTCTAAGGAATCAGTTGCATTCATTTTAGGGACTACTTAATAACTTTCAGCATCTTTTGTTCACACTTGATTAATGACTAATACTTTTGCTGCTTCTATAATTGAAAAACAAGATGTTAAAAATGAGATGTTTTCCAAACATCTTTGTTGCAAGGATTGACTTGACATTGTGCGTTCTGTTACATTTGATTTAATGTCGCTATAACATTCTGCGATAAGATAGGATAAGCTAGATGAGCTTTTGCGTTGATCATTCCTTTGCAGCAGGATGCGCCCACGTATTCGTACTCAACGTGAGGACGTGGTTGAATACGACCCTGGTATAAACAGTGACTCGACTTGACTACTCTTCAAGAAGTCAAAGCTAGTTATCTTACCCATGTTCTTCTGGTATCAATTTACCGACCCTGGAGGGGTGGCGGGCTTGGTTGGCCTAGGGGCCGGCGTGTCACCGTGGCACCTTCACCACTGCGCCCCTGTTTCTACATACACCCTGAAAAGTTATACGGTATATCAGCGAGGAAAAAATTATATAGTAGAACAGACAACGCGGTTCCGTAGATTTCACACATAATGCATTTACACCCGTGCAAACTACCATAGATCGGATTCGTAGTCGCTCACGCCAGTGCTCAGCGTTTAGATGAGCTGGAGTCCTTTTGCGCACGTACCAATGACTAGTTCACAAGCGCTCCAAGCGACTTGATTTTATTTTGACTAGGATCAGCACAATAGTTAGGCTTTTCTCGAAGATCCTGGAAAAAAAGAGCGAAGTCCGTAGAACGTTTTAAGAAGTAATACATTTCATAAACGCTGTGTGTGATAAGGAGCTCTGGAAGATTTAGTAACACCTGCTTGACTCTGCCAATGAATATAGATGATATGAGTAACACATAGAACATAAGCATCAACCTATGCATCTGCTGTGTAGTACAATCGTAGTACCATTACACTTTGACAAAGACCACTTTTTCTACATGATGATGGTAGCATTCTATGAAGTAGACACATTCTATGACAAGCCTGAAGAAATCGATCCACAACGAAATGCTGTTGCACTGATTTTTTTTTACGGGTTGCATCTAACAAGCTTTTATTAGCTACAATGGTTGTGTATTAATAATTTTCCTCTGAAATGTTCTCTCACTATCCAAAAACTTTGTCATAACAAAACAGGCAAAATCTTTTAGCTTTATACTTGAAGGTAGGTCATCGCCTATTCTACTGTCTGATACTGTAAGTGACAATGCCTATTGTATTCTTTTGAAATAGAATCATATATAAAAATCACGTGCTTTTTTTTAGATTTTTTATATTTAAATTGGAAGATTTGCAGAAAACCTGCTCTGTAAAGTTGTCATCGCGTCTTCCAGTACCATGTATTTCTAGAGTTGGTTTTCATGCTTCACCATCAAAGCTAACAAGTACGTACGCATATAATCTTTATTAAAACAAGCAATACTATAAGATTCGATGTAAAGGGTTGGTCTGCAATATTAGAGCTTCCCTGTTTAACTTCTAAGAGATTCGTTTTTTTGCGATTACTTAATATATGAAGCATAATTTGTAATTAAGCATTTTATAAGCTAGAAAAATTTCACGTTGTTTTTTCAATTTATGAATAAGAGAGTGAATGAATAAAAGTAGTGGTCTTCTGTGCAGAACAAATGTTATCCGAAATTCCTAAAGCTATTGAAGAAAGATTAATTTGCTGGTAGATTCAAATGTGATGTAATGAAATGTACTTACCGAAGCATTTTTCAGTGGCATTCGAAAAATCCAAGCCAGAAAGCACTTTTGATTCTAGGAGGTAACTATCAAGACCTCATAATTTCAAGGAACTTAATCTATAATTTATGCATTCCTAGTATGTGGCATTTTTAAATCAAAAATTATGTACAGATCAATGATACCACGACTACTTCCGGCTCAAACTGCTTCAGTTATGGTGAAAGCAAAGGTAAGAAGCTTCTGAATCAATATATTTTCGTAAATGTTTGAGTTATTCGTAAATAAAATTTTCAGAGTGACGAGTTAAAAGACGTGAAAGAAATTGCACAAAAGATATAGATAATGGAGTAACGGAAATGCCGTTTGACTATACTCAAGCATCGACTTTATGGACAACGTATTCATATTATTATAATATCACCTGACATACTAAAAATTTACCTCTGAGTTAGTAGTACTCACTAAACAATGGAAAGTTTAAGGAATTTCATTGAAAACTGTTTTTATGACAATTTGAATTTTATGAATTCTATGAACTTGTATGAATTTATTTTAACATGTTCCTTATTGGACTTCAGCATTTTCTCAACTGACTAAAGCTTCAGACGGAAAAAAAAAGAAGCAGCAATTTCTGTTGTGAAACGACAACCGCAATCATTATATATTTTCATACACCTTTTTATTGTAATTATTAATTCTATTCCTACACATCCCTTTATATGCATTTCATCATTTTTTCCTCTTAAGTATTTTTTGTTTCTACATAATAATTTATTCACATACATTAGATGATTATTTATTTTATATGAGAGTTAAATTTCTGTAGTGATCTATCGATGTTTCCATATTGAGTATGTGCTATAAACGAGTTTATGCTGGATCATTGAGAGGTAAATTTGATCTTATTGTTGTCAGGATTGTCAAATTTCCAATTTATTTGCTTCAATATGGCGTCGTATTTCTGGTGTCTATATGAACTCGCCTACTTATCATATACCTCCGAATTAATGCAACAATTCAGGAATATTGTCGGAATCGTTGAATCACACATAAAGGCTGTTCCTTTTCTTACAGACACTATCCTATTACAGTTATCATGGATATGAAAACAATCAAAAATGAGACTTTCTTCACTTATTAGTGATGGCATTTCGCGTGGCGAGTATTTCCACTGGAAAAAAACGACTACTCTACTGAAAACTTTTTTTCCTCTTGCTGAACCATTGTGTAGACGTAAAGCGAGGGCCTCGGTAGTGTAATGAGTCCGCGCGGCATACCGGATATCTGTAACTGCAGGTTCGAGTCCCGGCTGACGTTTCAAGCTTCCTATAATTTCAATCATATAAAAGTTATATAATTTTTTTTCACCATTCTATTCAAGGAACAGTAGTGGTGCAGTTATCACGATGACCAGCAGGCTTGAATCAGCTTTGTAGGTAATTGGTCAAATCGAGTCACTCTATAGACCAGGCTCGCAATTAACCACATCCATGATATCACTTTGAACACAAAAAAAGCGTAAGCGCATCCCGCAACAAGAATTGATCAAAGCCAAAGCTTATCTTATCCTACTCCTCCCACTTCTTTTGTTTAAATTTATGACAGCAATAATGCAAATTGACTTTTCATTGAAAACTACTTCGAAATGATCGCAAAGTGCGAATGTTCAGCTCTAATTAACTAAAACGGCTGAACGAGTGGCGTAAATCAACTATTGGGGCTGATCACATAATGCCGCTTTGTATAGAAACCTCTTCATCAACAAGAATAACACTGCTAGCACAGTGACCTACTGTCTTTTTCGTCTCCTATTAAGTTAATACTGAAATTTAATATGTCAATCCATCTCAAGGAGAACGTAGACAGCAGTGTCAAGAGTGATCACTCCGGCATTGTGTCCAGCCTGTTCTAAGTGGCGGTCATTATTGCAATGGCGTGTTATTGATGCAATCGTCAATTCCAAGCCAGAATCCGAAAGTCGTCTGTAGGCAGATGCTGCAACAATGCCCGAGGTGATGAGACTAAAATTTTGCTGGCTTATCTGAATGTTTCCTGGAGTAGTGAAATTCTTCTATAACTCAAGAAGTATTTTGATATAGTAACGGAAAGTGCTCGATTAACAAACGCTCTCATCATCGCTTCTGTGTCAACAGAATCGAAAGACTTTTTGTGTAAGGCGGAAGCAAGAAAGGGTGCTTTTTTATACTATTGTGACTATGTGAGTAAGGCTTATCATATTAAATGTGGATACCTTACAGTTTCGACTAGATATAGATGGCAATTTTCACTATTTGTTATCTGAAAGCAGTGAATGTTCCATCTTTGAGGCGCAGAGTAGTATCTATACTTTGTAAATGACAAAGCGTCGGTAGGCTTTTCGTGTACTCTTCTCAGCCTCAACTAAGTTGTACCTCTCTTTGACACTACTGTCTTCAATGTTTGTTTTCATCGCTTTTTTACATAGCTTAGCGAGTTAGGACGTTAATTCGCTGTGGCTTTGGTTATCCATATGGACATTTTGAAAAGTTTTCGTGATTTAGAGAGAGCGTGTTTTTTGAAAACAAATGTCTGAAAAACTTAAAATGTTTGTGATTTTTCACGTTTCCGTAATGATGCTGAATTGACCGATCATATTCCTAGTCGGTGTTGTCAATGAAGGCATACTGCCATTTTTTAGGATTTCTTCTCAAAAGATTTCGCTTCTTGAAAAATGCATCTTTCTTTGTTTTCATGATGAGCGACTTGAAACAAAGTTTATTTTGGTGCAGTAATTTAGATTAGGAATTCCTCACCTTCACCGTAGAATAAGAACTTTGAGAATAGTGAGTTACGATCTTGTTTGACATGATGAACTCCGATAGCCGCTTTCCTTATTCAATCCGTTCGATTCCTAATGCTCAATGCTACGATCTCCTTTCAACAGCGTAGTTAAGGTTGCCAACAACGACCTTATAGAATGAATGATCATCTATGTAGAACTTTTATAAATTTGTATAAAATGCTTTTATTACATCCACATCGTAGTAAAGTGTTGCAGCATAGGCGATAAAGGTTGTTAAATCTTGTAATCTAGTTGGAATACGTCTTTTCATTTTTCAGCCTCAGATTCTGGTCTTTGGTGGAACAAAAGATCTCATATGCATAACGAAGACCTAGTTAGCGTGTACTCTAGCATCACCAACACCTCTATTATCTGATGATTGGACAAATAGCTCTTCTCCAGAGCTGTAAAAAACGATTATAATGTGATAATTACTCGTTTTAGCCAGTCCGATGACGTCATACTTGGCTTTTTTGGCATGGCTGGCAAGGCTTTCAATGAAGAATTTGTACGCTAGCATCCGTACTTTGCACGTACAGATCATTCGAACAATCCCTGCCCTAACTTTCCATAAGGATCAAAGCATCACCGTTCTATAAAATTTATGTTTCATTCAAATTTTTCAATTAAATGTAATCTTTTCGATAAAGAATGACCGAATGTGGAGGCGTTGAAATACCGTTTTATGTAAAACTGACAAAACTTCAGAAATGAATAACTCAGATTCATTAGCTTTCTGAATACGTACTTTTCAAACAATCTTCATATTATGAAACACTATTAAGAAAAATTTTAAAAAATTGTAGACTTAAAAATTTGAGTTTAAAATTAGTCGTAAAGCACCGGAGACAATTCGAAACCAACAACACTTTTTGTCCAGTGACTGCTAATGAACGTACAATGTAGCGCAGGATATTCAGCAAAGGAAATGAGCATTCATGAAAACGTGATGACGTAATACTGAGATTAATTATGAATGATAAGTGGTATAAGAGTAAACGAGATGTTGCACAAGAACATGACGTCACTGATCCTGTAGTTGTTCTACAACTGGGAAAATGGGAAAACATGATAGAAGGGTACCTCGTGAACTCATCAAAAATCAAAAAAAAAAAAAAACAAACGCTTAGAAATGTTATCTTTTCTTAATTTACGCCTCAATCACGCACTACTTCGCGATTGAATTGCGATGTACGACAAAAATGATCAGGATTTCATCTCATAAATAAATGCACTTCGAAAGCAAAGTACTGAATAGAAGAAGCCGAAGTAGATATCTCACCAAGACGAAAGCGTTACAAATACGTGAAGAAGGCCTCGATGTCGATTGTTTTCCTTTTTTCAATAGCTGTGATAGAGCAGTGGCCTGTGAGGAAGGAAACAGTTTTCATTCGTGACGAAACGAGAAATTAGAGCAATTAAAATCTAAATTCGACATTCTAGACAACACAAAGATCAAAAGTACCTCTCAGTGTGAATCAATGACCTTCGTGAGAAAATCTGATCATCGAGCAGGTGGTCGTAAGCGAGAAATAAAACTTATCGTTTATTTTTTATTGGCAATCTTGTGTTAATTGCTAAGGAACTTACTTTGATTAAAAAGGCTTCAAACATAAATTTCTCTTTCACTAACTTCATATTCGTCACAGTTTTAAATGGGTTGATATTTCAGTAGTAGTGGAAGGTTTTCTAAATTCTGAAGATAGAATATTATGTGAGTAATTTTTCAACTAAACGAGGTGTTTATACTCTGTCTCTTAATTTTTATTTATTCAACCTTTCTATGTTTTTTGTCCTCATATGACAATTCTAGTGACGTCATCCGAGTTTAAACAAATCCAGATTGATGGGAGTTTAGCCGACGCATCCAATGTGTTGACTGGATAGTGAGAATTGATAGTATTAGCATAATATTTCGTCGCGTCTTTCAAATAGTTTTCACGCCGGCGTTTGGATCTGTTCGACTGCCTCAGAGAATCTCAAACTTGGATAAATTGATCCTTTATCAAAGCAATACAACAACAATTAAGTAACGAATAATTATGCAAAGACTAAACGTCATAAGGTATTGGATAGAGGAATTATATTGATTCCAATAAGCTAAATAAGAGCACAGGTTTCAATGCCAGGTGGTGAATATCGACAATCCATAACACTATATGGAGGCTAAGATGTTATTAAATTAGGCTAACATAAGAATAGAATATGCTCAGTAAGTCATGGTCATTTGCATGCTTGTGAGGGAGGAGATTCTGTTTGTGTGCATTCATTTGAATATGTGAATGTTTTTTTGCCGAATGTGATGTCACTGGAGAAAGAAGTGCGAACGATTCGGCGAAAAAACTCAGCCAGTACATCCTTTTCAGTGCTTTTTTTTTTGGTAACAGCAGAGAACATAGGTGTAGTTATTGAGTTGCTTGGATCGTAGGACACGATAATATGTGGATGATTGGACAGCGGAAGCTCGTTATTTTCTGAGAGCTTTCACTATAACAATAATGTTCTCCACCTGAACTCCGTCATTCTCTTGTGATCTTCTCGAATGAAATAATCGAAATAAAATTTGATTCATGCAAGTAGAAGGACTAACATTACTAACAAAAATAGTACAGTATAGCGTTGAAATGCTAAAGAGATGTTCAAGTGTTAGCATTGATGACCTCAATAGAGGAAATTTTTTTCCGAAATCAAAGAAGCATTTTGCGAAGGTGATTTAACAAAACTCCGTATGAAATACATAATGAATTGGATTGTTTAAATGCACCATGGCTTTGTGGAATTCGCTTCTCTCTACTACACTCAATTTAACAATTAATTACATCAAATCTATCACACTGTATTAGCAAACCTGAAAAAAAAAACCGATTCCTCTAGGAGTCTAATCGACAACAACTAGACGTGTGCATAAAGTCATAATCTTGAAATAATATTAACGAGGACTCGTCTGAGTTCGATCATCACAATGAGGTTTGACAGGCGAGTAGACTGAAAACTCTTGTAAGCTTTGTCGTTTTTTGATTCTTTCATCTGTTCATTACAGTGTGAAAACTGTCACAATTCATAAAAAGTATAATAGAAACGATTCCGTTATGATGCACTTGAATTTGATTCGCGACTATTTTTCAACATTTCACATAATTAAGCTAGTTTTCAACTGATTCACATTAAACAAAACAGTTAGGGCTTTTCATTTTGAATCGCGTTTCTCTATCTCTGGAATTCAATTTAGGATCACCTTTTTATGACAAGAATTATTAAGAAAACTATTCACATTATACAATGATAGCTTCATGAAATTCAAATGGCTTTGACTACACAAGACGAAAAGTTGATTCAGATTAATGCATGTTATGGAACGCTGATGATGTTGAAAAAATGAAGGAGAACAATTATGCAAAATTTGTGATCACAACACATTCTAACGTCGAGGATTTCTGAATATCCAGTGAAGTCGAGAAGCTACAATTTTGACTCATCAACTCAAAAACTGCTAAGGAATGTCATCATGTTATGGCTTAGGAAATGGTTGTTCAGAAAAACGAATAGATTCATAAGGTTTTAGGCAAATCTGAATGGCTTCAAATACAAATATTCATAACCTTTTTCTATATGGAAACTATTCTATCAAAAGGTTTTGATGTTGTGCTAGGTAAGCAAATGAGGAAAAAATCAGTAGCGAAACTTGTAAGAAGCGGAATTAATCGATAACAACGAATTACATTTGATTTAT
Source organism: Dictyocaulus viviparus (assembly GCA_000816705.1). Taxonomy (NCBI): domain Eukaryota; kingdom Metazoa; phylum Nematoda; class Chromadorea; order Rhabditida; family Metastrongylidae; genus Dictyocaulus; species Dictyocaulus viviparus. The sequence continues at coordinate 309,873 of KN716223.1, read as the reverse complement.
ATCGTATAATCAACACATTTTGAAATTTGACGGAATATTTGGTGATTTGCCCACTCTTTCTCCTATATATTTGTTAAGTTTTATTTTGTCATTTTACGGTCTACTATATAACTATATGAGTTTCGGCTTTTAGCAAACCTTGTTGAGGAATGCGCTTACGCATTCGTGTTCAACGTGATATCGAAGAGGTGAATGAATGATAGCATGGTTTATACAGTAACTTGAATTGACCATTATTTGCTAACTAAGCGCTATTTATCTTTCTCTGACATGAACTTACCAAAGCCGGAGAGATGGCGGGTTTTCTTGGCCCTGCGGACAATCGCTGACCTGGTTCGGGCCAGCGTATCACTTCGGCACCTCCATCGCTATATAAATGCACTTATGTTGATATGATTTTCATAATCGTTCTAAGATCAACCCTCACTTTTTATGTTTAAGTTTGGCTTGCTGACTGTACTTTATTCCGAAGCTATTTTAATAGTTCATTCAAATAAAAGCTGTTCTATTAAACTAGAGAATCCGGTTGACTCTGTTTTTAAATCAAAGCAACATCATTTTTTTTATCATTGTTAATACAGACTACAAACTGTTTATCGATAAGGCTTAAAATGAAGGGATTTCCTTTCCCTCAACTTCTTAGACAGACATGAAATCAATTTATCATTAACATGAATGTAATATGTAGTGGTTTTTGTGTAGAAGAATAGATCAAGTTGATAAACTGAACGGTTTGGAATTTTTCTACAACGTATGCAAATTTTTGTGCTTTCGATATGCTGCTTATGTTAATGAAGTTTTAGTACATGCTAGTTTCTAGAATTCTAGTGCATCGATGCCATCATATTCATAGTGTTGATTTTTCGTTACAAATCCAATATGCCGTCACTTTTTATCGGCTTCCATGTAGGAATTTTCATTATAATCACAATCTCTGTAGATTAGAACTGTAATATCTTCATTCATCCTCATTTCTTCCGTCATTTCTCGTTTACTTTTAATTATATTATTGGTGATAAGATTTTATGAACTAATAAATGAAAGGAATCGTTTGAACGTTGTGGCAAAATCTTCTTTATAGACAACCTCAGAATCAAGTAACGTTTTTACTCATTTTATAAGTTTTCCTCCACTAATACAAACAACAGAAAACCATATAAAATTTACTTATGAGTTTATTCCATAACAAAAACATTTACAGTTGCAGAAATTTCTGAAAATTAAAGAGATGCAGCTGTAAATGTTATTGATATGATTTATCAGCATTTTTATTCCTAATTTTGTTTACACAAGCCTAAATTAATGCGTGTTTGTCAACCGTTGCAATGTCAACAATTGGCTTTTTTTTTCTTCTTCATTATCTTATTGCTACCGTAGCACTCTCCACACAAAACAAAATAATGTTGTTGTAATAAAAATTAGCGAACAAATTACCGTATGATTAGAAGCCGCTGTAAAGCTTTTCCTTTATGATATACTTGCCTCATCTTCGAGCAACGTCAACATGAAACTGAAGGCGAAAAATCAAAACAAAACAGAGTGGTTTCTTGAATGAAGTAATTGTGTTTTCCATAATCCATATATATTTATAAAGGACAGTGAAATAGTCGAGGAATGAGTGACCATTTAACACCTCACTCAATCGTTTCGCCTTGTTGAAAAATCTGTTCCAGATAGTTATCGACGTCTCACTTTTTACTGTTATTTATTCTTTATGTTTTTTTTTTTAAATTCGTTAAACATTAAAAAACGTAATCGTCACTCTAATATGCAGTAACAATAAGTTCTATAATGAGTATTTCAAAAGATAAGTGAATTACAAAAAGTAAAAGTGAACTGTTCAATTCATGAACAAATTTAAAACATTTTTGATACATTATTTTATATTTGTAAGAATGATAAATGAAAATTTTTACTTGAACGATCGTTTTTACAGATAAAGCTCAAAAATTCGGAGGGCCGTTTGTAATGAATCACAGAGTTTTTTTGAGTGACAATTATGTTAAAGCCTTATTGTGTATAGTAATCATAATATTTATGAATATACTAACAATAAACTTCATATGTGCGAAAGAAAACGATGTCAACAATGACAGTATCAAAGAGTAATAATAATCTAATTATCCTCATCCTCATTATTAGCTGTATCGCTACGTGAACATAAAATATAAGAAAGACCTTACTGTTGGGACAGCTCGATTCAACCTTTGTTAATTCAATCCTTATCGATTCAGTTCTGGTCAATTGATTTCTCTTCACCTCACTTCAGCTCAATTCTAATTCAATCACATTCTTTATGCTTCCATTATCATTCCTCATGACGTTCCGACTCAATCTATTTTTCTATCTACCAACAATACTTCCTGTACTACTCAATAACATAATAAAACGCAATTAACCCCAATTTATATACATGCTCAAAGGAAAAACAAGGTTTGACGTTGATCACTCCAAATGTTCTGCGACACTCATTCGACCTTATATTGCCGGAAGTAACTCATGCTGATCAACCGCATGTACCATCACCTTCCAAAAAGTCGCAAACTAACAGATTATCGAACAGAATTCAACGAATAGTGCTTTTCGCACTTTTCTCTTGTGCTTTTTTTATTGTTTCTCTATCAGACTGGCATAACAAGTGACAGTTTTTGAATTCTTTTTTTTTCTTCGTCAAAATCGTTCTGAAAATTGTATTCTTTCTACTTGAGCTGATGCAAATTTTGTGAGAAAACTTGAAATGCGAAAGAACTTAAATTTTGTGCTAACACTCCTATATCATAGATATTCTTTTTGAAATTTTTTTAGGTTCATATGCTTTTTTTTACTAATGAGGTGAGAATTTTTTTAACTTTGGAAACGCATAAGGAAAATTGATGTTTGAATATTCGCAATGAGGGATTTTCCTTCAAACAACGAGCAAGTTTTGATCATTTTGTTTCATTTCGTTTCGCAGTCAAGTTTTTATAAAGTTTTTAGTTGTGGCGTATTTTACAATTCGTTCCTCAATACTCTTTAAACAAATAGATTTTATTAGTTATTATTGAACTTAATGCATATTGTATAAATTCTTGAGCTAAAGCTTGTTTTTATGTTTAATATTACTTTGTTTTCTTTCCTGCTGGAGTCTAAATCTTTTTTACCTCATTGATACGTATAGCATTTCACATTTTCACTCCTGTTTTCACTCGTGATTTTCTATCACGTCATGTTTTTTATTGTACACATCTTATTTCAAGATAGATGATTAATTTGTTAAATTATAGCTTAATTGAATTTTATTGATAGGTATTAACGAGATTGTTTGAATATGGATGAGATCAGAGATCGCATCAGCAACACGCTAACGATTGAGGACAACAGATTAGTTCGTGAATTACTTGCTGAATGTATAGGAACGTTTTTTCTCCTGGTTTGTATTCCTAATCAAAAAATTTTATGCATCATTTCATGTCCAAAAACTATTCACCTCAAAATCAATTATATTTAGTTTATTGGTACCGCAGACTATATTCAAAATGCTGCTTCTGATTTCGGGAATACGACTTCATGTTATATCGTCGTTGGGGGCTTGGCTTTATGTTTGCCGTATATCTCTCAGCCAATGTACTCCGGTTAGTAGTA
>KN716223.1:280936-295890 GCA_000816705.1 Dictyocaulus viviparus | reverse complement strand
TACAGATCAATGTGATTTTTGATCTGATTCTTCTTCATTTCCTGTGTAATTCACTGGACATAGTTCGCTGTATGATCTCATTTGTAATGTTCAAGCACAAGTGCACCAATAAATGTTAAAACTATAACACAACTGCTAGGACTACTATTATCATCTCAAAAAATCTGCATTATTTAGCTTAATCTCCTGCACGTTAGAAATATGGAACAGTTTATAACTCAATTCTATTAAGGACCACAGGGAAAAATTACTAATGTGAAAATGACTTAAGCACTAACTTTATTGTATAATAAAGCTTTGTGAGAATTGAGTGGAAGAAACAAGGTTCAATAGTAAACACCTCTTACAGAAGATTCTAGACTATCCTGTTTTCTCATATTAACATAACTTGATGACGTCATAGAAACTGGTAAATCTGCCAAAAATTATGCATCAGCAAATAATCGCCCTCATAACTTAAGGGACCTCTAATCGAATCTTTTGAATTGAATTATAACATTCCTATAAGATGAGTTTTCTTCAGGTTCAATTAAATTCGTGTCCCAATGCGAGGTTTGTTTAGTTCTTCCTAGACCCTTCAATATTATCTAGCTAACTTTTCGATAATTCTCAATATTCCCAGAAAGCAGATGTGGAATAGTAGTCAGAACAGAAAAATGATGAAAAATAGTGATTACCCTCCGTGAAAATATGTCGAATATGACGCGAACGACGTCACACAGACAACCAAGCGAAGCTGAAATTCTGCTTTTTATCCCGTTATAACGAAATTTGTAAGAATTCCGCAAAAATCGAAAGTCTTTTGAGTCTCTGAAAGGCTCTACTTGAATAAATAACCTTGGATTAGTTCTTGCATATTACTATTGTTTCAATAGAGCATCACACAGATATACTTTTACGAACGTGTCGTTATCGACACAAAGAATGTTACTAGCCAACTCTATCTTACCAGAATCATTTTAGCGAAATTTTGAAAACCACGTATGAGCGCTGGGATGGAATCCCATGCGAATCATCTACGCTCATTGATATCTCTTGTTGACTATATCATTACTTTGATATAACGTAATATTCTGATTTACTAATTACTTATGCAATTAAGAAATGCTACGTGATTATGATGTTCCTTTTCATTAGAACAAAACTTTCGTAGCAGGAACAATCATTGTTCATTATGTTGTACATAGAAACGCGCCCGAATTCGATTATTTATAAGCTTCGGTGGATCTAGCTATGAACTACGACGACAAAAATATTGATAAAACAAGAGAGGACATGGCTTTACATTCGTATAAATGAACATTTAAATGCAAAAATATAGAAGTAAAATGTTACAAAATGAAAGACAGGATCTTATGGGAAATAGCGAAAACGCCGGCGCCTGAAACTATTACTGAGTCACTTTAGATTAAATCTAGAACACCCAAATAAGCAAAAAAAGAATAAGGTTACAAAAATAGATGCACCACAACCAATTCCGCAGAAAAACGGTACTCTTCAAATTCATGAGAAGAGAAATCAATGCTACAAAATCGTTTGCGAAATTCGTGAAATGGAATGAATCTCAGAGAACAACAACACTAAAAACAATTTCTTAGAGAACGAAGCGACGGTCTGCATCATTTACTGCAAATCTTAAAAACATGTTTACTCAATCGACCTTGTTATTGCTCAACTTATTTTAGTGTCGTGAAAATCATTTGTACTACACTGTGCCATAATCTGGTAAAAAATTACAAAATACAAATTAAAACTACTGCTTTTTTTCACAGAACTGACATAAAGAAATGCACAAAACTGGATCAAAAAGATTTTCAGATAGTTTATATGTAACGTGATGTCATCATCTCGAATGTCTTGATAATTCAGCACTTTATTTCAAACGAATTAATCACGGATTAACTGACACTGCCATAAGTTTAAGAGAAAATCAACGATGAATAACATTTTGTAAGATTCTCAGAACTTTCTATTTTTATCTTATCACTAATGATGGCATTTATTAGCGAACGGAAATATCAGAAAAAACACAAGAGGCATACACACCCGTGAAAATTTAAAAATATAGCGTTGTACACAAAACAAACTAAACATAATACTTCTTTGAGACTGTAATGTTAGTGATAAAGGAATAAATACAGGACACGGAAATTTCCACATCGTCATTTCTCGTTACACGAAGCAACGGAATAAGGGACAGGTAAGCGAGGTGAGAAAAAAAGGAAATTGAGTAGCCACGATATGTTGAATATTGTACAGAATTTGTTTATATGAGTTTGATTACAGCTCATGGCAGTTGCTGTAAATTGATGATCTCGCAACAAACGTTGTTACGCTTCGTTTTCTGAGTCGAGATCGGCACCCTGAAACCTTAATGAAGCACTGTTAAGAGGAAATTCAAAACGAAACAAAAGTGACACTTTCTATTCTCATATATCGACAAATGGTTCGGGAATTTATTGGTTTATTGCTTATTGGTTTAATGCACCCATACTTCACCCATTGCTTTGAAATTGCTCCATTACATTTTAAGAGATATTTTCAAAAGACTAGCAAATTTGCAAATATGAATAACAAGAAAGAGAAGACCAAAGCCTCGAATAATGCACAAAACTTACTTGACAGGAATACTTCAAATAGCACAAATAAGGAGAATTACTAATTAACTTACATGAGCAATTTTAGCGTCCAGCATTCGGAAAAAATCAGCTTGACTGACGCTTTCAACTTCTCTAAAAAACAATCGTACTAATCCATAGGAAAAAAATGAAAAGAAAACTGGTTTCATACAGGGTATATAATACTTAATGTCTTGTATAATATTCATTAGCTAGCCTTTCGGCGATATCTTATAAACAAAATAGGTCCAAACTATTTTTCGTTTTCTTAAACATTCCCATATTCCTAATGGAGGAAATAATCAACTCATGCTTAACTCACACCCAACCAGTCAGTTTCTTCAAATCAAAGTTCACTATTTGGATGCGATTTTCTAGCGCAACAAAACTATCCGTTCGATGTGATGTTGCTATGCTATAACAGATTTCTATTCGTGTCCCTTTATTCAGATTTAAAATATGAATTTTATGAATGAAACCAAGTCACGTTCTACTAAGCTATCCTCCTTTGTGTTTAATTTGGGGGCTGTTTAATTCGTCATATATGAAAACATTGAACGAAATATTGTCTAAATTAAAGTGTTCGCCTTTGTTATGAGGATGTAGCCACAATTTCTCTTTACCTTATCAAAAGCTCTAATCGTACCATAACCATTGGAAATTGCATTTCTTTCGCTAGGTTAATCATTTCGTTCATTCTGTTTTCATAGCACATAGTCACTTGCTGTTTGAAACATATTTCTAATAAATATGGAGAGAATGGGCAGATGACTAATGTATTAAGATACTTTTATTGTTTGTCTTGCGATACTACTTTATACATAAAAACATATGAACATCTATGATAAGATCACCACATAGAGCGACAAGTTCCTTTCTGCTACATAGTCGCATCTAAGTGATGTTTTTATTTGAAAAAGCTAACTGACCAAGCGTTCAAACACTGAGCTCATAACCTTTGTTGAAATAATGAGGACGCTTTAAATGCACCAAAAAAATTGGACCTATTCAGACTTGGCATCGGACGATATTACCGACACGTTAGCCATTATCCAATAAGTATTATATGTCAGCGTCGTGTTATTGCTAAAAAAGAAAAAAGCAAGATAATTTAATAACTAAGGCCGAAGTTAAGAGATATGCAATGTTCGGAACCCAAAAGATTGTAAGAAACAGATATGAAAAATAACAACAAATAGATAAGAAACTGAATGAAAATAAAAACGTCGCGCGTATTCTAATATTAATTTCTTCCTATACTGATGCACTCTCAGTGTGTTCACCAAGGATGATTGAAAAGATCAAAACTGTGTTTGATCAGACTGAAAGCCACTAGTTTAAGCGCTTCAACTAAGCAGATGGAAATGAAGATCAACCTCCTCATATCCGACCATTCAGCTTAGAAGTCTAAATTTTGAGCAGACATATGAATATGGACGTAGCATTATTGCCCGCCGTGTGTATGAAATGAATCTACGTAATTATGTACCGATGAACACCACATATTTGGTCAACCAAGACGCATCGCACGCATAACTCGTAACTGTCCGCGAACACAAAACTTCCTAAAGTCGATCAACACTGAAGATGAAGAGCCCTACGTCTACGACGCGAGCAACAGGCGCCACGACTTTCGGTGTACAATAAGCACACAATCAATGCCGACATCTGTGAAAAACCCATCCAATTTATTATTGGTTATGAACGATAATTGAAATGGCAAAAATGTTAAGATACGAAAAAATTAGGAGACAACTTAATATGTTATATGATGAAATTACTCAGCTTACCCGATCGGCCTTGATATTGAAAAGCCATTGGGATGACAGCCATTCCTAAAATAACCGGGGATGTACTTAAATAAAAAAGAACCATACGTATGATTCTCACTGATAACAGATGTCATTATCAAGTTTTTTTACAAACTCTAGTCATTATCATAGTCACTGAATACATAGTTCAACAAAATTAACCATTAAAATAGGACAGTGGCATCACAACTTTCCTCGGTTAGACTATTCAATCACTATTAACATGGAAAATAATAATAACAATAGAATAAATTAAGTAATAAATAAGAATAGTGAGGAGTGATAAGGATTGGATAATGGATAACTGAAAAATTTCTTGAAATGAACTCATTTATTGATTCAACGGAATTGTGTTAATATTAGCAATTCTGCTGTGACGATCAACTATGTGTCTCTTGCCAAAAAAAACAAATGTCTAACCAAGGAATGACATGGTAATTTTATTATCAGGCATCACACATGAGAAGTGAATATCTAAGCAGGTGGAAAATTTATTTCTTATAGGAATCCTGGATACTAATTAACGAAATTATTTCCGTTTTTTTTCACCACTTTTTTGCAGCACAAAGACAGTTGTTTGATTACATTTTAAAGGAATCCTTTGATTTCTAGTTGAAATACTTCTGCAAGGTGTTTTCATTTCTCCAACATTATAAGATTTTTACCTCTTAACACATGCTCGGACAATCTGAAAATGTAGTAATCCGACGGCGCCTGTTCTGGTGAATAGGGTGAACATTGTAAAAATTTCCTTATTTATTCCTATGATATTTTGTGCAATGTGAAGCTCTGCGCTATTGTGCTAAAGAATCCTCTCTTTGTTATTAATCGAAAAAGTTCCTTTTTTTCTTTATTTGCAATGGTCTGCTAGGCTCAAGCATAACATAGTGTATCATTCCAGAAAAAAATCAAACGAAAACAACGTATATCTTTACTATAAATGATAGTCGAGATGTTTCAAGATTTCCTTCTCTATAAAATCGCCATAGTGTTTTTCATAACAGGATTACCATATTGCCCCTATTTTACCCAATCACGTAACATCCATTTACTATCATTTGTCTTAAGCGACAGCTAACACTATAGCCCCCAAGCAAAAAATAATATCATTTACTCATGAGCAGCACCACAATTCGTAAGTCTTGAAGAACAACGAAGAAAATGAAAACAAAAAAAAAAAAAAAAAACAAAACGAACAAAGCATGAAATGTCTGTTAAAAGGACTTCGGAAGCTTTTGAAAAATAAAACTCATGAGAACCGTTTTCCTGAGGTAACTTAACTTTAATACAGTACAGAAATGTTAAATGTTTTGCACTAACCTAAAATCATCGGAATCGTGATGAGCAGTATCTCGGAGAAGTAAGTTCGGTTGTCCTTTCGATGTATGATTACGTTCTTCCTTTTTCCCAGAGTGATCGTACATTTCTGTCGATTCGGTTCTTGTCAAGCGGCATCCCATATCATAATATGAATAAGCACTGCAAAGAGTATGCTCACGATATTAACAATTCTAAAAAGTCACTCACTAATTTTTACAAAGACGCTTCAAACGACATTATACATATACGTGATTCATAGTTACCAGGTATCTATATCGGCCGTCAACGACATGTACTATATAAATAAAAACAGTATTTGCATTTATAATATTTGTATTACGGAAGCTACATAATGAATCTGCATATCTTTAAAGAGAAATGGTTTATTGAAGCGCATAAACTGACGAATTGAAAATTTTCATAATTAGATAGATTGGGGAATAAGAAGAACCGCAGTCTATCGCAGTAGCTGCGCATATCAGCGTATTTACACCGTAGACACGAGAACTTAGTGAAGAACGGTGTGTAAAAGAAGAAGGGTATCTCATAAACGCCTTTCAGTGGGCGGCTATCTTTGGCTCCACTAAACATTCGCATTGCTCAACCCCGAATGAAGAAATAACTAAGGGCTGAAAATAATAGCATTTTTTATAAAAATTCCAACACAGAATAAGAAAATAGACAACTAAACAAGAATCAAAGAGAGAAAGAACGACAACCATAAAAAGCAGTGAAGAAGCCCCATAACGCGTCATGTAAATCAACGCAACGAACGTCGCGTAATGTTAGGTCGCGAAAGAACACGATTCAAAGAGTAGAAACTAGGATTTTCACACGACAAATCTCATCACTTCCATTAGAATGAGCAAATGCCACGTTCTTTTGTGCGCAAAAAACCGATTGATTTTCCTCAGCAAAGCCCCACTTTCCGCACTTTTCTCACGTTATTTACTCTACTAGATTCGTCCATAAGATAGGAATAATTTCGCAAAAACATATTCCTAAGTATTTTAAATATATGGCATTCCCCTTCTTGAAGCACCATAATGAAGCTCATGTAACTTCATAACTACGTATTGGTTTAGCGAATTTGTAAGGATTTTTATTTACAAGGATTTACAAGGAATTCACAAGGTTTTAATCATAGTACTGCATCGCCGTTATTTAATTATAGCTTTGCAAGGCCATTCACTTACTTTGGGTAGTCGGGTAATATCATCGTGCTCTTGACGTTTTATTATTGTTAACCTTGCTTTATCCTCGTTACTGTAACATTGTTTCATATAAAGGCTTAATTATTCAAGTTCGAGGTACAATCACCAAAGTATGGAATAAATTTTGCGGCTACCGAGAACAAGGTAACATAAAATGATACCAATACCTGAATATACAAATTTCATTGGGGCCACTATTAAATAAATAGTATTAGGAGGGTATTGAGTATTATTGAGAATCACTATTAAATATTAGGAGTATTAGGCCTATTTCAAGGCCATAGATTGTACAAAGTGCTGGAAAAATTCCTAAAAATAATGTAAACCAAGTAAAACCTCTGCATGTATGCAGTTAGTAGCTACCAGGTAGTAATGATATCAATCACATAGACCGCAAAACACATCCATATTACAACTAGAAAATATAAAATGAAGATAGCTTGAGACTATTAAATTAAACGAACAGATAGAGATAAATCCCAAGATCGGCTATTAATCTCATCATTCAGCAAATAAATAGTTCGGTAGTACTTTTTTGAGCAAAAACGAGGTTTTTAAAACGATAGAGGTAATATTATGCTATTATTATCGACTATAAGTGTCTATGTGAAGAACGCCCAGAGCAGCAAGAAAAGCAGGCGTTAGTAGTTCAAGGCATGTAGTCTCAATTTAATAAAAAAATTATAAAAATAACTACCTAGATGGCCTTATCAGTTAACACTAAAACAAAACGCATATCACCAGAGTTTTAGGTAAATAATGCTGGATCATATCAACTATTGTGTCTTCACAACACCTGCAAAATAATGCAACAAACATAACACTTCCTTTACGATATAATGTATATAAAATCTAACTGGAGCACCTAATTTATAAAATAATAATAGCATAATGAAATTGATAACATTACAGTGAAGGCAACCATAGCTTCTAGTTATTCAAACCGTTATTCATGTAAATAGTACGACCAACTAAAAAAACACTATTATAAAACCTAAACTAAGAAATTTGATTCAGAAAAACCACAAGGAATAGGTGCCAATTTTATTGACAAGTGATTGAAATTAGCAAGAACCTGCGTTTCAAAACATTATGTGCTACTTTACGAAATCAATAACGATATGACGTAGTCATTTGCGAAAGATTGTTAACCAAATGACATACGTATATACAAGAACTCTAGTAGCAGCAGCCAAAACAGAAGATAAGAAAAGTAGTTTTCGCAAACACGAATTACTATGCTCTAAATAAAAAACATAGAATACTTTACCGTTAATCACGCCGCAAAATTCATACCCAATCATACGAAAAATTTCAAGAGCAGCATTACTACGAACTCACTGTTCAGAACAACACCACAATGATTCAAAAATGAATGGACCTAGTTTAACTGATGGTCTGACGAGCCCACGTCCAAATATTAAATCTCTAACTAGGCAAACAGTTAGCCCGACATTTCATAAACGAATTTCAGACATATTCATTTTCCGACACTTACAACTCACAACACACGAAAAATTGGAATATTTCAAGTATTCACATTTTTTCATTAATTGTTAGTCTTTCTGTCGTAAAAGAACATGAAATATAGTTAGTTGGAAATATTATTCTTCGAATCTTCATAATATGACGTCATATCTTTGCGCTTATTCACAGTTCAACCCCTAATACCCGGTAACTACTCGTTACAACACTATATTGAAATCAACCGTTCAAAAACACATTAGAATGTCGCCCGATATCTTATGGAAAAACCATAAGTATGAAAACCTTTGTAGTTTATGCACATAAAACCAGTAATGATTCTTCGAAAAACATTTATTAATTCTACTACACTTCATGCATCTTGTGGAATATATGGAAGAGAACGATTGTGGCTCATTGGAATAATTAATTAGGTTTACAATTAGTGGTAAGCTTCAATAATAAATAGCTTAATAATCATCCCTTACATTGTGTGTCAAGGATGTTGCGCTCTTACGCAATCGATAACAAACAGCTTTGTACGAAGCAAAAATAGCAGTATCATTGGAAAATCTACAATTTTTCAACTTTGAAACAGAGCATGTACGAACTGCTCATAATCAAGACCTCCTTGAATTGAGCGACCGGAAATAGCATCTGTGTATGGTTTCATCCTCTTGATACAATATTCGGCTTGCTCAGTCGTGAGGTTCTAAACATAAAGATTCTATATAATATAGTAATGAATTCATCGGTACAACTGACACTATAATTTAAACGAATATATTCGTGCTTACTGCATATAGCTCTTCAGCAGTGACGTAAGGCCGAAATTCTTTGGATAATGCGCGAAAAGCCATTTCAATTTCCTCGGATGACTGAATGTTTTCGGTTTCCTTGCTAATCATGAATGCCATGTACTCTTGTAGGGTGACATAACCATCGCGGTTGGGATCCACAATGTCGAGAATCCGATTGAATTCAGGCTCTGGCTGGCCCTCATCCACCATGGGAAGATCATAGCCAAGCGCTCTAAGACAGCTTTTAAATTGCTGGTGATCCAAACGTCCACATTTCTCCTAAAATTTCAAATAATAGAGAAGTGAACAAAGTCCAAAAGGATTAAAATTGGGCGACATACAGAAACTGTGAATGATTTTGAAATAAAACACCGACTTTGTCAAAATGCTTGAACATCATTGAGAATTCGCGCAGGGCTTCCTCTGTTACTCCAGATTGGTTACGCGCTTGTATTTGTTGTTCGAGATTATGTTGCATACGCATAGCCAGCTGGTCAAGTTGGTCCCATGCCTGAGCAAGTCCAACTGTTGAGTGTTCTGTGTACCTAAAACAATGAATTGCCTGTTATACCTATAGTCAAATAATTCGACTTCACCGATTATCTAGAAAACAAAATGGCAAGGAAACACTGGAAGATAATTACTTCAAAAACTTGAAATTAGTCTAAGTGCCTACAATTGTACTTAAAAAGATACGAAGCAAAGGCAACAATATGAAAAGTCATACAACATCAGTAATCATGAAACAACACGAGCAAAAAAGACCACCACCTACCGGTTATCTAAAATCAGATTTCTCTCTAACATGGTACTTTGCTCTTCAATCTTCCGTAACTGCGTCTTGTTTGCTCGAATCTCGCCTGCCTTTCTTTTCAAAACTTCTAGCTGCTCCTCAAGAGACCCAGTAGCCTCCATCATTTCCTTAAAATATTTCGAATATATCACAATCTTATTTTCTGACGTAACATTTCACAAACTTGTCGTGTTTGCGTTAACCAATTATGGAAAACATTAGCCAGTTTGGCAAATTCACGACGTAGTCTGTCATTCTCTTCCTGACGAGTATTTTCCTTTTGAAGTTCAGTTTCGCGATCCTGAAATAGCCCTTCACTTCTTTTTCTTAAAAACAATGTTAAGATAAAGCTGTTAAAAAAATCTGAAATATTAAATTTTCAGGTTAAATAGAAATACTACTTTTATAATTCTCTGTAGATTCCGCCATGTGTCTTCCAAAGCATCCATCGTAAACCAAGTGTAGGGATTTGGGCCAACATTAAATGATTTGATTTGTCTATCGAGTGCTTGCAGTTGACGAAAGTCTTCTTCAGCAGAACTCAGAGATCGCTTAAAGAAAATCATAGCAAAGTATAGTGATTGGATCTATGACACATCTACTTATTATGTATATGTGTACACCTTTATTATTTTTAATATTTATGTGGACCAGAAATGTTATATGCTCGATTACCTGAAAATCCGCATGGGCTTCTCGCAGAGCACGAATTTCCTCTAATGAATTGCATCTGACAGGGTCTGTCAAATCCTCCTCAGCGTTTTCAAACCAAGAATTGAAAGTAGACGCCTTCTTAGCAAAAGCGAGATAAAGTTCCTGGAAATACTTAGCTTACTTTAAAAATTACAGAATTGGGCAATTTTTTATAGAAAGATGGCAATTACTTCTATTTGTTTGTATTGATCCTGCATTTTCAACAATTTCTGGCGTCGTCCTCCAGAATGGGCAAGCAATTGTTGCCAACGAGTGATCACGTTTGAATGGCGCTTTTGGATAGCTGATGATTGATGATGGTTGCTACTTACGAGTTGGTCCTTTAGTTCTGTAATCCTAAAACAAATTTCTCAATAATAAAATGCATACCAACAATTAATATTAGCGCTCAAAAAGAAATAGTACAAAATTTGCCTTTGGATTCCTTCATGCTCAAAGGCATTCAGTCCCGCATCAAATGCTTCTTGTTTTGTAAGAAGAATCTGCACCGAAGACAGATCACGACCATAATCTTCAGAACGCACTTGGTGCTCTTTTTCAGCTGAATTGTAATATAAGGTTCACCGAAAAGTTCTGGCCGTTTCTTGAATAAAGCAGCAATATACAGATTTTTCTAACCGTCAATAAACCTTATTAGATGCTATGATCGCCACTGTTATTTACTTGTTGCCAGCATGATGGCAATCTGGGTGTCCCATTTCTGAGAATGCTTCATTTTTTGATGAAAAATCTACTCGTGCTTATTTGACATATGCTTCAATTTTAAATTTCATACCCTTCAAGAAACCTCAAAAGATCTAAATCGTTGTCAGAAAGGGATTTAACTCCAACATGATTCTAACAAGATCGCGATACATCAAGGATGTTCACGCAGAACGCGGCTTATCAGAAAGGTCAAAATCACCTGTTCCAAGTTTTTTGGACAATTAGCATATCTTATTGGACTTCTACCTTCACCAACCATTTACAATAAGCATATAACATGCTTCTGTAGCGGTTATTTCTCATTTGGATTAGTGTAAAATACAGTGGCATGAGCTTTATCAGTAACCATAGATACCCTATCGCTTCAAACTTAGGAAATATGCACTCAAACGTCGAAAAATGTTGTCATAGAAACGGACAAAATTTCCGGGTAGACCTAATACATAGACATCGAACATGTACACTGAACATTAATTTCTTACCAATCCAACTCTCGACAACATCGCATTTCCACATAAACTGTAAGTACACCGAGTTATCACGAAGTTTTTGTAGTCTACGTGAAGCCATATCCTGAATATTCTGAAGACGGTTCAAAAGCTGGTCACAACGATCCTTGATACGTGGGCCATGGTGATTCCCAGAATCGATTAACTGAAGAAAAATCATTTCAATAATGACGTACTAAGAGACAGCTTCTAAAGTTTTTACCTGGTTTCCTTGACGGATAAGATCATCTACTCGCTGTTTATGGAGCTGAAGGTCCACCTCAAACGTATCGTGTTTTTTAAGAAGGCCTTGCACACCTGCCATATTGTCACCGTAATTATCAGAACCTATAAAGAAATGTTAACCGATTAGGCTATTTCACAGCAAAAAACCAAGACCAAGAAGAATTGACCAAGAATTTGTTGCTTGGCGTTCATCCATGCCTCTTCCTCTTCGATTTTTCCCAAAAATTCCTGGAACTCCTCCGATTCACTGAGTTTTTGATGTCTAAAATTAAATGTGCTTTATTGCGAAAAACAGCTACAATGGAAATACAACTTCAAAGAAATATGGTATGATCATAATAATAATTCAAAATATTCTGACACTAAATTTAAAACAACAAGAAATGAGCCTGAAAATCAGACTCCTTCAATTTTATATTTATCAAAGACTATACAATGGAACAATGTTTAACACAGAATTGTTTTACATTACAATCAAAATTGATTCCTTAGCTTTTATAACAATAGTAACCACAAGTAGTAGATTGTCCAAGATGAAAACACAGCACATAATATTAGTAAACTTGGGAAAAATCATAATGACATGAAAATAGAACGAAACGTACTAAAAATAAGGAAAAAACACTAGAAGGAATTTCTACAAACTAATGGAGAGAAATAGAAAAAACGCGTCAGAAGAATTTAATTTTTTCACCTGTTACCAGTAAGATCACGTATCTGTCCCCAACTGCGCTCCAAATCGGTCATTCTTCTCTGAATCTCTTCTCCCCCAATTCCAGACGAACGCAAAAGCTCCTCACCTTTCTGACGAACTTGGGAGACCTGTTATACAAAAATATGCAACATTTACACACCTCATTGACATTAACGTTGAATATTAAACCATAAGTACAAATCATACCAAAGGCTCATGACTAGCAAGCTCCGTATCAAGACGACGATGCTTGCGACGAAGATTTTGTACTCCTGGAAGATCGCGTCCATAATCGTCTGATGATACAAGTAGTTTTTTCTCCCTAAAATTAACGTTTTAAAATCGCGTGTGTTAATTGACAACTAAAATAAAGGATTCATGAGGAATTGAAACAACATATTACTTTATCCATGATTCCTCGTCGTCAATATCACGAAGGAATTGGTGCACATTGAGGGCCTTATTCAATTTATCACGACGTTCGTTCGCCAACTCTTTTACGCGTTCATAACGATCAGCAATCACCTAAAAGTGCAGTAATTAGTATGAAACACACAATATTTATATTTCATTTACTAACTTTACGTCTTTCTGCAATCTGTTGCCCGCCAAACTGATCCCTTTCAAGTAATGAATCAGCTTGATGATTCATTTCCTGTACACGATCCTCATGAGCCATAATGTCGGCTTCAAGAAGTTGATGTTTTTTCAAAAGATTTTCAATAGATGCCAGATCCTAAAGAATTCAGAATGCTAACGGGAAATTTTCGAAAAAAAAACACTGACTTTGCCATAGTCATCGGAATGCAATAGAATTTCTACTTCACCCAACCAAAACTCCAAATCCTTTACAGCGGCCATGAAGCTTTTCTGTTTGTTCGCTTCTTTGAGTCTAAACACAGAAATTTCTAACTGTGACACAGAAAAGATTCACACAACATTCACCTATAGCTCTTCTCAGTAGTTGTCTTCACAAGCAGTTCCCACTGATCATTAAGAGCTTTCAAACGAGCACTAACAGCATCTTCACCTCCAGCACACTTGGCCCCATCAATAAGATTTTGACCTGCAGTGATGAGAGTAGCAATGCGATCAGCGTTTGCAGCCAATTCAGCTTCAAATGCCTGTTGCTTCTGATGCTTTTGCTGAATGTTAGTAGGGTCACGGTAGTTTTCTTCTTGTGCAACCTGAAATAATCACAAAGATTATGTTAAATTTTCCAACCAAATTTTCCTTTAGCGTACTTGGAACTTCTCAGCAATCCAATTTTCAATTTCATCAGCATCTCGACTGAATTGCTGAAGTGTCTGACTTTCTCCAAGCTTACTTCGTTTATCAATCAGAGCGGCTTTGAGGCGCTCCCATCTAAACTTCCAAAGCACAGCATTGCTCTGACCACCAAATAAATTAAAAATAATATCAATAATATACCGGTCCAATATCATGTTTCGTTTGAGAGCAACTGCATCTTTATCATAATGGTTACTATTGATTAGCTGATTGGCAAATTGCTGTAAATAAAATGCTATAGACAAAATCAAACAAAATCCACAGAAACAGATTAACTTATCGTTTGAAAGTCTGCTAGCAACATACTTGTAATCCGGCGATTTTCTCTTGTTGACTATTGATAGCTTTGTCAAAATCTTCATGCTTTTTAATTAACGACTCCACGTTGTCACCAGTTGGATCCTCTTGCGCTAGGAAATTCTCTCTAGCAGACATCCAAGTGTCAGCCTTGAATTATGGTAAATTAAAAGTAGAAACACTTCAAAATAACGTTCAAAATGCTTAAACAGAATGAACACGTTTGTTGCACCTGTTCGCAATCTCTATAAAACAATTGAAGCTCAAGACATTGATCAAGAACATTACGCCTCGCGACCCAAGCATGTTCCAGATCCTTACGAGCAGCATTCACCTAATAGAGTAAAGATTAAATTTCAACTATTGCAAAAAATTTCCTAGAAAACATTACATCATTCAAACGTCTAGCAATGTCTTCACTAGCATAATGATTGTTATTGAGTAGCTGATTTCCAAACTGCTCAAACGCATGGAAAGTAGCAGCACGCGAATCAATCTCA
>KN716223.1:253457-280836 GCA_000816705.1 Dictyocaulus viviparus | reverse complement strand
TGATGTCTTTCGAGCAACGCTTCTGCTCCTACAAAACAATCATTACAAACAAATCCATAATACTATAATCAAATTAGGACACCTGTCACATCATTAGCCAACTCCTGACTGCTCACAAGCTGATTCATAGCTGATATCCATTGCATAAGATCACGATAATCAGAAAGGAATCTTTGGTAATCGTATGAATCTAACAACTTCTCTTTCCGGTTGTTCGCTTTGGCGGTAAGTCTTAAAGTCAATAGAAGCAAATATCAGAATATAGGTGAATTTTGAACCGTACCTATTCCACTGTTCGTTTAGCTCACGCTGCAAATCGTATATCTGTTCAGCAGCTTCAGGATGACTCTGACGAAGACGATTAGCCTTCAAACAACAACAACAGTAAACACACCCAAATAGCATAGATGGAAACGCATTAAGTACGCACTACGCTTGACGACGGGCCATCCAAGTTATATATATGCATGTATACATATATGTATGTGCTATAAATAATATACCTTCTCATCAAGACTTTTGATTTTGTCACCCAGTGCAGCTAGGTCTCTCTCAACACCTTCATGCTTTCGCTGAAGCGCTTGTACTGAACGAAGATCACGTCCAAAGTCGTCAGAATCTAGAGCATCATCTTTTTCTTGGATCCAATCTCTAGTTTCATCGACATCACGATGGAATCGCTGAACTTCATGCGCAGATCCCAACTGTTGCTCCCGTTGTTCTGTCTGTTCCTCTAGTGCACGCCATCTCAAATGAAAACCGAAGCACTATGGTGAGACGTAAAAACATATCAAGTACCAAGATATTACCTGGCATTCAAGTCCTCGATTTGTTGGCGAATACGCACGGCCGTTTCTGTCTGACCAACGGAGGTAAGAGCAGTAGCTGAAAAAAAAGGAATCATGACATTTAAAGTACAATAGCAAGTTGTGATGTAGAATATTCCTGTTGATATCACATTTAGAACGGCGACGAAAGTGAGGATCTTGGCGACACTACGTGTTGACAAACCACTCGATTGCCTTACATATTTGGTCAAATACGAATACCTCGTAGGAAACTTTCATAAATCACTCTTTCGTAAAACTACAGCAGCTTAAGTAGCGAATGGTCACTGTTAATATGCAGTGGGAATTTCCTGCCAGAATTTTTAATTACAAAAATGAAATCAATCAGCAAGAAAAAAACGATGGGGTTCATTGAATATAATGACAGCGACAATTTTGATTATAACATTTCCTAACTGTTAGGTAAGAAGCCGCTTTGTAACCAATATTACCAAACCGACGCAAATTAGTTAGAACAGTAATCTCTATATCATTGCTCACACAATTCATAAGCATTATATCGTTGGTGATGCTACTTAATTGTGAAATAATCACCTATTTGATTCATTTCCTGCAGTCGAACCTCATTAGCCTTCAGATCACCTTTGAAGTCATCGAATTTTTTCTGAAGCACTTCAACTTGCTCAAGATCGGTGCCAATTTCTTGTTGTGCGGCAACAGCTTCCTGGAATGACAATTAAATGTATGTTAAACTAACGATTTCTCTAATAACTGCTTGCAAAGCTTGAGAACATCATAGCATGAAAGCTAGGATATCATGCACAAACATATTTCACAAACATTGTGTACCACGTAATTAATCACAACGAGTTGATTTCCTAACTATTACAATCTAACTATGTCGTATTCATACGAAAATTCCTTTGAAAAAACGCTGTTACACATCTTAATAATGACAGGGGAATAGTAAAATTGCTTAATATACAATGATAATTGACATAAAAACAGCACCACGATATGAAGAATAGTTATTCTTGCACAAACACAAACATTTGTAGATTGGTCAAACTTACTTCTGCCATATATGTCTGAACATAAATTAGAACATAAAAATAACTCAAATTTAAAAATGCAAAACAATATATAACGCAAAAGATTGAAAGATGACGAAGTAGCGATTCTACAAAGATTGGGTTTAAATTGTGCAGGTTTTTCAATAACATGCGATTCTGGTAATAAAACACTTAAAGAAAACTTGGTACTGAACAAAAATGAATGCGATTAGAAGAGGAACTGAGAAACATAATATAAGGAGCATTGAGAGAACTTACGCGACTCTTTATCCATTCCGCGAGATCGTTTGCTTCTCTTAGAAGCTGATAACCTTTACAAGCTTCCTCTAGCTTTCTAAAAAATATGTACAATTCACTCACTGTAAATTTTCTTTGAAAACTGTTTCCACAAACCTTTTACGAGTTTCACCCAGCATCATTAAACGCTGATACTTGTCTTCAATTTCGTTTTGTTTCCCACCAATCGAGTTCACCTTGAAAAAAAGTCTTAGTGAGACAATTTATTGATTCAAAGAAACCAAAAAATCCATAGAATATATTGAATTAACTATTCTCACTTGTTGTTGACTATGTTGGTGAGCTGTGCCTGGCTCAACACGCTTGACATAAGCAGCTGGAACAAAGCCCTGACGATCATTAACTTCGACCTGAAATTATTAGAGACTTTAGGCCAAGAATGACTCAGGAAAGAGCTACGAAATGTGATGTGTAGGATATAAACTACTACAGAGGTAAATATAATAGAAACACTACATAAACAGTGCACGTGGGGTAAGCAAAAAGTACCTTCCACCAATCTTTATTCGAAGCATTCAGTAAAGTTAATATATCGCCTTTCTTCATCGACACTTCTCTTGGCGATTTCTCTTGATAGTCGTAGAGAGCGAGAACACAGTCACGTCCTTAATAATCATTATGAAAAGCTATACAAGAGATTTAATCATAAGCACGACTGAAATTTCAAACCAAGTTGTCCCACAGGTTGTTCTTGATATCTACACTGTGCAGCTTGTCTCCTTAAATCATCAATTGTTCCTTTGAAAGCATCCAAGTCAGACATTAGAGCGCGATGTTTTTTGAGTAAAGCCTGACATAAAGCACATCAAAACAAGAACAATATAGAACACGTTCCCATAATTCAGCAAATAATTAACCTCTGCAGAATCCTCATCTTTTCCATAATCTGTAGAGCCAACGACAGGCTCTTTTTCTGTCATCCATGACTCAGCCTCATTAGCATCAGCAAGATATTGGTGCGCCTGATATCCAAGTAAACGGTTCACCAATGAAAAGCAATAGGAGCTATGAACAGTGCAAATGTTACCTGCAACGAATCATCTAGCTCTAAACGTCGCTTCTCAGCTTTCGTCTTTAAAATTCTCCAATTATCCCGAAGTTGAGCAAGTTTGTCACGAATTTCAGGAGCAAGAAAATGTACCCTAAAAATTAAGTGAATTTCTAAGCAAACACATGACATGTGCTGACACACCTCCTGGATCATATCTTCAGCTGCTCTACTGACAGCTTCAATCTGACTTTCATGATTAGCAATTTCAGCAATAAGCGCTTGCTGCTTTTTGATTAAGTTCTGAACTCCAATTAAATCACGACCGCGATTAGTAGAACCGGCCACCTAAACAATATTTCGATAAAATTTGGAAGGCATATCAAAATTCCGCAACAGCCCTACAAAGAAAACTGAACATATACGGAATTTGAAAGTATTTACTTATGATTGATGAAGATGATTTCTTTATTTCACTGATAATTTAGTATTTAGAAATTGAATTCCATTCATCATAACTTAATATATAATCAACAAATAAAGGCAGCTGTAATCTAACAGCTGAATAGCGACAGCACATACAAAACTTACATGTGCGTATACATATGTATGTGTACACATGTATATAAAAATAAATACATATAAGTTTGTGTACATTTATATACATATATGTACATACATATATATATGTTCCCATTACCTGCTCCTTCTCCCGGATCCATGCAAGTTCATCCTCAATATCTCTGAACAACTGATTCCCTTGAAGTGATTCAGCTAGCTTGTTTTTTCGTTTTTCCAATGGATCACGAAGATTCTTCAAATGATAGGATACTACTTTTGTTCAGGGTTAAATTCCAACACATTGCGTACAAATGTTACTAGACTCGCAAATTGAAAAGAAAAGAAAACAACAGGTGTCAATCGGATTCAGCTACCTGGAAACGCGCTTGTAAAGCTTCTTGTTTACGAATGATGACAGGAGCATTGAAGTGTTCTTCTTCAGCAAACTTTTTCGCCTGATTTGTATACTTGATAAGACAATAAAAAACCCAGAAAGCAATACTTAATAGCAATAAGGAAGAGTAATAATAACCAAGCCTTTGATGCCATCCACACGATCTTGGTGAGCTAAATAGTCACTTTCAAGAAGCGCTATTTTCTTCTGCAGATTTTGAACTGAAACGAGATCTTTGCCATAGTCTTCAGATGCGACCTGCCCCTCAAGCTCGCTAAGCCACAACTCCACGTCTTCAATATTGCGATTGAACTGTTGTTCATCTCCAGCTTCACGAAGTTTCCCTCCCTTTTTGTTGGTAGCGTCGACCAGTTCATTCCATAATTTATCAACTTCTTGTAAACGACAACGCACCTAAACTACATTATAGCTCGCTGCCTAAGAAAGCGACAATCTCCAACTAGAACAACTTACATCATCTGCCTCAGGATGGCCACTATCAATTATTTGCGCTCCAGTATCGTTTATTTCATCCAAGCGGTTGCAATTAGCTTTGAGCTCTTGTTCAAAGTTAGTATGCTTTTGGAGTTTCCCACGAATATTGGTCGGATCCAAGTAAGAATCGTCCCTAGCCGTTTTAAGTTTTTCTTTGATCCAACTTTCCATTTCATCACAGTCGCTATAGCAATAAGAATAAAAAATGTGGATACACTTAATAAAAATCGGTGGAAAAAAATACCGATTGAAAGCCTGCTTCTTATAATTTTCATGTAACTGGCGTGCATGATCAGCAGCACGATCCATAAGACGACGTCGACGATCAAGCAAAGCATGACGCCGCCTAGCTACATCATCAGCGGCATAATGTTGACCCTAAAATTCTATAGTTAAACATCAATTTTCTTGTAAAACGTCTCTTAGCACCTACTTGGATTAGCTTCGTGGCAAAGTCATCAAGAGCATTAATTTTTTCCTCTTGAGCAGCTAATGACTTTTCGAAATCTTGGTGTTTCTTAATGAGAGACTCTACGGCATCGAGCGAGTCACCAAGATCTTGATTGGCTAGAAATGCTTCCTAGAAACAAGAAAACATCCAGTCTTTTGAAAAAATGGATGTGAAGCAAGAAAGTGTATCATGTGTTCCTCTAACTTGTTTATTCATCCATGTCTCTGCCTGCTCAGTATCACGACAAAACAATTGAAGATCCATGCACTGCTCGTATAATATTCGACGCTCTTCCCATAGAGCTAATAGCGAAGCCTTTTCATGTGCAAGATGTTCAAGTTTTTGGCGTACCTAAATCTAACCATTCTAAATAAGACACAACAGCTACATCGATTCTGCGTCTTTGCATGGAACACATATACCTCGTTACTCTCTGGTATACCCATGTCAAGAAGCCCTTGTCCAGATACCGCAGCTTGGTTAAAACTATCCTCTCTAGCATCGATCTCTCCCTAAATTTAGGTTGAAATGCTTCATTAAAACACACAAGGAGAATTTGAAAAATATTTGTACTTTATGTTCTTGATGACTCTCGAGAAGCGCCTCAGCCCCAGCTACGTCTTTGGCAAGTTCGTCTGCAGAAATAACAGCTTTCATATCGTTAATCCATGAGCAGAGATCTCTATAATAGTCAACCGTCAATGAATATGCAAATGTGCTATTTATGGCAACAAAATACTATATTAGTGCAATAAACTGCCTGTAGTCAGCGAGAAATCGGTGAAGCTGTAAACTTCGATCTAGACCCTCCTTACGAGCCTGAGCCTTCCTTTTAAGTGCATTCCATTGTCCTTTTGCTTCCCGCATTTTCGAATAGATCGCATCAGCACGATCTGGATGAGTGTCAGCAAGTCGAATTGATTCCTATAGCCATAACAGCTTTAACACAGTTTAAAAATTTCTGCTACCAAATTAATAAGTGGTATTTCGACTAACTATTTCTGACAAATTTTAAATAACCTTTTCCAGTTGGTGCATTTTTCCTTCGAGCGCAGCAAGATCTCTCTCAGTGCCTTCATGTTTCCGCTGAAGCGCTTGAACATTGTTTAAATCTCTACCATAGTCATCACTTGATAAAGCAGCATCCTGGAAGATTTTATAGAAAAAATGACAATGGACAACTACTTTAATGCGTGGACAAGTTCCCTACAACTTGTCTGCAACCCAAGAATTCTTCTTATGGTAATGCGAAGATGTTATATTGCTATTAAGATTTTCACAAAGACATTTATGTACCTTTTCATTGAAAATGATAAAACACAACGCTATTTGGTTATAAAACATCATTATAAATTACAATGGGTTGAACGCGTTCAGCAAACTTTACCTTTTCAGCAATCCAAGCTAATGTTTCATCAGCATCACGATTGAAGCGTTGCACCTGATGCGCACCAAAAAGACATTCCTTCCGTGTCGCCGCAAGAGTATTTAAGCGATGCCACGCTTCATTTACTTCATCTCGTTTCTGGAGTGTTGAAATTGGAAGAATATATGTCAGCTGTTTGGCGTAAAAAAACACAATGCAACACATACCTTATAGATTTGATCGTGCTCGATATGTCCATCTTCAACCAACTTATCGGCAGCTTGATTAATTTCATTTATGCGGTAATGATGATTTCCAAGTTCCTTTAAAAAGTCCTCAAATTTGCGTTGAAGTACTTCGACATGCTCCAAATCCATACCCAAATCTTCAGCGGTAACATACGCCTCCTAAACTTCTTAGTTTAGAAAAAATTAATTACTGGATATTTATGGAATTAATACCTTGTCTCTAACCCAGTAGAGCACTTCGTCACATTGCCTAATAAATTGAAGCAGCTTCAAAGCTTGCTGAAGTTTGATACCTTTATCTTTCAATTTGAAAAACAATTTATCCCAAAGTGCATGGAGTTCTTCGAGGCGTTTCTGGAAAGTACTTACCATTAATAAATATATCAGCCCAAAAACGAAAGAAAAAGTGATAAATAAAACAGACCTTGATCACTTCGCTGGCAAAATGCCCGTGCTGTATCATACCGTTACCGGTCTTATCAAGGTTGCTAATAGTTTTTGCATGAGCTTGTACTTCTGCTTCAAATGCCTCATGCTTTTGTATTTTAGCCTAAAGGTGAACAAACTTATCATTAATCGGAAGCTACGTGATAACTTGCATAGAACCAAATTCCAAACTTTGAACAAAACAGTGAGTCTCTTGCAAGTAGGAAGAGCTGATATTTTGCAGAACAGGAGAACAAATTTTACGGTGTTAACATGTGTAACACTAATTTCAACAGAAAAAGGCGAGTCAGTTAGTGCGCATTGTCATGGTTATTCAATCACACAGCCATAATAGACTGCTGAAATAAGTGAAGTAAGAAATCAAATCGGCAATGCAAGCAACGGCTTCATTTAATTAGCTTGAAGGTGCAGAGTAATATATTTAAAAAATTAAGTGACAAAAAATATCGAAAGCGATAGAATACACTCGAATGCTGTAAAATGAACAGCATCTATCTTGGTGGTGGACAGAATTGAAGTATAGTATACATTACATTTTTATAACCTATTTCACATGTGGCTTTGCTTGAGCCTATAACCATAATCATGTTATGAAAGACCTAAGAAAAATGAGACAACTTCGAGTAAAACAGTAATTATGGTAGTATAATATACATTTCTTAGAATTTCTTAAAACGATTCGAATAGCACGATTATTAAAAATACCAAAGAATTCGATGAAGAGAATTAATAGACGCAATAATTTGAGTAATAGTATTATGCTATGTTGAAAAGTGGATTCTGTGAAAAGATGACACTTTTTACTGTTGAAAGAAATCATGGGTGTGCATGAGTCAGTTTTTGAGTTGCTGTAATATCTATCACTTATCAAAAAATCGGATGGAAAAAAAACTCATCGGCACATGACCTACGCTGTTTGCTGTTGAAGAATCATACTTAAAAAGAATTTTAATTGCTAGGAAAAGTCCGTAGGATGCGAACCGTTATCGATTTATCAAGTGGGAGTGTATCGCCAGTTGTATATCAATTGTACGAACAGACATTTCATCCAAAAAATCACTCACACAAGCATAATTATGGCATATTTCATTTCAAAACAACTCAGATGTGTATTAAATGGAATACGAAAAATGAGCTGTAAAGCGAGAGCGATGTGAGTCCGTTCACCCGTACGATAGAAATTGACTAGAGCCCTTATGGGTGAACATTAGTGGCGCGCAGAGAATTTGAAAATCGAGAACATGATGAGGAAGTTTCCGTAGGTGTGTAATGAAAAAGAAAAGAAATACACATCTAGAAATAGTTGTACATATTTACATCATATAGTTTGAAAACTCAGAAAACGTCTCCCTTCCTTACATATCGCGCCACTATCGTTTCTTACCGATGACATTGACCTTCGTAATGAATTAATGTCTTTCCGGATATCCCATCATATAGTAGCAGAGGGCATTCTAATCATCGCGAAAAATGAATCATGAAAACCTGCAAATTCGTAGGATCTTTGAATGACTCCTCCTGTGCTGTTTGTAGCTTCTCCAAAATCCAAATTTCAAGTTCATCGGCATCACTAAAACAAACCGTAAACATGACAATTTAGAGGGCTATTTCAACTATATAAAACACATATACAAACCGTTTAAAATACTGGTATTGACGAGCTTCTTCTAGACGATCTCTCTTATTCTTGGCATGTTCCTTGAACTGCGAATAATGACCGAGTACCTCCTGACGTCGGTGCTGCAATCTTGTAAAATATACGAAGGTTTAAATATGATTGTGCTAAGTTTTTTTTTATATAGGAAGGAATTAAGAAACACAAACCACACTATTGTCTTCCGACGTTATAATCTAAACACAAGAAGAAGGTAAATATCGCCTCAATGAAAACACAAGATACTATACTTGTGGGTGTACTTGTATTGATCAACTGTAAGCTATCATATCATACGATATCAAATCATTGGACAGTATCAGCGATTCCAAACACTCTCACATTAGCGATATTTCCCTAATAAAAATCATCTTGAATCATAAAAAATAACTGGATCACTTGTATATCTTCCGCAGTTTCGAGAATTTTGATTTCTGTTGGAATAGGCACTTCCAGTACCGGTTCCGGTGGTGCTCCGTCATCAGACATGGCTTAATACGACAATAAAACAACAAGATATTAAAAAAGTAAGGTGAATTAGAAAATTACTGAGCAATATTGGTAAATATTGATTAATACTAGAGCCGAATTATTAGAATACAGTGCAAGCTAATAAAGGAACCATAATGAGAGTTAAGAGAAAGAACGAAGATATTTGTGTAAACGTTAAGATATTTAGGTAGATGCAAACAATGAAAAAGTATTACTAACGCAGTATAAAAATACCGAGACAAGTGGTAAAAGCAAAGAAAACGTAAGCGAGAACAGGGAGGTGGGGAAATTGAATAGTTAGAAATAAAACCACCATGTTATCCATGGAGAAATGCGGACAGAAAAATGAGCATATTGCATGCCCAAAAGTTAATATTTCTTCATATTTAATTTTTTCATTGGTGTATTCCAATTATTCATACACTTTTGTATGAATTTTCGTATTATTCTGGAAATATCACAGCGAAAGATTTAAGGCAAAATTATAGACATCAAATAGTAACATTGTGTTCGACAGGATAAAATCGATGTCAATGAAACAAGCGCGATTCTATAAAGAAAGCTGCATAAAAATTATTAAGGCAACTAAACTACGAATGGTACTGTCTAACCGAAACCGCGAAATTACAGACAACTTATGCCGAAGGAACCGGTCAGCCTCACTGGTGCAAATCACAATGATATTGCAGCGGTTGCACACGGAACATCGAGGACGTGTGATGAGCGCAATGAGGGATCGAACGGGTAGGCGAGGAAACGTAACTGGAGGGTAGTGCGCCAGCCAGCTAGACAATGCGATCAATATGGCCCCAAGAAGGGACAGTGTTACGTGAATTGCTTCGTCATGGCCAATTCTCTTACCATAAAAACAGTGCCGTGGTGACGGTAGTCTTATCCTTCCCAGTATTCCTAGCGTAATTAGGAATTATCGAGTTTAAAGACGGCTAAATGCACAAACCTACGTGAAGTTCTCACTAGAGACACTTACGGTTCAAACATATATTCACAGAGTATGCATACACTACTGGCTTTGAAAACAAAAACATTGTTGAATTACTCAGGTTCAAGAAGAAGGCGCAACTTTTCCAAAGAAATTCGAGAAGCTGACTGCTCATAAGTCTAGAAGACAAAGCACCGTAAACAAAAAATAAACGAACCTTCAAAATGGACAACTGGGACACTAAATCAGTGGGATACACGGATAGAAGTTCCAGAAGTCCAACTTGGAAAGTTTATGATCTAGATCGATAAGGCTATGAATATAAAACAAACGATAATGTCAGTATCCAAGAGAGGCTACTAGTGCTAATTACAAGGTAGATGTCCAAACAAACTTTGACAACGTCATCGTACACTGATATAGGAACGTAAGAGAAGTGACCATAGTAAGCCTGAGGAAAGTTGGAAGAAAAAGTGTTATTCGAACACAGATCCACTATAGCTAGTTTTATGGTCACTTATTCCTGGAATGTCCGAAAAATGCTTGAAGAATGGAAAAGAAATTTTGTATCACCCATCTTCACAATCAACGCCAACAAAAAATTGACAGGTGCACAACATGATTCTAGATTATGCTAACATATTCAGGGAACAAAATGCTAAAACACTAGGTGATTAGTGGAACATGGTGAAATGCAACTGCAACCATGAAAAGGAATTCCCCTAAAAAAATAACAAATGTAGAAAATATTAATAAGTCTGTCCTTGTCAAAATCCTTAGGAATTTTTTGTTTCGACCAAAACGCATAATATCACTAGTGGAATATGATAAAAGCACAAATGATCCAGATTCTAAAAAAGATTTGGTTTGGATCTAGTCCCCTTAACAGCTGCGAAAGTTATTGGAACTACGGCACCACACCACTACTAGCGACTTAAACGCAGCTTCGAAATATAATTTAAAGCAACAATGACATAAGCGATTATACATTTTATTTTTTGATGATAGAACAACTAAGAAGTAGTATACCAGTGACATCTAGGCAACAACTTCATTATGACAATGTGGGACTAAATGAACAGACAAAATACTGTGGAAATTACTGAACTGAATAGGCATGTTTTTCATATAAACATTGAGGGAAGAATGTATTTTGAATTAGCAGCTGCGAATCATTAATCCTCTCCATGAATTTCGACTTTGCGTGAGAGTCAAATTCTTTATAACTAAATCTAATAGGAACGGTCTTCATTAAAAATAGAAAAATAATTGGAATTACTTAATATATATGTCGCTGAAAACAATTTCCACGTTGTTCTGACTACTACTAGTAACTCATGTAAGTTTAAATTATGCAGGATTATTGGAGGAGCGATGAATCAGAATACTCAAATCAAACGATACCCCTTCTACACTACTTTTATTTGTTTCGTTACTAAAATTAATTCTCAAAGAAATGCACTAGCCTGATGCATTGGAACATTTATAGTCATAAACTCTCGTTTTGTTAATGAGATGATCAGCGAACAAGTCTCAAAACGAATAATAAAAGAAAGGGACTGCATGGAAGATATAAATTTTTAGATGACCAAACGTGACAATCAAAACCATTTATTATTACCTTGCACGATTTGCAATATATTTTTCAGACATACGTATATACAAAATCATTGTACGCACATGAACACCACGAACTATTAACAACAAAATAGTATATTTAATTATGCTATATAATCACAAACATGAAATAAGGCACATCTATAACATAAAATCTCAAATGTTGTTGTGAGGTAAGAAATGTAAACAATGTAACAAAGAATATTCGGGACCTGTATAGATAAATTGAATATCACTAGCACGGCCACGCCCCTTTATTTGATAGAAAGCGTCACAAATGTTGTATCACAAACTACACCAATTACTTACGCCACAACTTTACGGAATAACCTAATATGTACACTTGAGCAATATTTAATTTTGTTACATAGTTGGATGAGACAAAAGCAATTGATAAGTCGATAAGTAGCAATTGATAACTGATAATTTGTTTTTATATAGGAGAAAGGGCAAGGAAATTTTCCTGCTTCGTCGGAAAGTCAAGTGTCAGTGAAATATTAAACTATCCACTTCATATTACAATATTATATTGATCGCAATAAATAAGAGGTTTATATCAAATTGTCAAACTATAGATGACAGATATAGAATACAATTTATTATCAGAACAATTCGAAGTTCCATACCTCAAATATGACAAATGAGTGTCATTGTAAATTACACCAATATACATCTATATAAGTGAAAACCAATTAAATGTTACCTACTATCAATAGCTTTCAACTCATTCGCACTAAGCTTTAATGCCATCCCCATGGCTTTCAATATACTTTTCCTCGCAGAAGAATTACTTGATTGAATGAACTGGACAAAAATATTTCGTATGTATTCTATCTCTCCTCCTGTGGATAACAATGCAAGTTTATCTAAATACAATAAAGCAATGAAGATAATGTAAAATCTAAGCAAAAAAAAACATACTCCTCAGCTTAGCTATTTCATCGCACATCGCTTCTATAGTTTTATGGTGCTCTAATTCCTTTGTTAGAATAGTTTGCTCCATTTCTCGCAGGCGATAACTATGCTGATGTGAGACACTCCTTAAAGCACTTCTTTATTACTATTCAATGTAATTATTAAGCAAAACAAACTGTTTGAAATAAACTTGCCTCAATTCTTGAATTTCACGTTCCTTCTTCAAAAGCTCTTCTTCATAAAATATGTTTCGCGATTCGTTCATTCCAGCAACGGGAAAACCATAGTCATCAATAGAGTACGGTTGATAGTCTGATAAAAATTTTTTAATTTTTCCTCTTTCTGCCACTCAATGTTACACATAAAAGAAACAAAAAATTCATAGCTCAGAGTTAACCAATAATTGTGAACATTCGATTGTAGTGTTTATCACACACTCGATCCAATTAAAAGGAGTCTCCACGGTGCTTTTCAAAGACAGAATTTAGTCAGATGAGTATGTTAATCTTCCAACTAATTTAATAACAAATTATCATGACATTTCAAACTATATTTTAAAAATATACTCACAGATAAACAAAACAGTCTTACATACTTTGCACATAACAGTGCAGCACACCCAGCACATATATATACGCGCGGTACTTAAAGCGTTTAAAGCGTTTATATAAGCGTCTAAAAGATGCTGAAAAGGTCAAGAGAGAAGAGAGAACTGTTTTCAAGTCAATATTATGAAGGTATTATAACTTATTTTACAAAATAAGATACATCTTACTTGACAACTTTTGATTTCAGTTATTGAATAAAAATATATATATATATATATTAGCACATAAACAGCATGTGCATCGTAATGAATATAGGTGTTGATGGCACTACTGGCTGAAGTCTTTTTGAAGTCGATGAATTTGTGCTACACCTAACCGTGGAAATGTAAGACATTATTTTAATAGTTATGCACAGTAACTAATTGCAAAGATCAAACATATTCATCTCTATATCTATTAGAGTTGGAAAATTCGAATGTATGGTTAATATGGCCATGAAGGTATTCGTATGGATTGGGTCTTCCTTCTTACATTAGTATTAATATTAATATTAATGCATTATACTTGCACATTGGTAGACTAGGGCATCCAGTGGCGCAGCGGTGGAGGGTTCACACAATGACACGCAGGCCCCATCCACTTCTCGGCCACAACCGGGTCCACCAAGCTCGTCATTCCTCCAGAGTCGACAAATTTTTAACAGAGAAATATAGGTGGATAACCAACACTGATTTTGTGAAGAGTGGTCATTTCAAGTCATAGACCAGGCTACAGTATATTTTTTTATTAAAAAATTTTATACTGTAAACAAGCCTTATTCTGGATCAAATTTCTTAATTGTATTTCTGTCTCCAATAATTCTCCTCCAAAACTACAAATTTATACTACAAGTTTACTCATTCTTCAAGCCTCAATAGTCGTTAGTTCTATAAAGTACAGTATCACTCCTTGTGCTTACCATTCTCAGAATTTCTTCTGATGATCACCAGAAAAAAATTTCTTCATCATTGAAATTATTATGAGTGGTTTACTGAAGTGAAGAGAAACCAATAGCTAAATATCTACAGCGCTTTTATTCAATGTAGTTATTTCAAAGCCGCCCTCTCTATTTGTTTGAAATATTTCACCAAATATGTTGTTTAATCAAAAACTACCTGAAACACTCATTACTATAAATATTAAATCCAAAACAGACACGTAAGCACATGCTGCTGTGTATACATAAATATATACATGCTGCGCGAGCATGTTTACATCGACTCCTATATATTGTAATTTGAAAATACGCACCAGTACCACCATCAACGCTATTCACTGAAATCGCATCAACGCTTCTCCTAGATCCTAAATTGGACAGTAGCGATATTTTTCATGGAGTATTCACAAACTACTTAAATTATGTGCTGCACTTTCAACACAAACAACCTTTATGCTCACTAGATATTTTTCTCGATAGCACAACTTTGCTAGCTTGCAAAGGATCAGAAGGAGCCATTCCTTGTTCATTTCGAAGAGACGCCAATGCAAATCTGAACTAAGTGCATAATTATCTGTTTATACACAACAAGCAAAATAATAATTTCTAACAATGGAATTACCATATCAACAATTAATAAATAAACTCACTTAGCCGCTTCGAGCTCTCTTTCTTTCTCCGCTAATACGTCGACAGTTCTGCTACGTTGCTTTTGCATTTCTGTTTCCATTTCAGATACTAAAAATATGTTGATTTCTGCACAGAAAAAAAAGACATGAAGTTTATGCATTTGCTAACTTCGACTATTTATTTCCCTTCTCATTTCCACAACACGCAGTTCGTCTCTTTGCTCTAATTCCAAAATTCTAGCATGAAGATCACGAGAGGCCTTAATACATTATGCAAAAATTACGGGAAAATAATTGAACGTAAATATAGAATGTTTTCACAAAAAATTGCCCTTTGGCATATTTATTTAATTCCATGAAATGTTTTACACTAGACTGCATATAAAGCCCTAGGTCGAATTATTTCATAAAAAAGTTTTTACAGAAATTTTTTCACTTGATTCGTAAACAAAAAACTTTTTTTCGTGTAGAAAAAGTTGCTCTATCAGTAACTGTCTCTACTATATTGTCAATACTTTGAGTAAAGATAGTTGAGCAAGAATTCAAGCGAATTAGAACGATGAGACAAATGTTTTAAAAATAATGAGAATTGTACAATAAAAAATCAAAAAATCCTACTTTTTCATGAAGAGATTTATCTTCTGCGTGCAATGCTATTAAGTTTTGAATTTTGCCCTGAAATTGCTCAACCACTGCACGAAAGCTTTCTTCGTGTATACCTTCAACATTTAAAGGAAGTTTCTGAAAAACAAAGGATATGGTGAAATGCAGATAAGAGAAGTGCTAGGGACCCACCTCATTATACGCGGCTAATGTATCTAAACGTAACTTGCATTGATCGTACTCATCTTTCAATTTTGCTAACTCGGACTGCAGCCTAGCTTTTTCTGGATCTGGTCCAATAATAGCTAAAATAAGTTCTTAATGCTGGTGACAACACTGAGCGAAAAAGAAGACAAAGTTTACAGGAGATATCGAAATCAGGTCTGCCCTCTCTTATTTCAATAACAGCAGATTGTAATCGAGATACAGCATCACTTGTCTCCTCAGTGTCCTGACATTTATTTAACATTGATAACTCCTGAAATAATCACTAACTCTAGTTAGGAAACAAGCTCTGATTATGAAGCAACTGAAAAAATGGAATTTAAGACATACACAGGATTTAAAGTAGAAGAAAATATAACTACCCGAGACAATACTGCTTTTTCGCTCTGCGATCGTAATAAGGCCTCATAAGCATCATTTCGTGCTTCTTCGCTTCTTGCAACTGCCTCCAGTAAATGACGGGTTTTTTCTTCTAACTCTGCTATTTTCGCGGATGAGCGGTCTTGTTCCTCCAACTGAGTAGCATTCCTTGTTTTAACAATAGCATCCAGAAGTTCTTTTTCATGATCAACCTGAGAATGACAGACCGTTCAAGAATTTTAAATTCGATGGACTGTCGCCAAACTCCAATAATCCATCTATGATTAAACACCTATTAATAATGTAGACGTAATCTGAAAAATGTGTGTGGAATGAACTACCTTCAAATTGGCCATTTCGTCTTTGAGAATTTGGATCGATGGTGCATGTTGATCTTTGTCTCTCAGTTGTCTGACTTCTTTGTTTAGAGTAGACACTTGAAGAAGGAGCTGCGTTTCACGTGCTTTAAGCTGACTTATTGTTTCTTCTTTCTAGGAAATTTTCTTTACAAGAAAAGCGGTATAGAACAATTTTCAAGAATAATACTCAGGACATTCATTGAAACTATCACTTCTAGATTCAGCACCTACCTCCTTTGCTTCCGTTTCACGCAACTGGTGATCCTTTACATATCGATTTTGCATCTCCGCTACTACCTTACCGTGATCCAACAGCTCTTTTTCTCTATCTACTTCAATTTCTTGTATCTTCAGTTGGAGGTTCTATAAACAGTAGCTGAAACACTGAAACTGGACAAGCCAAACATACCTTCACTGTTTTTTCAGCATTAAGCAAACTTTCGTGCGTTTTACTGAGGTTCTCTTTGAGTGAAGCATTTTCCTTCTTAAAAAAAAGCTAATTCCACGCTGAAAAATCCTAAGTCAGTGAAACGTACCAATAACTGCTTCTTATCATTTAGAAAAGCTGCTTCTTTCCTCGAACTCTCTCTAGTGAGCGTTGTTAAAGCCGCTTTCAACCCACTCTCTGATGTCTACAAACAGTTAATGTGATACGAAATTCTCAGTTATTATTCTTAGAACATAAAAATCAATACTAGGAACAAAACCTCATCATGAGCTGGCGATTTGCATTGATCATCGGTCTTTTCAGATGTTAAGAGATCCAAAGCAGATTGCAAAGCACTTTTCTCTGCATCTAAACTCTTGTACGCTCTAACAACATCTGAAAAGAAAAAACGATTCATTGTTAGAACGCAGATTAAAAGAAACCCAATCACAACCTTCAAATGTTAAAAGTGTATTCCTCTCACAAACTGAACTTATCTTTAAGCTTTTTCTCGTATAACTTGATTTGTTCGTGTTGTGAGTCTAGCTTCTTTTGTAAATCACGAACATTCATGAGAAGAAAACCACGTCACGACGTTTTACGCTCTAAAGAAACAATTAAAACGAATAACGGTGGATCCTGATATTTGTGAATGAGGTGTTAATAAATGGAGAGAATACTGGAACAGTAACTCTTTCTAACAAATTAGACAAAAACTTTATGGTAGCGATAGACAAAAGAAAACTTCATTTCCCACGGTCCACTGTTGGGCTCCTGCAACGACTACAAGGAACGAAACAACAATCAACAAATGTGTAACAGAGTGGACAAATCGCGAAATATTTCGCTGAATTTCAAAATGTGTTGATTAAAAAATACATATTAAAAGATGAAGGTACAAATCAAGTTTTATTCATTTCTATCGATTAATTATTTAATTTTTAGGAATTGTGACAGTTTTCACACTGTAATAAACAGATGAAAGAAGCAAAAAACGAAAAAGTCTACAAGAGCTCTCAGTCTACTCGCCGGTCAAACTTCATTGTGATGATCGTACCCAGACAAGTTCTCGTTAATATTATATCAACATTACGACTTTATGTACACGTCTAGTTTTTGTCGATTAGATTTCTATAGGATTCACTTTTTTTCAAGGTGTGCTTGTAGAGAATACTCTCTTGAATAAATTTTACCTCATCATTCAAATTATACGCAAAGTGGAGACATAACATATAACCATATTAATATTTTCTCTGGATAGTCATTGACCTCTAACACGATCTCCTTTCACATTTGTTATTAAACTGGTTGTGGTTATCTCATTATATTACAAGTCTCATACAGTTGTCCATAATAATACCAATATATTAATTCATGACGTAATTCTACTCTTGTTTCTATTTATCATTCATCCTAGATTCTGTACTTCATTAACAAATGTTATCTGATTGCATAGTCACAGTCTCAAGTAATTCTTTATTGATAAGCCTATCATTATCGTTCTTGATTGATCACTAATATAATCTTCATTTAATATTTTTATGCATAGTTCAAATAAAGAATTACACGAGTTTGAGGCGAGCAGTATTAAAGATCCGCGTGGAAAACTACTCAACGCGAGAGTCAATATATTTCTCTATTGCTACTAATATTTATTGGCCAGTCGGCACAGTTGTTGCGTCGGCTAAACTTCCATCAATCTATATTAGTTCCAACGCCACTGAAACCACTATAAGTACTATCCCCTAAATACTCTATCCGCTAAGCAGCTTTTGCTTGCGATAAATCTTCACTGGGATCTTCAATCAATATCGTAAAACGAGCATACGGTTTAATTACCCAAGTTTAACATACAATAACTGATGTTTGCAGCAAAGCTTCCAGCTACCGAGGCCATGCATAAGGCAAAGATTTTGAAATGTCAAAATAACGTTCCCTGCTGTCTTTGAGCCCGTCCTTTTTTGATGTCGATGCCAACAGCCAATCGAAATTTTAAAATTCTAGTTCTCATTTATTTAAGCGATTGCCCTTTCGATTTAAAACTTGCACTCTTGGGTTGCGGATCCCTAAACTATTCGTAATATCAATTCTTCCTTGATAATAAATGTAGAAATTTTATAAGGAAGATTCCATATTTATTGAGTTTCGTTTATAATTCGTTTCAAAAGATTCACTGGCTCGTCGCAGATAGGACGTCTTCCCAGGACATTTCCGTTCCACACAGAAACACAGCAGTAAACATATCTTTCCACAAACATATATATATATATATATATATATAAAATATAATTTCCACCATTTAGGTGTAGTAGAGTAATAACACAAGACAAATGGGAGATTTCGCATGAAGGGAAAATCTCTATCCAACGTTTGTTTCGTAAATAACGTCATCTTGTTTTCAACATTCACAAAAGAAACAGAGATGATGTTGTACAAGTTGAATGATATTTGAAAATGGTAATGACTGCAAATAAGTACTGAGAGAAATCAATTCATTGAAATCCCATGGTGTAATAAAAACGAAAATAAGTTTGACGATTCTCAAATTGTAAAAGTTAAATCATTTTTATACCTTGGGCGGCGGTGTATGATTATGAGGATAGATATGATAGACGTATTATAGAGAAGGAAAAATTCATCATAGACTGCGTTAGGACCTCTAAGAGGTCGACGGTCATTTAACAAATCCCATAATACGAGCTCAGCTGTTCAATACCACTGTTCTCCATACGTTGCTTTACGTTGAAAGGCACAAATACCTCGGAATTTAACTAATCATGTATAGAGAATGCCACTTTCACTTCAATCCTGGGCAATTAAATCTTTATTAGTAATAATAACAACGTTTATCACAACAATTACATTCAAGAAAGAAAGGTTAAATCGCTAACAACGTGATGCAGAATCAATGGTTATATTACATCTAATGAAATAAATATAAACGACAATAAGTGATGACCGTGCGACGAGTGAATGAGGAATTGGTTTGAACCTAAGAAAGCTTCTAGTGGGCGGAGAGCGTTGCGAGATTGTTCTAGTAGGTCTCACGCCAGATTCGAGGTACCGGAACGTGACCTGCGGGTATAGGCAGGGCTATACACTTGCCCGGATTAATGTCACAACACCCAGTGAAAGTCGTATCTTCTTTGGATATTGCGTAAGATTTAATTCTTTTATAATCGATATTTGATAAGGATGTCCAGTTTTGTTAATTGGGAATGAAACGATGATTCACAAGACAGTTAGGAATCAAGGTTAGCAAACTATATTCCGTTATGGAAAATAATTGCTGTAGTACAGATTTTTTAGTTCAATATTTGATAAGGATATATATATACTCTTAATGGAACTAATAATATGTAGTCTGCTCACATTTTTATTAACATAAAGACTGCATGCTTGGCATCAATAGTGTCATCTTTATATCCACTGATCGACGCATTATCCGCGTTAAGGTTCGAATCAGCTTTTGCAGAGTTATAAAAAAAATCTAGGAGTTGATGTCTCATGACATTGTTGAGAGTAGTCCACCGTCCATTGCCAATGGACTCATTCAGTAAACACGTTATGATATTGCTCATTGCTTAATTCGTAACCTTGCCAATGATTTGTCAAGCGCCTACACATACATGTAATTCGAGCAAGGCTCGAGGTTGGTGTAAGGTATTTATTCAGTGTCAAAAACCATTGAAATATAGCTATGATAATAAA
This sequence comes from Dictyocaulus viviparus, assembly GCA_000816705.1. NCBI lineage: Eukaryota > Metazoa > Nematoda > Chromadorea > Rhabditida > Metastrongylidae > Dictyocaulus > Dictyocaulus viviparus. Next base: position 260,272 of record KN716223.1, on the reverse strand, counting down.
GCTCTCATAATCTTTGTGCTTGCCCTAGAACAACCTAAGAACAAATGAACAGAACACTTTCTTTCTCTTGGATAGAATTTTTTTTGAATGCCTTGTAAAAGTTGTGTCGTGTCGTGATTAGCTTTCGACATATGGTGTCTTTTTGCAATTATCTTCATAAGCACTTTGTTAAATTTCTGAAATATAAATCTTACTAGAGAATCTTTCTTAATTCGTCTGCGTATAGTGTTAGAATCCAATATAAACTTGAAGTTCTGCAAATAAAATAACAGATTCTAAAAGGTTGTTGCTTGTGAATTTAGTGCTAAGATTGGCGGTAGAAAACGAATGAAGAATTTTACAATGGGACCCTCCGGCTCGAATGGAATGAACAGGGAGGGTAGATGTCATAGTTCATCATAACGAAAAAAATTAACCATGGTAACTCACGATTCTAAAACTCATGTGTTACAATTGATGTGGGAGTCTCCTAATGAAAAGTATCATAACCAAATAGACTACGTCTTAGTAGAAAATCATACGTAACGGACAACACTGTTGTCCCAATGTTCTATTTGGGAGCCAACCATCGCTGACTTTTCGTCAAATTTTTCTTCATCAAATCAAAAGACAGAAAACTCAAAGGTCCAAGGAGAGGAATCTATACCTTCAAATCACAAACGGAAATATGTATTGGAATTTGTATGATTCCCTAATGACCGTTTGAAAAAATACCGTGGTCAACAATATCGACGAGGAATATGACAGACTACTTCGCTACCAACACGAGAAAACGCTGAGAGTTTGAAAATATAAAGAGTCTCCTGTTTATAAGCACTCTTGAGCTCATGTGTGTAAAGTAGCTAAAGTTGCAAGAAAATACTGATTACGAACTTACAAAAGGATGCAGAAGCGATACGGAAAGATTTTAAAGAGAGAAGGAACATAAATGATGAATGAAGCAGCTTAGGCGGGCGAAAGTATTCGTATTGCCTGCTGATGCTTCGTCTAATCCCAAGACCAGGATTTTTGTGACGAAACTTGGCAAGTGCAGCGAATGTGGCATCAGTTCGATTTGTGGCCATAGTTCGATCGCATTGCGTGTGTGTTGAGTCGATCAATGAGCACTGGTGATAGATTGTGAAAACTTCAAAATTGAGCAATCAAACCTTTATAATAAACAACAACAGTAATAAATAGCAACGAACACCTGAGTAACAGTACCACAATATACAATAAATGCAATAGAGGCAAAACTGTTATAAAAGTATGCACAAAGCCATAGAAATAGGAAAACTATAGAATACTATTGCAAAGTTGTGTGTAAAGGAAGCACGCTACAAGGATAACTCTTCTACGCCAAAGTGGAACACCTAATTCTTCCAGAAAAACAATGGATAAAATCTTTTATGATTTCTATCTGTGTATCTTCGGTAGCTACGTTCGTTATTCTCGATTCGAAAAGAGAGAAGACAATTATGCTGTTCCGAAAGTGCTCCCTCCCGGAATCCAACGTTCTTCTTCGCCGATAAAGAGTCGTGCAACGCCCGGATTAGAGTGGAATGGAAAAAGTGGAAGAGTCAGAATAATTCATTTAATCTCGTTTTCATTATACACCGGCTCGACTCTCTACATGTTACCTGTCAAAATGAAAAGTTCCAAATCAATGGAAAACTAGCAGGACCGTGTAGCTGGACAAAAAAGACGTTTACGACACTGTTAGTTATCGTCCAATCTGCCTATTGCTTGTCTTTGTAAGTGTTTCGTATGAGTCACCTTCAACAGTATTGGCAGTAAATTAGACGAACAGCAGTCGCATGAGCAGCAAAAAGGTGTTTAGCACGATAGACCATATTCACACAATCATAAGACATATAGAAGTATCATGCGAGTGAAGAAATAACTCTGTCTCATTTTTGTAGATATTAAAAAGCTTGCACCCCTTCGAGATTAGAATAGTCATGGAAGCGTTGACTAATTGAGCGCTTCCTACTTTAAATGAAGATGAGCCAATGCACCAAGAAGGTGAATGCAATGTGAAGATTGAGCGTGTTGGATACGTGTATATTGAGTGTTGTAACGGTAGTGAATGTAGTTGCCGACTGGGTTGCATCGCTCTTCAGCAATGTTGATTTAGTAGAATATTAGGAATAGACTCCTTTGTACCAGGAGTGATGCCGGCACACATGACTTGAGAGTTGATTGCGATTAATGTGAAGAACGATCGTTCTCCTGTAGTTGGCTAGTTACCTGAAACTTGTATAATTAAAAATTTATATAAATACATGGCAATAACACGATAACAAATAACAATAATAAAAAATAACAAAAAAGATCGGTTTCGCTTCTGTTGATCCATTAACAGATAACTGGAAGAATATCTTAGAATACTCAAACAAGATGTATCAAGGTCGTGAATTCAATATGAAGAACGCTATATTACCAAAACTCAGAGAAAGGAAACGAGCGATTTGAGAAACATATAGGAGCATCCAAGACGTAGCAAGGAGAACAAAGAATACAAAGACCAAAGGACACCTTTACGACTCCACGGATCTCCTTGCCTTAACGTATGGTGCGAAAACCATTAGGAGATTAGGAAAGCAGGATGAAAGATCACCGAGCTCATATTAGTGCTCCATCCAAAGGGTGATGACAGGCTTTTCCCGAATCACGCAAAGGAGAAAAGGAATATGAAGTTTTCTCTTATACCAGCAATTAAAAGTACAGGAAAGCAGCCGTACACGCTAGACTATCCAAGATTAGCTTTCCGAGCAAGTGATGCCTATGGATGATGACCGGTGGACACAAGCTGTAATTGATTGGATCCCACTGCACATCAAAAGCACTGCGTAAAGAACACTTGCTCGACGGTCAGACCTTTTCACGAAAGTCTGAGAAAGAGATCATAATGCTCAAAGAATTCTTGGAAAGAAAAAATCATTGAACTGGCTGTCGCGATAGGGGGAATTAGAAGTATTACTACTGCATGTTCATCTCTGTCGATGATCAACCAGAATCCATGTGATTTAAGAGTAGAAAAAATTCGTACAGAACACAATAAGATCATGATTAGGGAATGCAGTGCTTTGCAAATACCAATCTGAGTTCAAAACACATTTTATGTAGAGAGTTGTTGTACTTGAGGGCTTTTTCGACAGTTTACGATCGTGGGCGAGCTTATTATCAGCGATTGGTGGAAGGTGCAAGTATACCCGGAATTGAGGATATTTGTTACACTTACTTCCTTACAATTTCTTGTAGTGATGAAGTAGAGAATACTTGGCAGAGTATTCTCTACATTTTATCCAATGGTAAGTGCAATAACATATTATTTAAGAGTATGTATCGAATACATTCATTCAGGGTGTACAAGCATGCTTTTTGAAGTGAACAAAGTTAAAAAATGGTTTCAAAAATGATTCTTAAATAACTGATGAATCTCTGTGACATTAAAATTAAAGACACCACAATTCTCATTCCTTTGCTCTGTCTAGCTAATCTGAAATTTCGCCATTTGCTGCTTCATCATCACGGATTCAGTGGCTCAGTGGTGGAGGTGCCGCAGTGACACGCCGGCCCAAATCAGTTCGCGGCCGCCCCTCAGGACTACCAAGCCCGCCATCCCTCCGGGGTCGGTAAATTGGTACCCCAGGGGGCTGGGGAAGAAAAATGGCACTGACTTGGTGAAGGGGGGGGAACTCAAGGCGTGTATAGACCAGGCACGCATTCAACCACCTCCACGATATCACGTTGAACATGAATGCGGGGGCGCATCCCACCACAAGGGATTGATCAACGCCAAAAATTATCTTATCTTATCTATTGTACTACAGAGTTTAATTGGTATTTTCTTTTCAACTTGCTGCTTACATAATTCCAAATATCCTAATAAGTGTTCTATCCATATCGCTATATGGTTGGAGTTACTGTTCTTTCATTGTGATGAACAATTCGTATGAGTTCGAATATTGATAATAGCAAACCATGTCGCATGACGTCGGTATTGTTATTCACGGCAAATCATTTTAGGGTGATTTTGATCTTGATGCATAACAAACTACTTTATATGAAGTTGGTCTTTGTCTTAACAGATGCTCACCCATGAAAGGGATAGGATGTCAACAATTGTTCACTACCAACAATTCACTCACTACCCACATAATTAAACGGTAAACACTTTTCCTTTTAATTATAATAATTCTACATAATATTCCTTGACACTATTTTAAAAATTAATGTGGTTTACAGCAAAGTAAATGCTACGACAAGGTTTGACATGGTTGGCAACTGGAGCTAAATGTTTAATTTTTTTCTAATGTACTAGTGAATGAGATGATTGAATGCTAGAATTCCAATGCAGAAAAGGTGTTGAAGAGGCAGACAGCCTCGCGGCGCGGCTATTGTCCTACCATGAGGAAACGGACTGTAGGTAGCAAAATTATCCCAATGGAGTCTAGGTTATCTTTATGTTAGTTAGTGCTGTTATTATCTTCTGAATGTCTCATCTTTCGACTATTAATTAACAAGGAAAAGGCTTAATAGGTGGGTGCCTTTCTCACTTGTCTCTATAATTTTAAGATTGGAAAGATGGGCTAGTACGTACTAGGTGACGGAGAAAATGTTTGTATTTTTAGGCAAATTAAATCCGTTCCTGTTGAATTTGTATTTTTCGTAGTTGTTATGGTTATTGTTTGACTATTCGTTACTATATTCTAGTCGTAATAGTCGACTTTCACCTAGTTATTCTCGTGTTTGCAGCAAATCAATGCTACTAATATGTCAGTGTATAGTCGAAATCAAGAAAAGATTGTGCTGTAAGTCAGTTTTGCTCGAAACTTAGTGAGATAGAGTGAATTATAGTGTGTATTACAGGAAATTGTCAAGGGATGAAGTGATGCGGGAATTTTTCACTCCATTGGAGCAGCTTAAACGACAAGAAAAGGAACCTGTTGCTAGATGGTGTGACCTGTCTGAAGCTCGTCTTATTCAATTGCTAACATATTTTAAGCCTGCCGGTAATAATACTGAATGTCTAACCCTTTAATTCCTTTTTCATGCATGGTTTTATAATCTTAAAAGCAATTTTCAATCCATTATAGTAGTATTTGTTGGAGTTCTATAAACTTAGTAGAATTTTTTTTTATAATGGGAATGTCGAGTTCTCTTGGAGGTACATAGCAGTTTTAATATAGTATAATGCTTGATTCGTTGTTTATACGAACTTTTTTTGGTATGATTCCAATCTTATATGGAATTGTTCAGGCGTCAACAGATTCTTCAACTTACATTCTATTTACATATTTATGAGTCATATATACGAGAAAGAAGATGGATGTGAAATATTTTTGAATGATTACGACTTTGAGACTGTTAGGAAGAGGAAAAATTTATCTAAATCTGAGAAGACATTGCGGTTTCGACCACGCTACTCTATCAGACCATCCATTGACCAGGCAATCGTTATAGAATTTATATTATTTTTCCGGCTTTCATAAATTTCATTCATTATTGTATTCGTAGTATAAGCAGTATATTTAAAATATGTAGAAACAGCAGGATATGTCTTACATGATACTTTATAGATCATTTCAAGATTAGAACTTTATTGGGATATGAAGGTTGTGGAGTACAACGAAGGGGTGCCAGATGGATTTGAAGCGCATAGCGAATTCTTTTTGCCTGACGGACAGTTTAGCGAACTTATGAAAGAAAAGGTGTAATATCTACGTTTCTATTAAAGTTGTTAACAAATAGTTTAAGACGTTTTAATAGCAGTATTGTTTCTAGTGTCATTCCTTGCTTAATGGTTTAGATGATCCCTGGAGTAGATATTTTGTCTGTTTAGTCATACAGGACATCATTTTTGTAATGTCCAAATACTTCATCTATTCAGCAGAGTATATATTGGTTCAGCTTTATATAGATGCAACAAATAATAATGACATAATAACAGCGACCATAATACCACAACAAGATGACCAACATACGATCGAACAAAACGAGAAATACAGTATAGCAGTATTAGGCGATAATATTAAACGTGAGAAAAATTGGATGCATTGCGTTTGTAGTACGGGGGTCTTTTTATGCCAGAATATAAAGGTGTTGAAATACTGACGCTAAATGATAAACTGGAGCAGTCGGTTGCAACCATCAAACATGCTGAAGCTACAACGCTCTCTTGACAATATACAATGTTGATATTTGATTTAAGGAAGAAGAAAATGCTGTACAGACAACGTTCCCAACTCCATTGATTGGTGCGACGACATCTGTGGTAAAGCGTCGCTCGCGTCGTGGAGGATCACATGATTCTTTAGAACCTATTCTGTTTACGTGTTAAGTTATATTAGACTTCCGAAACAGATAAAATTTGTTTCTTTTCACTTGTTTATATTAACTTTTTCAGATCATTCTTGTGTGTTACATAATTCTCGAATTCACTAGCCTTTGTTATGAAAGATTTAATCATCTGCATCTGTATTCTGTATCACATTATTACTGTTTCCATACGCTTTCTTTTTTACGTGAATCTCGCGTGAGATTGAGAACCTGGGATTTATAAGAGTTGGAAATTTTTTTCTGTCTTTTTTCTCACTGTAAAACTGGTTTTACATAGGTTCCTGGGCCATAGAAGCTAAGACAAGTTCTTTAATTTTAGCGTAGTTTTTTATGATGCCGGCAGTTCTTCATTCTGATCCAATCCAAGTTGTTATTCTGTTAATTTGTAGTGTTAAGAGTACCATTGCAAGGATATAGCATGAACTTACCCAAAATGTCTTGTAGTTTGGATGTGTTTTGACCCATCTTTACTGTATACTGTATATGTATCT
>KN716223.1:224899-237340 GCA_000816705.1 Dictyocaulus viviparus | reverse complement strand
TATATATATATATATATATATATATATATATATATATATAAAGACCTCAATCACGAATATGCATGCCCAGGTCATGTTGTATAATATATTACACACAGACACCCGTTAATATGAAAGTGATAAAAAACCCACAATTTCACAAGTAGCATTCATTTTATTCTTCTACTTAATCCATTGTTCTACCTTAGTTATACTGTTGGCACTATAGTAATACTTTCTTGATTGTATTGTTGTTATTCTTAGTTCTTTATGGAGGTTTCGTCGTCCAAGTTTGTGACACATCACCAATGTTTGGAATACACCATATGGCTATAGAGCCCTTGCTAATTTATGATAGATAATCTTAGCATTAATTGATACCTGTGGTATGATGCGCGTACGCATTCATATTCAAAATGAAGGCGTACGAATATGAGCTTGCTTATACATTGACTTCAGCTGACCACTCTTTACCAATTCACAGCTAATAATTTTACTAGGATTTATCCGGAACCAATTTACCGCCTCAAAGGGAATTTCGGTTAAGTAGGCTTGCTGCAGCAGCGAAGTACATTGATTCATGGGTGCGTATCACTTTAGCACTACCATGTGCTACGCACCCCCGTGGCTTTCCTAGTATGTCATTCAATCAAGTAATGATGATTCAGAACATTCTTCCTCATTTGGCAGCTAAGGTTTCCTTATTGACCGAGAGAATTCAAGTTCATCCTTTACTTCTTCTAATACCATTTCACAAAATATTTAATTATACAGGATGAACCAAATCCGGGCATGAAACTTTTAGTATCTGCGTCACCAGCAGTAGTGATTGGCAGTTGATTCAAAATAACATTCAGTATTTCCGATGATAATAACATAACGCAACGAAATGTTAAAATATTTACAATCATACGAGATTACGTAAACATGCAACACAACCGGAAAATGAAGCACTAATCTTGATTTACCATTAATTTAATACATTACATATCTATCAGTTTGAAAAATCAATCGGACAGAATACATTTTTATAGGTGTTTTTTTGGATATGTTGACAGGAAACAAATTTATCATCCTCGTGATTCTATAGATGACATAATCAAAACAGCCCTTTTGGTGCTTCATTGTAGCATTCCTGGAATGAGTTGTCAACGAATAGAGCAGCGTTCTGGAAAATTCAGAACCTGAAGAAAAATTTAGTCATTGCCAGGCCATAAAAGCGACAATTAAACTGCGTATATTTACGGTACAGATATTTCATTACCAGTGTTTACTTGATACCGTTTTGTTTCACGTCACTAAAGACCATCCAAACAATAAACACCGTAACATCACTTTGTTGTAATAAAATAATAAAGAGCTCTCCAAATTTTATTTATAATAAATAACCTACTACTGAAATTAAATACCTCTGAACCGAAATCAATATACTTATTCATAATGTTCAATGTAAGCAAATATATTCTTACCATAGTAAGTAGTTAAGTACAACAATATTAAATTTTAAATAGAAAGGCGATTAATGTATTATATCAAGAGCTCAATTCCGATATTGCAATTGCGCTATGCTAGGGAGACTTCAAGTACATCTCAGTGGTACTGCACCAGTTTCTTCTAATTCACTATTTAGTACTACATTATAGACTTTTCAGACACCATTTTTCGAACTCCTTACATCCCACGATGAAATCCTGATTTGTTTGCTAAATCTCCTATTGTCAGGATTGTGATTACCACGTTTCCCTAAAGAGCGAAGGTATACGACGACATTTTTTTCGTTGTCTTATCATCAGGAACTTTATATATTTCCAATTAATACCTGTGCTCGTTCTATAGAAACCTAATATCTTCAAAATCCAACTTACAAAAATTAGAATAATTCTTTCCTCACCGCCAAGTCATTCGTTTGGTAACATGGTGCGTAAATTCTTAGCACAGGATCCTTCTTTAACAGCACCTTTGTGTTTGTTAATAAAATTAAAACAAATTTGATTAACTACGTAGTCTAACTTATGGAGCAACAAGTTACGATACTTCACGTAAAACACCAATACTGCATCTGATGCTTTTGAAACACTTGTTAGATTAGGTGCTTCATTGAATTTGTTGCTTGATAATTCACAGACATATAAATACGTAAGATTACAGACCATGTTAATACTCAACCATATTGACAAACGTAGAAAAACGTAGTACATAAAATATTCGGATTGAACACTAGAAAAAAATAAATATTATATATATATATATATATATATATATATATAACTGGAAAAAAACAAAGTTAACGGGAAACAGAACAAATGTATATAATGATGAGAACACAAAAAGCAAATATATCCAACTATACAGAACCAATAAAATAGCACACGAACAAACTCAATCACTAACGCCTTGATTTGTGATGAGTACGAAAGTCATTAAACTAAACATCATAAGTGAAACGCAACGAAATGGTAGACAAAGCATATTTTATGGAAAGCTCTCCATGTAGATGCACTTTGGAAAGAAAAACCGATATCTGGTGACTTGTAATAAGTGATCCTTCAAAAATTTAATTCTATGATGTGAAACACTTTCTGAAAATGATAGCAACATTAAGGGAAAGACCATAAGTCAACATACAAAGATGATGAAATGTTAAATCTATTTGATGACTAGCAAATGTGGAGCCAAAAAATTAATAAATTAACGTGTACACGCCAAGATCCGCTAAATTTTGGGATGCACGCAGAGCATGAAGGTGTAGTGCTTATCAAATTCATAACATAAATGGTATAAATCTCTTTCATGTGCAGAATTTATTAAAGTTTCTCAATAAAAGACTTTATAAATAATAAAAGCTTACGTAAAATACATATTATTAATGCTAGATTTAAAAAACTGATAAAAGATAAAAAATTTACCAACCTACCAATTATCACTAAGTGTTGGACTAGGAGTCAACCTTTCCACAGCAGTATAAGGTGGAATAGAGCTGCTAGAAGGACCAATTTCTTCGCCCTATATGTGCATAATCTTGGCGTTAAGAAAATCGTCGAAAACCGATCCATGCTAATCCAACTTAAATTCTAATGTTTCACATCGATAACAAGTCGTAAGCGTAACTAACAGAAGACTTTAACTTACCGCAAAGCAGCAATGTAAATTTTAAATTTACTAATACATGTACAATGTGATGGTAAGGCTTAATAAAATGTTTGTGATTTCGCAAAAATAAATTAGGTAACGTGATAAACTTACAGTAAAATTATTTTTGATATTAGCCTCATTGTCTTCTCGTTTCAGTATTTCAGGTGATTTAGAATAAACACATGAATCATCTCCCAAGTCATAATCTTCCAATGTGAAATCGAGAGCAGCCACCTAACAGAACATAGAAAAATCATTCAATTTTTTGAGGAGCCACCAAATACAAGAAAGCTTACCAATACACCAGCATGCTTACGCTTCACAATAGGTTCCGAAGAAGCTCCGGAAGGATTCTAAAGTGCACCTACTTCAGTGGATAGCAAAAATATTTAGAATCTGCATCAGAAGAAAATCGAACTCGTTTAATGTGATGATAAAGAACAATATATTTATATATAAAGTTTTCTTGTTAAAACTTTTAATAACATTTAATTGTTTCTCGTACTGCAAATAAAATTGAATGAAGCAATAGAGAATCAAACAAAATTTGCTATAATCAACAATGTGAAACAAATTAGCTTGTTCTGAAGAGTAAAAAATGTGTTGGTGTAAATCGTCACTATTCCAAAATATTCTAAAAAATAAGAATAATTATCATCGAACTCACATATTTTCTGAGTTAGGATCAGGATAAAGCAGACTGTATACATTGGACGATCTGAAAACTATTTACAATCTCGTGCAAAATTAAGAAAGAGGGGCAATGATTGTTGAAACCGTATCTTGGAGATGTGCCATGTATTAAATAAAACATTGTACACGTTAATGTACTGAAAATTTTGGGCTAAAATCAGCAATTATTGAAATAGCGTTATTCATCCCCTAAATGAGCTCTACACTAAATCTTAGACCCCAATAGAGAATCTTTAAACCTCTATGGAACCATTGCAGTAGAGAATACCTGTAAACATCTATTCTACATGTGCTTTTAATCAAAATGAAAGCAATTAATGTTAGAAATAAGAGAAAGACACAAATAAGTTACTGATTACCTCAATATATCACAGTCATATTGCGGCGATGTATCATGAATGCTTGATGACACAATGGGCGATTTCCTACCATTAATAAATCACATTTTCTTTTTCAATCACAGGCAAAAATTAGGAAATATCATTGAAAAAGATTGGGAATATTATTAGCAAAAATAAAATCCATACATATTAGAACAAGAAGCATCAAAATCATAGCCGGTGGAACTTTTATTAGATAGACAACTGCTGCTTTCTACAGAAGAATTAGATTTTTCACTGAATAATGATCTTTTGGCCGAGGATTCTTGAACAGACTTTGTGCCAAGAAAATCACGAGCACAAAATTGCTGCCTGTAATAGATTTATCATCTTGTTTTAGCAAAAACACAATACGTCAAATGACAACTCTCACCTTTTACTGCTACACTCCTGCATGTAAGGAGACTTTTCCAATTTCAGCAGTTCCTCCTCCTCATCCTTCAAAACACTGAGAGGTTCTGCTTTCGAGCGAAAGCCTAATTCCAAAATCTCCTTCAAAAACCTATATTTGGAATTCAGAATACAAAACATTTGTTTCGCCTGTTAAATTCTTCTAAAAATATTTCATAACACGCACAAGACAGCTACGCGGTATAGCAAGAACTATAACCAGTAGAGCTAATAACTAACAAAAAAAAACTGAATCGCTGCTATTCTCGTATACTGATGAGGATTTTAAAACCACGATAGCATTCCAAAAATTGAATCCTTTCTATCTGCTATCTTGATGACAGACAATTTATGCCGTAACGCTTCGATCGCTCAAAACGGTTAGAAAATGCTTGTTAAAATATGCAAAGTTGATATTCGTCGATTCCATCTGTGCAGATATCTACCACTGATTGCGAATATACAAGACATTTTTAGTTAGTAGTAGATGGAATCCAGAATAGATTGTTTATAGATGCTTGCCACTAAAGCGTATCATTGTATGCTCAATGAAACACTCCGTAGACTGTATCCTATTATCTAAACATATCCTATTCTAGAGTTTAAACGTTTTCAAACTCTAGATTAGACTGCTTCTGAAGTGTAATGGATAACAATCTTCCAATAAACATTACTATAGAAGAAACTGCAGTCAATCATAGAAATCAAACGAAACATTCAATGAAATTCCGATACGAGTAGTTTAGTCAAGTTACTCGACAAACAATTTCATCAACAATAAAGAAACTGGACAGTTCACCGCAACATAATTCCTGCCAAAAATATATGATATAAACTACTAATCAACTATACAACTATCAAAGCAAAGAGGAGAATGTTTTAGGTCACAATGAATCTTCCTTAATAACAATTTAGGAAATACTGACATAATAACAAAATAAGCGGAGTCGAAATATAACAAAAACTAACAAATAAGAAATCCTAATATTTCCTGTAATTTTCAGTTTCCATATTATATAAGCATTTATGATTTCGCTAATTAAACAACATTCGAAACAGAGCGAATCCTTACCATACTTCAATAAGAACACAATTACATCTATTTCTTCTTTTAGTGGCGCTTCGTCGGGTATCTAGACATTGTGGAATTTCAAAAGCCCAAAATATAATGCACACATACCAACTTCTTCGCCAAATCAACATAACATCGACTCCACTCCACATAGAACATAGCATATTGTCGATATGAATTCCTTTCATATAATTTCTCAAAAACTTCATAAACGGACGACTGAGAATACTTTCTCTAAATCGAAGCAGATCAAAACCACACAAAATAATAGAGTGGACTGTAGATTTACCATCATACTATATATAGGAATCATGCATTCAAAATTTTGAATCCTGGAGACAGCGACAGGATTTTGACTCGCGGAGACAGGGCCAAAATTAGCCATAGCCTCATTTAGTATTTTTTCCATAGCACCTTTATTCTCAGAACCGAAATTTTTCTCATAGAGAATAATGGTCCTAAAAATTTGTTTAAAAAGTGGCGTGAGTTCAATTCACTTCGTATTGAGAAATTTCATCGATAAAAGTCGAAAGGTACACGATTTCCAACTTATTAGCTTACTTGCATATGAACTCGGCACATAATTCTGGATCAGAAGCACAAACAGTTTCTTCGATGGACCTCAAATAAAATCAGCCATAATACGACACTACATAACAAAGGATGGAAAAAGGTATATCTGAGACGACTTCAAAGGAAAAATAAGTCATTGACAACCAGATTATCAAAAAACCCACTTAAAAAATCTAGAAAACGACATTTTCTCTTTCATCTCAGACTGAGCTCTCAAAATATTTGGAAGCAATTCCACCTGAGGATTCCACGACTAAATAAAAATGACAGAATATAAACTGACCGCGACGCGGAACACAGCGCTGGTTGATGATACGGTTTAGCAGCATTAGTGCATTATTCTGAGCATAAGGTTTGAAAGTAATGTTAGAGTAAAACACATTATTGCTTCTCCCCCATTGCTCCTTATAACTAAAATCTGGCATGTAACCATAGCATATATAAGGAGCAAGGCCGTTAATTGCTGTACGCATGAATAGGAAGAACTTCACAAATCATAACAGAGTATTCCATTTAGCATGTGTAAGAGTATGGTGAGAGATGCCACTAAAATGAACATAGATTGATTCCTTGTAAGATATTGAACAATTCTTTTATATTTTAAATGTGGAAAATTGTTATCTGCTTATTTAAGAGACTGACAAACGCTGTTTTAGCAACGTTTGTTCCCCGTAAATAATGTTACAACAAAAGGTGTATTCAATCACGAAAATTTTAATGTAGTGGAATGTATAAGGTACTCCGCCAAATTTGCATCAGCAGGGAAAGGCAGCGTTGTTGCCTTTATCATCTTTTTAATAAAGTTGTTTTTTTGTATCAAAGGTTCTCTGTGTACGCACATGTGTACATTAATGAATGCTTCTCATTCATACCACCAGTTGAGCATTTTTCAAATCAGCTACTTTCATATTTTTCGAAACATTTTCAAATCCTCAACCTCGGTAGTAAGTAGTCAATGTGAAACTCAAATTTTGTATTGCATTTTGTCCTTAGTGGTCAACTTTTTACCAAAAATTATTGCAAATTGGAGATTTGAGGTATTAGATTAAATTTGATTTCTGTGCTTATATTTAAAATTTCCATTGTAATAAGATATATGCCGAAACAATGAACAACCTTTTGTAATAATAAAAATAGTTCATTATACTTCATTATGTGTTCACCAGAAGAACGTATAAGCTATCCAGCACTCACATAAAAAATTCATCTACATTTGAAATTCGACACGTGAAAATTGCTCATACTGTGGAGAAGCCGAACATGCACCAAATAAACATGTGCTTCAAGAACTGTTGTCATAAAAATGTCAAGAAGTTTCTGCAGATCTGACATATGGTATGGTACTGACGGAAAAATCTAACGTCCACTAAATCGCCCAAAGAAGCCATTATCGTTCTCTCTTCCACATTCGCATTCAGCAGTTAACTGGCTGCTGTACGATATAGTGGTCCTATTCCTGTTACTGTCATATCAGTTTTTCAAAAAGTCTTTGTCATCCTAGTTTAATAAGAGATTCTATAGAAAGTTCTGTAACCTTACTCAAGAATCAAAAAATTGGTAACAAATGTGGGCGGAAAGTGGATGTTAGAAGTGGTCTACTAGGAATGAATGAATCAAAATTACCATAATTTGCATTATCTGAGTGTTTTCATTTCTTTCGTACTTCAACACTTTTGTTAAATGTTCTGAGATAACCGCGATAACAACTCTTGGTGAAGTGTGGTATAATCAAAATTACAAATCAAACAAAATCATATAGCTAACAATAACAAATAAACACATCTAATACATCAGAACTAGTGCTGGTAGTTCAATATGAACGACTAAGTGAAAAACGATAATTATTGAAATGTGAATGATAGAACGTATGTTATAAGGGTGACAACTAGAGTAGTGAAAATATGTTTATATAGGCTTGTAAGCTTAACTGTTTCCCAGCTCTCTTGCAGGTGTTCGTCGACCCCCAGCTTAGAAGTGTATTATGCCAACTGCAAAGCAGAAAGTTGTGTCGACTACCATGACTTATTGTTGTTGAATGGCAGGTGTAGAAATTTATGAAGTTAAGAAATTAAAGTAATAGAAAGAATAATGAGCCATTTTTGTTTGACAACATACTGTATATTAGTTGGGGTTCGGTAGCCGTAGTGTTTATCCCAAAGTTGGGTGATGTACCACAAACCTCTATAAATAAGCTTTTACTAAAAATATAGAATAAAAACGAAATTCAGTGTATCGATGCCATTACAAAGCAGAATTTGTTTAGAAAAATAAATAGCCCTGAGAGAAAGTGAAGAGAGAGTGAGATGTGGTTGGTTGGGAAATCCAATATTTGAGATGAGAGAGATATATCGGAAGGATTCTCAATAGAAGTCTCGATTGAAGACGAGTACCGATGGAAGTATTGACAGAGAGAAGAAAGTGAGACGGGTTAAGTGAGGTTGGGAAGCTCTTATAGTTTCAACCTATCGGAGTGGTATGATATTGATGGGATGATGGGCTTTGTGATATGAATGATGTTGAAGTTGTATGAATAGGAAAGTAGCAATATTTGTAATAGATAGATGATTAGATAGAGAAGATTCGTAATTTACTAATAATCTTATGAATATGTCCTTTATCGATGCTGAAGATGACGGAGCTGTTGAGCATCTTTGTCGGAAGCAGAAGCAGCCACTGTACACAAGGTTCAACCAGTTGAAAGTCGGCCACTAGACCTCAATCTTGAATCAAAGCAATCAAAACTCCACTTTAACAACATAGCAAAACTAAAATTGCGAATAATTAAGAGAAGAGAACATATTTTAAAAAAATACTGGACGCACAGAAAGATTAGACAAGGGAATTGCTAGCTGCTATGCTATGTTGGAAACACCGAGTACAACTTAGTATGCACCATTGTTTTTCATACTCTCCAGACATATAAGCCACTCTTCTTGTTACTAGAAAAAATATGGCAAGCCTTATCCAAATAATAGACATTGATTTTCGTGGAAATAAAATGTAGCACGCTAAAATCACCAGCTGCGAAATGGTGATTCTCATTCTGTCCACATCTACCACAGCAATAGTTCCAAGTCTATCCATTTGTGAAATGTATAATAAAGAATTCAATACACATAGGTTGGGTGAATTCAGCGAGAAATTATGTAGCACTACACACTGGTCAAACCTCTCAAGCAAAGTCAAAGGCTCTGGAATCTATACCATCCAATTGAACAAAAAGGTCCGAAAGACTACATAATAAATAAATAGGCAAGAAAAAAAATGAAAAATATTAGTTACTGGCAAGAAAACTTCGAGAATATCTAAGCTGCGCAACATTACTGGGTTGCATTTAAAAATGCAACTATTTAAATCTTGTAGTATTTTCTTCTGATTTGCCATTTTATTAGCTGACAATATATCTTATAATGTTCAATGCTGGGTGACGAGCTGGTGAGCTCTTACTAGTCACACTATCCACTGGATCAAACAAATTTATTTAGTACAGTTTTTATTCCATTCATCAAAATTACAGCCTTGAACAAAAAACGCCTGTACTAAAAAATGCATTAAATTCTTCTCTTACAAGTAACTTCTTATTATTCACGTCCATAGATACAATAAACAGGACCTATTACACACAAAATCTATCACTCAGAACAGTAAAGCAGTACTCACACGGCAAATATACAATAACAAGATAACAATTGATTAAACTCAAAATACTTCATGACCAAAAATTCATTGCGGGAAGACCGCAACTTTACACGTCAAACACGTACCAGTCAACCGTTACAGTTACATCACTATAGCTTCACCAGAGATTTCAAAAAAAAAAAAGACCGTCAACAGCGAATTACAGCTAATAACAAAGGAATCCAAGCAAGGAGTTACGATTCCATAGTGAAGTAGTTCGATTCGTCGCAGTTTTTGCTCTTTTTTTCCATGACGGTTATTATTCCCTTATGATCAGCTTTTATGTATCGAAGAGGTCTAAATAGAATATTTTATTTTTTATTTTATTTTTGTATTTTATGTATCCGTGAAACATACGTAACTATTGAAATGATAGCAATCAAACAGTAAGGGCACCGCTCATTCTTGTTATTTCTCATTTTCTAAATGGCGAAACCATGTATTTAATACTTTGGGACGTATAACTTGAGAAGTTGGAACAATGACTGAATGAATTTTGTTGGTTTAATGAGTCTTTTGTCAAAAATCTCTGCAAGCGAAACCTAGACGGACGCAGTGAAAACGGTTAAGTGACTATTACCAGAGTAATAGTTTAAATTTCATTTTCGTTAGCTTCCTACATTAACCAAATCCCTATCGCCTTCTTACATTTATCCATCAATCGTTAAAGTAAGTAACTCATACTTCTGCTAAAGCTATCATATAACATCTTAAGCAAGGTGTTCCATAAGCAGCTGCATTCTCTGCCTATATAAGATACCGCTTCATTTGCTTCTTATGTGAGCGGCCGTTTCGCTTCGACAAGCAACTGGATGTACTTCCTATATCTTCTCTGGAGTCTTATCTTTAACTCCCTTTTCAAACCACGCCCATTTTCAGATGTCTTTATAAGCAGGATCTTTGGCTTGGGTGTGTGTACTAAGATACCCTTTGTTCCAATGTCCCAGTGTGTAAAACACCAGCGTTACACCACTTTATGAACATCTACTTCACATGCTGTCAAGCCGCATCTTTTTTGATCTATTAACTGCAAAATCAGATGACTGTAAAGAAATCATTATGCCACTTTTCTCACAAATTATTTCTACGCTAAGTTAACAGCAAAAGCCTTTTTTTGCAGCTGAAAATAGTTTTCCACTTCTCCTTAATGGTATAAAAAATGTTCCACAACAAAACCCACTACAACTGAATGTAATTTCTACTTTCTTATAAATTTGTCTCTAAGTATCAATATTGAACATATCTTTCATAAACTCAAAAGAAATCTTCGATACATTTTTACCACCTTTTCCACCTCACCTCGGACAACTTTTAGATGTAGTGTCATCAATAAGGTGAAAGTCATTCACAGCGTAACTCATAAGCAAATTGGCAAGAGATGATGCCCCAGGGAGTTTCTTCTAAAAACAAAAAGCTAATCAGTCGAAGACAAAACACAGATGATTGCGTAATGATTAAGTTTTACCTCCAAGTCAGCAATGTTTTTAAAAAACCTGAGAAATCCAACATTTACAGATAATTTGGTTAGGGTCTGAAAAAACATACAAATTAAGTATGTAGATGAATGGAAGAAAAGAAGTAGATCCTTACATCATCGTTCACCAAATCAGAAATGGAACGCATGCTGTTAACAAAAACATTTACAACCATTGAATTGATAGTCAACATACAGACCTGAAATGGCTACAAATAATGTTAAAATCAAACAGTAATGTACTATATATAAAAGAAAGTACGCAAAATCACATCACGACTGATCGACTCAATTTGATTCATACTATCAGCAACAATATGGCTTTAATATATAAACGAAATACACAGCGCTGCAAACTTAGAAATACCTTGCTGATTTACTCATGCTTTCATACTATGATAAAACCTCGGCAGTTAAATTTCCAAATGAATCAAACAATTTTGCTTTCTCAACACATACCGCTTGTTGGAAAAACTACCTTATACATATATGTCCAAAATTATTTACAGATTATCTTGAATGACTTCGTCGAAAACAAAATGCAAAAAAAAGCTCTCCGAATTATTTCTCCCGTAACTCCAATAAGGTCATTTCAGAAGTTAGTGAAAAAAAAAAATAGAAGAAAAGTAGCAACTTATAGTGTCGCAATGCTAAAAAGATGACGCAACTAAAACGACAATGGATAAGCAGCTCACAAACAATTTCTATGAAAACAAAAACAGCTAGTCAAAACTAACTAGTTGTTGATGCACAACAGCGCCTGTAAACAATGTCGCATAAATAAGCAGCGGAACGTTTAATACACAAAATACAATGAATGACCTGTATCCTGGAAAATACTCTCCACTCTTCGGTTAATCAACCTCGAAATTTTGTCAAGCCAATAACTAAGATACGGTTTAAAACCTCATCGTCTCGATTACATCATTCTAGGGTTGTGATGATGATTACAATGAGTTCAAACTAGATTAATAAAGAATGCAAAAAGAAATGTGGTTATTGCACATGCTTATATTCTGAATTGATACCTAACTAATCTGTTAGGAACCGTAAAGGGTTTGAAGTTTACC
>KN716223.1:201161-215029 GCA_000816705.1 Dictyocaulus viviparus | reverse complement strand
AACATGAATGCAGGGGGGCATCCCACCATAAGGGATTGGTCAACGCCAACAATTATCTTATTCATCTTAACATTCAAATGTAGAACCTAAAAGCAGCTTAATTGATCAATATGATTTTTTTGATTTTAATAATAAGTTTCACTATGTCGGTTATTGCTAATCACTATCGGAGTCGAGCGTGTACCAGTATAAGTTCCATTTCTTCCTATTACGTGGAAGTGCAGTACAATGAATTCTTTTCGCTCTAAGGTTGTGATTTATACCTATGAATACGAATCATATGTACAGTGGCTCCTCGTTTATAAGGTTTTGACAAGAGTCGTCTTTAACTGGTAGAACATTAGAAGGACAGCGAGGTGAGAAAGAAGAAAGATAACATCAGAAAGACAAGTATAAATACATTGGTTACATAACGAGAAGAATTGAGGGCAGATGGAGGAATAAACTTGTAAAATGTAGCCTAGGAATATTCAAATACGGATGGCTTGAAAAATAAAGTTTCAACATCGAAGATCACTGAAAAGCTCAACTCAACTAAGCGTATCATTTCAAATCATATTCGGAATATAGGGCTGGCTTTGGAATATTAATGATGGGTATCACATGAATTAATGTAGAAGAATTTGGATGATCGGCTTGCCGTATGCACATCTTTGCTTGCTCAACACAAAATTGAGTCCTCTTCAAGCTGGATGATAACTGAGGATCGAAAGTAGACTACCAACGGAAACTTAATAAAGAAATTGGGATATTGTGAACCTGAAGAACCAGGTCTTTTCTCCATCAAACCAAGCTTTACATCAAATATGAGAAAGTTGTATATGTTATGAGACAATCAAGACCAGATCAAGACAAGTATATTATGAGCTTTTAAACCAATCGAGAAGCTCAAATCGGAAAAGTATTGACAACGACTGGTTAATTAAGAAACAGTACTCCAAGAAAAGCAGCTGCCGATGTTCAGTAGGAAGGACACTATACTGCATTATCGTAAGGCCGAGATACATGGTGCTTTGGGGTTTCCTAGAAAAGCTGCAAAACGACGCTGAAAAATTTAATTGTCTCTAGCATATTCCACGGAAGATATCTAATAAACACTAGTCAAAAATATGCATATCGCCCTCACAATGACAAGAAGTCATTAATAGTAATAGGAATTACATTATTTAATAAATCTTTATTAATGTTAAGAAAAAAATTTATATTTTGTTTCATACTAAAAACAAAAGAATTTTTCAGTAAATCTTACATTACTTCATTGAATAAAGAAAATTTATAACAAATAGCATAAGCCTTAAGAGCCTTAAGGCATCGTTTTAATAAGTAGGACGAAAATAAATAAAAATCTCTTAATTATAACGTATACATTTTAATTAACAGATGATTTTACATATTACATATTATGAATACCATTAATATTTTGATGTTTTGATTTCAGGAACACCAGTCACTGCGGCTCGACAAATCACCGTTCACGTGTTCGCTAAACGTCTCGATACGTATGAGTTAAAACAAAAATACATTGTTATTTCTATGTCTGAAGATGGTAAGAAATCGTTAATGTGAAAAAACATTATACGGAACTTTTTATATAGTACGCATAACAAACAAATTTATATCTGATAAGTGTTTATTTATTTTTTTTTTTTGTATTCAAATTCATTGAGAATCACAAACATCTATTCAACTGGTCTTTGATCGTAATTATTTGAAATCTAAACATTTTGAACTTATTTTGAATCGGTTTCAATGTATGACATTGAAATTTTACGTCTGTAAATTTCGGTTGTTGGGATATATAAGTTTGTTTTTGTTTACATACTTAATAGCAGTGTTCATCTTCACAACAATCATACACTTTCAGAAAGGCGTTTTTTTTAAGCTTCCAATATTTGAAAAGTCACAACATTATGCTTAGAATTCCTATTGAACAAGTGAATAAAATTGGAAAATTTGGCTCCGTTTTATTTCAGCAATAACCTCAGATTGGTATATAACACCCACTGAGTAATGAGTAAGCATTTCCACGATATTACCCTCCGTAGAACCTGTACAGGTCCAAATTCCGATTCCGAATGCTTAAACACCAAATCATGTCAGCTTCTTCAAATCAAAACACACCTTTTTAAGGTGATTTTCTGGGGTGCATATAGCTAATCGTATGGAGAGGTGGTATTGTAATTTTATCATACAATTGTTATAGTAATCTAGCAATAAATGCTGTAGTTAAGACATTGCCGGTTGACAGTATTTTAAACAAGAAATGAATCTTTGAACGACACGATTTTGGGCAAATATCTTGCCTATTTGTTCATGTTAGAAAGGCGCAGTGGCACAGAGTTGGAGATGCCACAGTGTCACGCAGGCCCGCACCAGTTCATAGCCGCCCCCTAGGCCAACTAAGCGCACCTTTCATCCAGAGTCAGTGAATTGGTACCAGAGGAATTTGGGAAAGATAACTAGCATTGGCTTGGTGAAGAGTGGTCAACTAAAGTCACTGTATAGAACAGGCTCGCATTAAACTACCTCCACAATATCACGTTGAACAGCATTGCGTAGGTGCATTGTGCTACGAGGGATTGATTGACACCAAAGCTTATCTTATCTTTCACTCGGAATTTTTGTATATTTAGAACGCTACACTCGAACTACTCGACAGCTGATTGATATCTATGTGACGAATTTCGAAACAGAGGCCATATTTAGCGATCGTACCGATATTATAGGTTGGTTTAGAAATTTATTATCTTGTAGTATAATTTCTCGCTACGACACTTCACGTACGGTTTCAGGTCAATTAGAAAAATCTTTGAAAGAGGCGTTCCGCGGAAAAAATGTGAATCCGTATATTTACAGCATTAAACCGGGATTCCAGGTTCCTCAAGGGAAGGAGCATCTATTCCATAATCAAAAAAGCGGGTCGGATGGTTTATGACTTCTTTTTGTTATGATAATTCTTTTTTACTATTTTGAATAATTTCCGTAATAAACATGAAATAATGAAAATATAAAACCCTAAGGACATGTTTAAAATGTAAAAAGTTGATAACTTTAACAAGGGTATGTTGATAAGGAGATTAAAAGGACTTCTGTATATGACCAACTCGGCATATTACTAATTTTACTCAATGGCATTTCCATTTAATTGCTGTTATAACATGGGATCTTTGATCAACAATTTAAACAGCATTGTTTTCATTACAGAAGCTTAATTTCTATTGGTTCACAACGAGGATTTTATCCAAATGTTCACAAGCTGATTGACAATTTGCAAACAAATCCGTCTTTCTGCCGAAAACAACGTTTGGTTATTTTGAATAAGTATTTTGCACCCAAATTTAATGTGGACTGGTGTCAGACTAGAATTGTATGCTAATTATTTTTGTAACACTAACATATACAACATAGCCTCATTAATGCTTTTTCAGAGAAATGTATCTACATTTCATAACTCTATTGAGGGAGAATTAGGGAAAGTTCACTATGATCTTGAAGGTGTTGTCAGACTTGAAGAGGTCAACTTCAAATCAGAATTCTATGCTGCTTATTATTTTTATTGGTGAAAAAAATTTTTCTAGGTTAATGCCACTCCTGCGCAACCTTTTAGAGAAATGGGTTCTATTGGTGAAGGATACACGTTTTGGGAAAGTGTTTTGGTTTTCCCGCTTATAGCCGTTTTTTGCATCGTTCTTGTTCTTGTTCTGAGTCTTATATTTTTTGGTAGGAGGGAAGGTCAGCAATGGCGAGATTATAAAACGCCAAAGTAAGATACCAACATTCCAATTCACATTTTTTTCTTTTATGACTCAAAATTGACTAGTTATTTAAAAATTGTTAAGAGAGCAATTAGATGAGTATGTTAGTGTTCGAGAAAGTCAGCGACGTCTTAGAGAACTGTCTGTACAACGACAATTACTACTCATGGCTGGCGAGCATGGGCGTACTTCTCCACCATTTGGTAATAAAATTCTCTATATCGATGTTCAGGCATTTTTTTTCAATACTTTATTAAGGAGTACATTCGTTTCTACAGCCAAAGCATAAAACTGCATTGAATTGTTTCGACTCTGTTGCTCGCTTTGGTACAAGTTCTACCAAATTAGATGCCAATGTTGGTAAGCTCATTGGTATATATAATGAATCAGCAGCTTTATCTATCACATTTCTAGATACTATGAATCTACATTATCAATTAAATTTTTTCCTCATTCATAATAATAATAATAATAATTATAATTATAATTATAATGAACAAATCATAATCACATTGAAGAATTGCAAAAGCAGAGTATTCATGACTCATAGACTGTAACCAACGTTGTATGTTCAAGTCAATTAGGTTTCCTCTAGATTAAATTAGTCTCCAATGTTAAGAATTTAGTATTAGTATTAATTTAGCCTTCAGAAATCAGTAAAGCCACATAAATTTCTATATCTATATGAAAGGATAAGATATTATGTTGTAGATAAGTTTCAACGCTGTTCAATCCCTGTTGCGGTATGCACCTTCATTTTACTCATACTTCTCTCATAACAATTTAACTACCCCCCCCTGATCAACCTGGGGCGTTCACAAGATCCATCTGTGAGTTACTTATAGGATATCACAAATAAACATGTATAAGTTAGGTCTTTTAATTCAGCAGGTCATGGCTCTCTTGAAAGATTGCCTAAACTGCTCAATATTCAGATACTCTGGTAAATATCTTGCACAAATAAGAGGGTTGGCAATGGAATAGCGACTGGAACCTAGTCTCACCATTGCTTTCATGTCTAGGATGGAAGCCCCGTTAATTGATCTTCTGTCAGTACTCTATTGTAGGTATTATATAGATAATTGCTTTACCATTTGTTCTACACAAATACAAATTGATGAATCCTTTCAATTGTTAAACAAACATTCAGATTATTAAATGTTAACCCGTGACGGACCAAAAAAATAAACCGGCTTCCATTTTTGAACGTGCAAATCAAACTATACGAAACGAAAACAGCTGTATAACAAAATGGTATCGAAAGTGAAGCAATAAAAATCTCTTGGTTGATTATCATTCAAGATCGGCTATCCTTTGACCTCGGCATTTGTAAGTTAAATATCTTGAATGTAACCTTGTTTAGCAATACTCGAAGTTGGTGACCAGTGTTTTATTAAAAAGAAAGAGGCTAACGTTTCGGCAAAATCACTCTCTTCAAGGCCTGAAAAGTCTATGTGATTTGTGTGGTCTATTCAATCAAACACTATCGTTCACCTTACAAAAGAAAAACTCTAATCTGAAGTTTTAACACCCAGTCAAACATACTTCATCCCAAATATTCACCTTTAAATATGCATTTCCTTTGTTCTTTGTGCAGGCAACCGTTTATAAAGACAGCATAGAGACTAATGTCTGGTATTTAGTCAGACCATCAACCTTATATATGAGGCTAGGTCATGCATATCCACGAGCCAGTCGTCTCTTCTATTTAATTTTAAATTAAAATTCATCACGAAGTAAATTTTGAAGTAAAAGTCACAATACTCGGTCGTGAACAAATGATCTCAGCGCGAGAAATTATTGAGGCATTTTGGATGTATTCAATGAGCCCATTTATAAACTATGGTGAGGAATGCCTCAAGATCACACGTGATATGGCAAATTACATAGGAGTATTGTTTGATAAGTAAGGTGCACTGTCCGTTCATGTGATCCACTCCCTACTTGACTTAAGAAGTAGAGGACTCATCAAACATAGGTGAATAAGTCAAAATCCCATTGTTTTATAGGTCTAATAATTTCTTCTATTTGAGTAGTGAAAGTTTTTCGTTGAGGGAATCGTGAATAACCTGGCCTGTCTATGATCTAAAGAAAGCGAAACCGCCTAAACGTCAGCCGATTAAATAAAAATTGCTCAACAACCTCATGCTTGCTCAGAATGAAATAACGAATCATTGAATTTATAAATGCCGAGGTCAATAGATGGCCGATATTGGGGTTTTATCATTACACTTATTCTGACCTGCGTATCACTGTGGTACACTGCGCCACGCGCCTTCGTGAATGAAAAAATAAATATTATTAACTTATTGATAAATGCTAGAACTGACAATGTTATTATATCTTCTCTATTAAATTTTTGAAATATTTTATTTTTCATGTCGCGTTGTTTCATGTGTAATTTACCATTCATGAAAAGAAAAATGAAGTTCCTTCTTCTCTAAAATCGGTCGAAAAAAAAAGCATAATTTGAATTTCCATTTCTATAATTGTAGAAGGAGCGACAGACTTTCTATCGGCAAACGATTCCATACCTGTAGGAAAGCAAACGGTAGCAGAAGCGGCCAAGCAATGTGGAAGTTCACTTCACTTGTATAGGAACCCTTTGGAAAGTGGGACGGATGAAGAAAACGAAAATGACAGTCTTGACGAGAAGAATATCACTAGTATATGAAAATATTGTAGTAAAAAAACTTCATCTCTTGTTTCTTTGCTATTTCGGAATTCTTTACGGTTTTTTCATGATTACATCACAAATGGTCTGTTGAAATTTCTGTTCTGTCAATTTGTTAATCACTATGCATGTGAATGTTCAGCAACAGCGGTTATGATTTGTCTTCTCAAAAAAGACATTTGCTTAGTACATACCCGTCGATTAGAAAAACAATCACAACACTTTCATCTAAAAAATTAAGGAATAACACAAAAAATCTAAGAGAAATGTACCATTGCTACCCTCCTAGTGAAGGTTTGATTATCACACGCTAGATGTCAAGCTTTAAATGGTATAGTCATTGAAATTAACAATAATAAATGAAACTGCTATATGGCTTAATAATTAGCACGTACACAATAGAAGAATTATTGAATATATATGGAAAGCAGTATACATGAGCGTATTATGAAAAGCAACTAGGTAAACTGATGCTGAGAAGGGCAAAAGCCGTTTGCGTTCCACCTCAGGGCTTCTCGATTTTGCAATTCTCTTACATGAGAAGATGTACGTCTTAATATAGAATTTGTTGTAGCATCGAAATACCACATCATGTATTCGGCTAACTCATTCTTCGTTAGCAGTAATTTCCACTTTTCTTCTAGAAATAGAAATACCTAAAAGAAAAAAAAAATGTATAAAAAATAATGTAGATAGTGAAACTACTCTAGGGTTAGCCTCTGCAATCAAGTTGCACGAATACAGTTTCCATTTCAAAGGTACTCGTGCAATTATTTGAATACCAATTTCTGTACGTTTTTGGAATAAGGAAAATACAAATTTTTCTTAGTACCAATAAACTTTTATGAATATTATAATGGTCATTATTGTTAAAGACTTCTTACTAGCGTGAGTACAATGTGTATGGTCTATCTTTTGATGAAAAAATTGAGCTAGTGTATATATTTTTCATTGTTGAATTTTTGCCCATAAAAAGTTTTGTAAAGGTAAAAACAAGTATAGGTCGGAAGGTGGTCAGTCCGGGGATACGATAGATGCAACACAATTTTATTACAATAGGGCAATATAATGACCATCCTATTGAATATAGCTGCTCTCTTTTCTTGGACTCTTGTTTCAAAACTATCCAGTTGCTGACAATACTATGATTTAAGCTTCTCGATTAGTTCCAAAACTTATGATGTACTGGTTCTCTACTGTCCCATCATATACACAACTTTCTCTTATTCAGAGTGGAATTTGATTAGAGGAGAAAACACATGATTTTCCGATGCCTTCTCGCTATTATGTTTTATGGTAGGTAGATAGTCCAATTTTCATCCCCAGTTATCATCCCTCTTAAGAAAGGCTTGATTTTGTTCATCTCCCTCTTCCGAAAATAATCTGAAATAATTCGCTGAGTTGAATTAACTGGCACTAACATGGTTTTAATAGTGGTAACACCAACGTCGTTGTTTTTCAAACCATCTTCTGTATGTGATATCATAAGCTGTCCATCCACCAGACATTTCTAATTAGTAGTTCCGTATCATTTCTTCCTTATTCAAATTCGTATAAAATACAGTGGCGTGAATTAACTTTATCAGTAGCCATGGGTACAATATTGTTTCACACTTAAAACTCATGTCAATCAAATTTCTGTAAAACATGTGCTTAAGTAGCGAAGATTCTATCATAGGAACGAACAGAAGTTTCCAGTAGACCTCATATGAGTGCGCTATTTCTACAAAGCAGACGATTGCAGTAAAGTGTTCAAATGAAAATCCGCAATATTTTTCTTCGTGAAAACACATCCAGAAAAAAAATGTATATTATAGCAAATACTGCTACTATCCACTCCATTCTAGGCCTTCTGTCACCTATCAGTACAATCAACATCATATCACTCTGATAGGATCAATCTATAAAAGCATAACTCCACTGCACCACACTTGACTTTTGTTCCTTTTAGACATTCTGCTCCTTCTGCTCTTCTGCCTACAACTTTTTGGTCCTTGACTTTGTACTTCGACGTAGTCTTGGACTTGGACTGTGACCTTTCTCCAGTCACACTTCCATCGACAAGCCCCTCAACATATCTCGCTCTTCACTTCCTCTCAGGGAGGTCCATTTTCATAGACACACTCTATATTGTATCACTATCGATACGTTAGTTTTTGTTTATATCGTATAGTTTTCATAAAGGTTTATTCATAGAAGTTTGAGGTACATCACCCGACTTTGGAATAAACTTTACGGCTACTCAACCCAAGCCAATATATATTTGTATTCATTAAGATCTATTCCCAAATTTCTCCAGTGCCATTTCACCGACCACGGAGGTAATGTGAGATAGGTGACCGCGGAGCCACGAAGAACCTGCCGTATCACAATGACACTTCCACCAGTACACACTACGCTATTTTATAAATGAACATGGTAGTGAAATCTGAAGAAACTATAAATAAACAAGTTAATAAATGAATGAATGAAGGAACAGATATATGTATTTGTATGACCATTATATTGAAATTAAATTTCAAGTAAACCTATTATTTAACTTTTAATAACTTGTGGTCAATGAACAACGTCAGAGTATTGAATGTATATTATCATGCGAGCGGTCAAAAATATGATAAAAACGTAAAACTACTCGAATGCAAAAGTTCTAGATTTTCACTAGTTAACGTGACGCGAACACTGCCACTACGTAGAAGATAGTTCAGTGAGTGAGTTGCTGCCAGAAATCTCAACATTGAAGAGGATCAAATCTGAAAACCATGCAATTGATTACGAGTAATGATCGTAACTACTAGATTTCACAATGAATCACACAAACAATTAAAATGCTTTCTCCTTCTGATGATTCTTATGTAACAATTTTCCTTCATATTTCTAAATCCCATTAAGGACTGTTTCATATTTCGAAATTCTACTGAGGTATTTCAAAGAATAATGACAAATTTTCGCTCTAGTTACAAATCGACGTTGTGCATCAAAGTGTCGAAGAATCATCACTGTATCCATATGTACCTACTTTAGAAAAACAAAACATTCCTAGAAAATGGAGGCATAAAGAATACAGTACAAAACATTAGTTCGCCACTAAGATATACCATATAAAAGTCGTTTTCTAGCGTGTAGAAAATACTCTCTACTTTGAGCTTATTGAAATCTATTCTGCTTAGCTAAAGGATGCATTTTCACGTTTGTGACTGACAACATTCAAACAAATTTCGTGTTTTTCTTCACAAGTACCTCAGCTCCCTCCCTGTACGATATCGACACTGGCACCTAATTTATCTTTGAATACCAACTATTTTAAACAGTGTAGAGATTATCTTTGGATAGAAATAAGGCATTTTCAGTAGTTAAGTACCGCGTTGTGATCACGTTAAAAGCATTCTGCACGTGCTCTGAGCTTCTGTTCATATCTTTCTTTTGTTTTCTTGTTATAGTCACACTACAATGTGATCAGTCATTTATCGAATTTCCTTGTATAAAAAGAGATTTACGAAATAGAGGGTAATTTACAGAGACTCAATCCAGTAAAATCATCTTATTTAATTAACATTCACACACAAGAAGCACATCAACGGAGACTGATAGATCAGAGAAATAAGCGCTCAATCACAAGCACAATTCCCTGATTAATTAATGCTAATGATATGAAAATGGCTCTAGTTGATAGCAACAAACAAGCTAATAAGCATAACATTTATTCACAGAGCTCCAATGCACTTGTACCATCTCAAGATTGTAATTTGTAATCATTAGTTTTGTAATAATTCTTATCTAAATCATCTCAATACCATCACATCGATTTTAAGAACTAAACACTAAGACCTCCTTAATCTTTATATTGTGATTTATTTATTTCTATCTGCCATATTGTCTAGCAGGGCACTTCTATAGATTACAATTGTCCTACATTGTGTTTTCTTCTTTAGACTACTCTCCATTATTTGTACTTTTTTGAAGTGCAGTTTTATTTTTATAGATGACCTTTTATTCCAATACATAGAGGACGTCCCGTTATATTCTTTACCACAAACTGTGAATAAAACTAGGTAAAACTAACATAGCTATGCTTACTGCATCAGACATAAAGCTAAGAACAAAGAGGATTTTAGCGGAAAAACCAGGTTTGCACTAGAGTTTTGGTCCAAAGGCCTATCCTTTCTATTGCGTCTTTTGTTAGTTGTTATCGTATTATGGCGAGCGCAGTGGTGGAGAGCTAAACGCCGGCCCGAGTCAGTTCGCGGCCGCCCCCAGGCCAACCAAGCCCGCCATCCCTCCGGTTTGGCAAATTGCTATCAGATAAATCTGGGTAAGATAGCTTGAACTGACTTGGTAAAAAGTGGTCAACTCAAGTCAGAGCAGAGTCGCATTCAACTACCTCCACCATCGTTGAATACGAATGCGTAGGGGAATCTCGCCACAAAGGATTGATCAGCGTCAAAGCTTATCTGTCTTATCTTATATCGTATTATAACTAACCACTGGAAGGGCACTTCTTGTGCCAAATTCCGCGACTCTGTTCGTCCTTCTTTTCAGTACATACATAGTACATATCATGGGACAATCATAACTATATAAACTATAAATATCATTTATAATCCAAATTTGCAGTACCGTATTACAGTATCACAGTGCATCAGTGCAGTGTCACAACTACAGCACAAATTGCTGCTACTACGGCACATTTATCTTAGTTTAGTAGTTAGTTTATAGTTTATTTTATTAGTTTATCTATCGATAAACTGGTCGCGTAAAGAACCATAGCTCCACACGATTGTTTTCAGTGGTCTCTATTTCAACTTCAATACACTCCGGTAATATAGTACTCAATGTAGATGTTAGACCAGTGTAATGTGAAAAAACACACATAGTTTATTCTTCGCAATTAGATAATTTGCTTTTCAAAGGATAAACTCTGCCCAATCATAGCCAATGTAAATAATTTCACATGAACAAAGCTTAAAAAATGAAACATTTTGACATGGTTCACCTCCGCATCATCGCACAAGTTTAACAACGTTGAACCAATTGTTGAACATCTCTGTGTTAGGTTCCATCACTATTCGTCAACTGTGGTACCTGTAGTAGATGTAGCGTACGTGATTTTGAGAATTCATGGCTGAACTCGCTAATGCTAAGAACTTTGAATTGAAAAATTCATGATACTTCTCTCTGAAATTTTAACAGGCATAAACAATAGCTTCTTCCAAATAATCCAGATCTCATTTGTAAAATAAAAAGAGCGGAAATCGAAAAGAAAAAAAAACAAACCATGACCTTGCTGCTGATCTTAAGAACAATATGAGTATTCCAATCACTAAGCATTGAGTCCTGATCACTGCAAATGTGATGCAATGAAAATTGAACAAAGAGAATTATTCATACTTTTACGGACGAACTGAACATCTTTCGATACAATAAACTTCGAATTTTTCCCTAGTAAAACTTCCTACCGCTGGTAAAACCATTCCAACACATGAGCTTAATATAAGGCAGACCAGATTATTCCATGTCATTATATACTATATCATTTTCATGCAGAATGCAATCTTCATAATATTAATCAAAATGAGTGCTTATAAGAGTTGTAAATCGACAAAAGATAAAACAGAAAATCGGTACAGCCGTTACAAGTGAAAACGCAACAGAATCAAGTTTATGAAAAGTACAGACGTATTCTGCACTAAACTTCACATTTTCAAGATTAAAAAGCAGTCTTTTCTTTGCAACTGCAAAACAAAGCAATCATATTGAAATAAAGATATCTATTTAAATACACCCAAAAATACAGAAAAACTTAATCACATAAGAAAAGTAATGAAAACTAATAAAATTAAAGAAGACAACAAAAACAATAGAGCCAAAGATGATTGTGCAGATCACTCATTGTTCGTACACAGTATACACGAAAAGGCAGTTGAAGACCCATCACTAAATATGCCGAATTTATTGGAGCACAAAACGAGCTCTATTTTCGCTGCTTCCCGATATATAATGGTGATTTCTGGCCAATAAAGATGTTGATTATTTCAGATTCTGATAAGATCAAAGTCTTGCGCAGAAAAAAGATGAGCGAAACTTCGAGTCCAGAAAATAGAAATAAGGTGCAAAAAAAAGTAGAACCTCAAGAGTAGTTTAAGCAATGCTAAAGTCTATCACTGCTGCATGGAACTTATGTCATTGTGTCAATTTTTTTAAATACACTCACTAAAGCCTTTCAACAGTAGAAATATCAAATCCTATGAAATGTACACTACTTTAAAAAAGTACAAAACACTTATAGGAAACAATATATAAAAGAAGAAATATATAAAATTCGGAAATAAAATGACAGGAATAAAATAAATACCTTTCGCTTAAACAAGCGACTGAAAAACCCAGTGCTACTTGACCCATTCTTCTTATCAAGTTGCATTTGAACATCTGATCTTAAACTTGGAACGAGACTGCCGTCTTCTTCGAAAAATACATTCAGCTCTTGAAAACATTCGGTTTCAATCATCTAAAAACACAAAGTAGCAAGTTTACCAAAATGAAATTCCATGACACAATACACGTACGATTTAAAACTATAAATGAACTATACTGGTTTCTTATTGCCTTAAAGAAAATATGTATTCGAAACAACCTCGACTATATTCACGTTTCATAATTAAATGTGAAAAATCATGAGTAACATCCACTATTGAATGCGCAGTGTGAATGAAGTTTAGCAAAAAAAGTGAAAATTTTATAGACTAACTTTCTTAGTGTTTACAAACCATCTAAAGACTACCACCAATTCTGTTGTTCGATAAATAATTAAGCCATTTTATATAAATATCAGTCACGATGGTCGACAAGAAAAAAAGATCTATTTTCATTAACATAATTCGGGGCAAGAGCTTCATTAATTGAATAAATAAGCACAGAGAGGACGCACCTCGTTTTGCCACGGAATGCTAACACAGCCCGTATTGAATTTGCCATAAAACTGAGTATCATTCGCATCGAGTCGGACCCCTTTTACGGTACTGAACTGTTCAATATCAAGAACATCTTTAGCATAAACAGCGCGTGGGTCAGGACAAAACGGCGGTGTTACCTAGGCGTTGACATCAATATACAAAATCAAATTTATAGAATGAAAATTGAATAAACAAATAAAATACAGTAAAATAGTATATAGAAAAAGAAAAACCTTTCCAGCTTCCATTTTTTTCCATGGCACTGGTTCTCGATTCGTATTGTTATCCGCTGTGTTAAAAAATGGATGAGCACGAATTTCTTCAGCTCCTTCTTCCGGTCTACTAACTCTGCGGCACCCAAGTCGAAATGACGGCTCTTTGTGTAGGAGACCGCTGCAAATCAGTTTGTATATAAATTTGACGTGTACGGACATATGAAGACAAATAAAAGACCACATATATGTACATACATATGTAAATACATTTATGTGC
>KN716223.1:181549-199487 GCA_000816705.1 Dictyocaulus viviparus | reverse complement strand
ATTTGATTTTGCCTTTACAAGATTTTTTGAAGGCAAAAAATTTAACAATGGAATTATCAATAGCCCTGATCCAATTTTTTGCCTCAAAAAATGAACCATTTTGGAAAGATGGGTATATACACATTGTTCTCACGCTGGCAAGAAGTCATTGACAATAATTTCAATTATATTATTTAACAGTGTTTCTCAACGATTAGAAAAATCTGTATTTTGTTTCACTTCGAAAATGGACAGAACTTTCCGGTAGGCCTTAAAGGGTGACGATTTTGCTCCAATATGGTCTTAACAAAATCGTTGTCGACCAAAGATGGTTTCACGGAAAGTGGCTTACCCGATAGGTCTAAATCACCTGTCTCAAAATTTTCGGACATTTTTCTGCATATTTTACAAGAAACTGTACCTTCACCAAACACTTTCAATAAATTTATACATCCTTGTGTAGCATTTCTTCGTTGTCGAAAATGCTATAAAATACGGTAGCGTTCATAAAATTCACCAGTAGCGTCGCGAAATTATCACTTCACACTTAAGACTAACGTGAATCAACATTATTTTAGTTAATTTACTACGACAGTATGAATGCATTAGGCGATTTAAATAGAGAACTGAACATGCGCCAAACAAACATGCGTTTACATGCCGAAAATTGTTGGCATAGAACAGACAGGACATTCCGGTAGACCTGAAATATATGCATGTAGATATATATCAAAACTGAAGCAGAATCGAATTTCATATTTAAATAAATAGAGTTTGCACAAAACGTTTCATTTGGTAGATAAGGAGAGGTAGATCGAAAGTCCGTGATTATGAAGAAAGCGTTCAAAACAGGGCTGATAGTAGACGGCCTTACCGACAAAGCGTACGTCCGGCTTCACTAAATTTTTCTGAATATTTTTCTTGATCTTCCCGTACACGTCTTTCCACTTCCTCACGCTTTACCTTTTCTTTGCGCTGACGAAATGGAGCCTGTAAAACACATTGTAGAATGTAACCACTATCTATAAACACACACTTTACCTTTCCTTCAATCATCTCATAGATAAGGCAACCAAGTCCCCACCAATCCACACCGTACGAATAGCGCTCGTTCTTCACTATTTCAGGAGCTTAATATTCACTGTTAGAAGGGCCTACCATGTGCTAAGACAGAATAATAATAATATAGATTTCATACCCATATAACCCACGGTTCCCACTCTTCCTTTAATAGGTTCATTGTCCTTTAATTCAACAGCTAATCCGAGATCAGAAATTCTAACATGACCTGAAATTTGAGAAGCATAACGTGTACCCTTGTCAGAAAACGGTATCGAAATTTGGGGACTCACCAAAATCATCTAATAAAATGTTTTCGGGCTTGAGATCACGGTACAATATCTGTTCCTTGTGCAAATGTTGTAGACCAAGAGTGATTTCAGCAGCATAAAACTGGACACGTCGTTCATCAAAACCTCCAGGCATAAGATTATACAAATGAAATTTCAAATCTCCTAAAGATAAATCGACACAAGCGATAGAAAATAGGATAAATTCACAATATAACAGAAACATTAGGAAATACCTCCGTTCATCAGAGTAAGAACAAGACAGAGAGCATCTTTTGTTTCATAAGCATAGGCAAGGCTTACCTAAAGGAATTTACAGCTGAATAAAAAGTAAGGGTATCTGATCTCAAACACAAATGTTCCTATAGCTTCTTTAAGTGATGAATTATGTTTCCCATTGACAGTGTATGAATAGTGTATCAATGTGATATGAAAAAAAAAATACTGAATAAACCTCGAATATATCAATAATAGGATTCTAATCTAAACGAAGAATAAAATATTACTTAAGAAGCATATCAAATAGAAGAACAAATATGACAGCAGAAAATGAATGATTGGTTGCCACTCGTCACAACCACGATGCTTGCTATTTCAGCTTTAAAGTATCATTTAAATGACATAGTAACTGTATCGATTGAAGAACTCTCCCAGCTTTGTTTTACGCAGTCAAAGAAGGGGATCGTCTTGATGGCAGATTTCGCACTCTACCAGCTAAACACAACTGATTTCGGATATCGTGTTCCAAAACGCCAGTTATAGTGAACTTCCATACAAATGCAAGTTTTATTTTCATTATAATATTTGAGCATGTACATAACACAATATGTTGAAAAGTTCATAGTGTGGTGTGGTGTGAAACGTTAAGAGTAGTAGTTGAGCAGGCGTAGAGACAAAAGTAAATGATTAGTTTCTTCCAATAATAAAGGAAAACAAGCTTCATGTGCATCACGTTGTAAATCGTCAACAGGATAAGCATTCTATTTTAGGCGGATAGTAAATACAAAAGGCAAAAGCACGTCATACTACACGTCAAGAAATTACACGTCGAAAATTATTTCAGTATGATCGAAGGACCGTACATGACACGAATGACACGAACGCTTCATTAGCGTATTGCAGACGCTGCTTCAGAAAAGACACTGGGTTTGTTTCTAGTTCAGTTGATCGATATCGCAATTCTATCACTTACTACAGAGGTTTCGAAAGATGCAATAAACTCTAAATCTAACAAACCAATAAAAGCAAACATCACTAGCACATGATATTATGCTCGTTAAGACAGAAAAATGTTGCTTTTGTGCATTGAGTCTAAAAAAAAATCCGTAATTAAAATTTTATACTACATCCATTAAATTAAGAACACTTGTCAGAGCTTGAAATAATCAGCGACCACGAAAGTGAGTCGAAATTTAAAGCTTTCGAGAAGCTCGGTTAATGTTACCACAGAACATAGACACTGAATCAGATATGGAAGCTAGATTTGAGATGTGTTGAAAAAACGATGACATAAATTTCATAGAGTAGATTGCATAGATATTAGATATTTATTTTAAAGAGAACACAACAGATTGCACAAGTTTCAATTTGTAAAAGGAGAAGTAAAAATAGAACATTATCAGACCAAAATCAAATAGATAAGATAAATATAAGCACTGATGTCAGTCAATTCCTGTTTAATGCGCCTTTAACGTGATATCGCTAAGATGGTTAAATGGCGATTTGATATATGAATACAGTGATTTGATGTAAGCATAACCCCTGCCTTTTAATGATAGACGAAGAGTTTAATCTACATTTAAGAAAGCCTAATTTTTTGAAGAAACGTCAGTAGCCAATACATTCGAATACAGTTCGAAAATCTATATTGATATAGTAAAAGCGATATGAAAAAAGAACCAACCACAAAGGGAGAATTAATTCGTTGCAATATCTGCTTCTCATTTAGGCTTAATGTTTCCGCATGCCTCTTTTTTACACGTTTTTTCTCCAATTTTTTTAGTGCATACATTTTCCCTGATGCTCGGACCTATAAAAACAAACACCTATACATTGAGTAAGTGAATAACAAGAGACTCTAGAAAACCACCACAACGAACGTAAAGCAAATCCAAATGTCAAAACTACCGCCATTTCAAAAGTGCTAATATACAGATATTTTTGCGTTTGACATGAATAATGGTGATTGAATAATGGAGAAAAAGACCTTTCCGAACTTGATATAATTCAAATGTGCAAATAATTTTCAAAACTCCACCAAAAATAACTAGTTTAAAAAATAGAACAGTGCGGTATCATTAGGATAGAATTTACTGAAAAACCACGCTACAAAGTACGATTTATTATTTGACTTTCACAGAGGTGTTGAATAGAATCGAACAAATTTCAAAATTATACACTCACTTGGCATGCACACACTTCGCCGAATCCTCCCTTTCCTAGCACTCTGTATAGTCTAAATGTATGTTTATCCACAGGACGCTTCTCCAACCATTTCCATTGAAGGTAGCGATAAAATAAACCGAATCGAGAAATTGCTTGAACGGCTCATCAGCAAGGTATGCACGCACCAATCTTCAAAAAGTAATGACTGGTGAAAGCATCCATTTATTCATAAAAGCAGCAGGACAGCCTTTCCATAACAATGTTACGGAAGACAGATTAAGCTTTATGTTCGAAATCTATTGCTTTTAGCACAATACGTTCCATTCTTATCTCTCATTCCCAGTGCTCCTAACCACAAATCAAAAGCATATGTAAAGTAAATTATATTGTAAGAATTTCAACTCCCCTAAGAGTATGATCATTCGTTTTATCAAAACAGTGTCATGCTACGAGAGTTGAATTGATTAAAATTTATTAGATTTTTAAAGGAAGTTTTTAAGCCACTACTTATGAAAATTTTGACAAATTTGCATATTTTGCAATGAAGTGTTGTGTGATCACCAAGTTTATCAACGTCACAACAAAAGATGTATTTTAAGAATTTTTAATTCATAAAACTAATTTTCTGAGATATTCCATATAGGTAAATAAGCATTACACAAATTACATCACTTTGGAATTTCTCTTTAAATACAAATGATCATAACAAATATATCACAAAGGATGCAAGTACTCAAGAATGATCTGAGCTGTTTACAATCATTCAATGAAAGTATGCGCCAATATCCACGTGAGTTTAATGTTTTCGGAAAACCATACCGACAGTCAAAAAGAACAACCATTAAAATTAAGTTAAAGGCACATTTTTCAAAAAAAAAAAATTGGAAATCGTGAAAGATCAGATATTCCCTCAACACGATTTTTCATTAATAGTCCAACCTACTCTGGATTTTGAAAATTCCTCATCCCCACTAAAATGGAATAATAAATCACCTTTGCAGCAGAGTGCACAAACCTACCACAGTTGAACAGAACAAAAATAGAAAATCTACAAAACAAGCAAAATTGATATTTCAAAGCTTCTAAATGTTTAATTTCTATAGCTGCTATCCATATTATAATGAATTAAATAGTGAATACAGTACTATAGAAAAACCAGGCAATAAAGAAAAAGTAAAGTCAAAATAGGGAAACCAACGAACTTATAAGCTTCAGCAAAAATATCTGTTCTAGGTTCATCAGTTTGTGTGGCAGAGTCTGCAGCAGCAAGAACAGAAGCGATCACATCTTCAGGCAAAAAAGTACACCACTGACTGGTATCATGTTTCGACGACTAAAAAGTTTGAATGTCAATTTCAAAAGACAAATCATTCTTCAGGGAAACTACAATTTATCAAAGTAAACTAACTGAAGGGGTATCACCACTGGATTGAAGAAGACCAGCAATAGTACGAGCTAATTCTCTCCGGCACTGGACATCGTCGTCAGACGTTTCGTACTCTTCAACCTATAGTTTATGTGATAAAAATATACAAGCAGTGTTCATAAATCTTTAGCATATTTCATGAATACCTACTTTGTTTAAAAAAACACAAGCCTGATAATACTGATGACCTGATGACTCACAAAAATCGAGGAAGAGTAATTTTCCTATAGGCTGCCGTTCAACAATGTATGAGTAACTAAAAAAATACCAAAAAATGATAAAAGTGGTTCTACTTACGACCTGGTTAAAAGTACTATCCTACTAACCTAATATTATACACGAACTGAAATCAGTTAAAGCATTGGCTTCTAGATATAGAGATAGCTTCACGTTCTTCAGCTCTAGCCAATGAATTTCATACAGAGAGATCACAAGAACACGCGTTATGAAGGGATGGCATGCGGAACTGGTGTAGGAAATGTTAAGGACATAAAAACCGAAAATCGTCTTGTCATAAAGATCGCAGCTTATTAGTGAGTATTCTTATCGCGAAATCTGTCTTCGTTTTGTAAATCTGTACTATGTACTAGAATTAATAGAAACTAAGCAACAATTGCTAATAACTTTAACACACGAAGCGTTGTTTGAGTAAAAATATTATTAATGCAATTTGTTAACTGAAAAAAATTTACTAAGGAACAGGTATATGTACAACGCTTGAGAAACGTAAGGATACCTGATATCGATTTCAGAACGCAAAGGAAGGCACTCTGTATAATGAGGAAACTGAAGATAGTTCTTCCACTTTTTGCTCTTTCCTTTCTTCTGACCGCCACCTATAATACCAACTTATTAAATATTTGTGATATCATAACTTAGCAATACACAAAACAGAAAAAAAAAACAGAATACACAATACAGCAATACACAAATTTTTCGTTGAAACAGCAACCCAAAAGAAAATTTAAGGTATCGGTAAACAAAATAAGAATACATGACTTACTTTCCCTAGCCTTGATGTAAACCGTGTTAGCAACAATATTCTCAATCTCCATCTTCACAATCCCCCAGAAGGCTAACAGATGAACAGAAAGATAACGAAAAAGTGTGGAGGGACGACCAGAAGAGAATAATAGAAGAAAAGAAGGAGTGAAGAGGAAAGAGGTCTGATCAACCAAGCCAATGCATCGTTGCACACACAGCTCAACACACCATCCTTTTCCTTACAATTTCTCTCCAACTCTGTTTGTCTCTCTTTCTCGTCCCAACGTGCACCCAATCAATATCAGCTAACTGAGGCACCCCCAGCAGATTGTGAGGATGAGGATGCATTGTGCATAGTTGTATATCACTAGTATACACTTCAAAACGCTTAGCTGCAGCGGTACTCGCATTATTCCGCCTTTCCCGCCGATTACGTCGATGGTGTACAGGCGACAGCTAAGCGCTTTCGTCATTATCAATCAACAGCCGCACACTTTAAGGTTTTGATTCTCTTTATTTGAGGTCCATAAAGATATCAGTATTTGGAATTGTTTTGTGGAAATTTCACCCAACCACTTCTTCTTAAAGCCATATGATTGATATGCTATATGAGTCTACACGTTATATTATTTGAAACAGTTACGAGTAATATCAACATACGACATAGAAACAAAAGAATTTCTACTGTAGATACAATTTTCTTCTAATTAACTCTGGTATTGAACTTGCTTCTTTTAAGTGAATATAAGCGTGGGATTTTTGTGGTGACTTTCAAAAGAGTATTTAAAATTTGCATTTGAGAGAACAAAAGGAGTATTTAATAATCTCGAAACACTGCAAAACAAGTATGTATTCTATAGAGTCGTTATGAGGTTTGGCTATATTGATATCTCTATTGCAGATCATACTAATTAGATTCGATAGATAGTTAAACTATTTTAAATATATTCCGCAACCATAAGCAATTTATTGCTACCATAATAATAATATAAATATTTTATAACTATCCATTGAAACTCGACTAACTCATGAGTTCGTGCCAAAGCCGGAGTGGAAACCTTTTATTAATTTATTATTGAACTACTTTCATCATAAATTCCGTAGAAAGTGTATTTCCATAGGTTTTATTTTATTATTTTGTTTTCTCTCTTTTTTATAAAAAGGGGGTGCTTGACACAGCGGTGGAGTTGCCGCGGTGATACGCATGCTCGAATCAGGTTCGCGTCCACCCAAGTCCATCATTCTTCTGCGGTCGGCAAGTTCATATCATATAAATCCAGGTAGGATAAACAACACTGACTTGATGAACAGTGGTTAACTTAAGTCGCTGTATAAACCTGTCTTCCATTCAATCACTTCCACAATATCACGTTGGACGCGAATGTTCGAAGCACATAATCCCGCGATAAGGATTGATCAATGTTAAAACTTATCTAATCTTTTATGTTTTGTCTTTTAAGAATCTCCTCATTGTTCAAGACGTTGATGATGCAGTTTTTTTGCATTGGTCATCTCAAGTCTTCATTGCAAGCTGTTAACAACATTTTGTTGATCATTTCTAGCCTGTACATCACGAGTGGTGTTTTGAAAACTCGGCGCGATTTTGCACTTTCGCACATCCTGTTCTTATTCTCGGTTTACGTTGCTTATTTGTCTATTTTACCACTATAAATAATTTTTAAAGATGATAGAAATGTGGGATTCTTTTAGATAATGGTTGTGAACACTCTCTACTATTATCTCTATCGAGGAGAATGTTGCCACAGCAATAATGAACTTATAGAAGGCATAATAGAAGACATTAAAAACTATGTGTTTGATGAAAGGGGTATCACACTCTCGTCACAAGGTAGATCTATTATATTTTGTTTACATTGCGTTATTCTTCAGTTCTATATTTCCTTTTTTTATTTAGGTTACAGTGGTATTCCTTTGCAAGGAGAAACCCCACTAGAAAGCAAAAGTGACGATTTGTGGAAAATCATCGATATTCTCTTTAAAATAAGCGTAGACTTTGAAGATCTTGTTTTTCAGTAAGTTTTTGAATATTATTCTCGACGTAGCTAGATATAATATATATAGAGCCAGATATATAGAGCTAATGGATATACTAAATATGCCGTGAAAAGGTCGATTTTTTTGGTGAACAGTGGAGTACTTCAATATTTTTCGTGGATAGAACCAGTACTTCACAGAATTTGGTTTAATTCATCTTGAACTGATAAAAATCATTGTTCATTTCAAGGATAGAAACAACAATCGTAAGTGATAATCCATTCTTTTGCGAAGCTGAGCGGAACGAAGTTCTACCAAAATGGGTCAAAACACCGGAAGACTTCACTCAACGAGTATCCTTGTTTTTCTCTTTTTTTTGTTTTATGCTTTTTTCAATTTAGAAGCATATAGTTTTTCCTATGCAACTATTCGTTTTAATTCATTCACTATATTGCTCTCCAATCACAATAATCGTGGTATTTCTTCTTCTTCTTCTTCTTTACATATTGCCATTAGTGCCATACTTTTTCTATTTTAACTGTTGAAAATTGGGGAATTGTTGTTATTAGCTGATTGGTTTAGTAAGTTTTCTATATCATTAGTTTTTCTCAGGAACACTGCAACATTACCATAATTAGCGTTCGTTTTATACTCAACTGTTATTAACTATTCATTC
The DNA here is from genome assembly GCA_000816705.1 of Dictyocaulus viviparus. NCBI lineage: Eukaryota > Metazoa > Nematoda > Chromadorea > Rhabditida > Metastrongylidae > Dictyocaulus > Dictyocaulus viviparus. Next base: position 190,693 of record KN716223.1, on the reverse strand, counting down.
ATTTTTTTAGTAATTCTATTTTCAATTGCTGCTCAGATTTCTTGCGCACTGCCCATTAATTCAGTATTTGCGTAACGAAGACATTGATTTCACCGTTACAACCAACTTAATAATTTAGGTCTATGGTTTCGATGGCGTCCTGCACACCGTGTCGCCTGAAATGAATGCAAAATTCCCTACATTATCGGATATCGAAATAGTGAGGACAAAATCACGTGAAACTAGGAATATTTTAGTAACAGAAGCCGTTAAACAGGTTTTCAGAATTATGATTCTACGGAGAGTGCCACCGTTTTAAGATTCTTGAACGGAACACACGTAATTTAGAGGCTGATGGTAGGTGCTTCTAGAAATTTCGGCATGCAAAAAACTAGCGTTTACCTTCCTATGGAGTTGGCATACATCGCGCGTCAGAGACCTGAGTTGCTAAGCGCTGCTATCAGAGAATACACTGCGATGGGAGAAGATAAGGATGTATGTTTCATAAATACATGGCCGTTTTCGTACAAAAGTATGCTTCGAAATTATGCGTTTGTTTCTGCCTATGATTTCCTACATTTTTACTTTCAGTGTGCTGAGCAGTGTTTATCTGAGAGCGAAAGAGTAATGGTTCATGTGTATCTGAACGCTACTGATTGGCAGGTATATACATATTCAGCTACTGTTAAACTATTGCATATTTAAATAGGACATGGCTTTTAAATTTAATGATTTACTGGTCTTGTAATCGGATTGAAATTTTTGTTATTAACCAATGTTGTAGCTAAATTTAGATCTTCTGGTCGTTTTTCATTGACCACTGATAGTTAGGGAAGATCCGCAATAAAATCTGTCCAAATCATGTTAGTATGACGTATCAAATGCTAGAGGTAAAATATAGCGTGATTTTATATAGCATTAAATTTATATTAGACCGTTACGGCATTGGCTGACATCGAAATGCCTCGCGACATCGTTTCACATCGTGTATCTCGAGCTCTAATGGCATTTGATCGGCGACATTCATCAATTCACAATGGCATATATGTACCAGACGACTCACAACTATTCAAAAATGTGGTAGTTATTAGTTTTTTTCTCTCTATATCAACAATTATAAACTTTGTACCGTTTTTTCTACTCCAAGTTAATTATAGACAGATTGTTTTGAACGTGAACGCCTCAATTTCTTGTTTTCAACGCTCTTCAAAACTCCGAACTCTCTCACACATACTTACCAAGTTGCAAAACTTTCCTTATCAGAGAAACACTTGACAGAATGCAGGAAACTGTTCAAAGGTTTGTCCTATTTCATTGCGCGCATGCATCGAGAAATCACTTATAAGTAGTTTGCGCTTACTAGACAATGAAGATAAAATGATCGAGCGCTAACATTATATCCTGCAAAATCAATGAGATTTCGAATTTTATTTTGTTGACTTGGCAGGTATTAAAGTGTTTTTATTAATGTGGCTTTCTAAAGTCAGAAACTTTAATTACTTTTTGTTATTAAAAACTGGTTATAGTATACCTGTGTAGGATTACGGTTTTGAGAAATATTACTTTTTCCATGAAAAAATACCTGGCCTAACAGCTGAGGGAGATTTTCACCTATGAAGAGTTCGGCGAACTCTGGAGAAAAGTTTTTGTACTAAAAGCAATAGGAATGTGTTGATGAATAAGTTTTTTACATGAATCAGATCTAGTAAGAGCCATGCTGCACGTGGAAAAATGATTAATATTATACTAAGGATATTTTCTGTATAGCGATGGTGCTCATTTGACTAATATATTTTGTTATTATCTCATCTAAATTCTCATAGTATTCTTTTGTTTGGAAGAAGTATGCGATAGAATTGTTAATAATGCTTTTTTTCCAGAGTTTTTGATTTTGTATCCATTTTTCTATTGTTGTTCGACATCTGTTTTTTATAGGTTCTAGAAACAATTAGACAAAACAAACAAATTAAAATTTTTGAAACAAAAAAATTATAATAACAGCTGTTTGGAAGTGTTCGTCACCACATCTTGGGTTAGTCAACTTTTCGCCAACAGAAAAGAGCATCTTAGCAACAAGTATGGCTAGCAAGAACATATATGTATTTGATGCGAGATGACCACTATCGCTTAATCCGAGAGTGATTAACTGTTGTTGTGAGCAGTCGAAAATGCGAGTCACCACTCATCGTGGTTTTATTATACGTGAAAGAAAGTTTCTAATCCCTTCTAGTAAGTATGCTTTGTTATTTCCTTTAGTTTTCAAACTTTATTGGTATTGCGTGCACTATTATCTGTGTGCTTTCATTGGTGCTAAATTCAACTGAAATTATGAATTCAAGTAATTCAATTATGAATTCAAGTAATTCAAGTAATTTAGATCTGAGATGACTATATAATTATATATTAATGTTCCTCGACATGACTCTGTCAACTTTCTTTTTTTCCATTGAAATGGCATGGTTTTGTTTCAGATGACATGTGTTCATCGAGCGAAAATCGCAACTCGACTTATTCTGATAATGATGAGTATGAAAGTAAAACGCGAAATTCAAAACGACATGTACGGAGTTTTTCAGATAATTTAATTATGTATATTTTATCGGAACAAATCAAATGCCACTTCTAGGTGTATAAAAAGAAAAGAAGGGATTTGGGGAAGAAACGAATGCTTGCGCCAGTTGTTACTAAAGTCGATGCTCAGTGAGTAGAATTTTCCTTTTTAATTTTTTTGCATATGAAAAGAATGTGTCTCCAGAGCTCCTAGCGAAGTTGAAGAAGCTTCTTTAACAGTCAACTATGACAAACTAAGGCAATTTGAACGAGTCGTAAATGGTGATGATATCTATAAGGTAACTTTTTTGTGATTTAAAATGTGAATGCGTATCTGTCGCAAATGCTTTTCAGAAAGGGATGAAAAGTTTTTTTGTGAATAACTGGGGATATTTTTTATGTTTGAGCGTAGTTTGCGGTCACAATGAGTATGGAACGTTTGTGTTTCAGTTCTACTATACAAATACTTATTTTTAATACTTTTAGCGATATTTTGCGTGACTTCAATATCAGATGGGCGCTGTATTTATTTAATTTAAGGCAGTTCAACGATTAATCTTTTGTATACTCGTGTCTAGGATATTTTCTAGAACACTTTTAATGGCTATTATTTTACTGAACATAAAAGTAATGCTATCTGGTCGAATGTAGTGTTTTCAACATTAGAAGTCCTAAATTAAGCATGTTTCTAGTACGCAGATTAAACGCTTTATACGTCTAAATGCTTTTCTGGGAGCTTCAGCTTTCTCTAGCTTTCTATAACGCAATTCCTAGCTTCGAATCTTTGATCAGAAAAAGTCCTTTTTTTCGTGGAATTGCCATTTTACAGAAGTTTCAACTGATATCATAGGTTGTTACCTTCTACTATTTATCTTAACGATGTTCAGTCATGAAGTCATTTCAGAATGGTAATGAGTTGGAAATGTCTATTTGGATCACTTTTGTGAGGTTTTTAGGTTATTATGTACATGTAGCATTCTAACTGACAATTCGTACGTATCACCTCGTCATTGTTGTGTATATTGACAAAGTCCTCATTTTGATCTGCGGTGATCTATAAATTTGTTGTTTCCATTTCATTTCATTGACTTACCCATGCACATCACTATATTATGTTTCTACAAAGTTACTGATTGTAATATAACTGCTTATAAATGAGTGATCATTTTTCGGCAATAACATCATCAGATCAATTATAAGCAAACACCAAGTTGTGGCACAACAACGTTCAATGATAATAATTTGCTTTATCGTTGATTACTTGTAAGTAATAGGTTCGCTTTCATTCATCCTTGTTGGAATCCCTTTTTTGACATTACGAAGGCGTTTTTCCAGCTTAGTTCAGAAATAAGTAAGACAATGCAGGTAGATTATTCTTAGGACGAAATCGATCAAATTCAATAGCGAAATTCAAGACGAAATTCTCTATGCTCTGCCTAGTAGATAGGATAGGTAATCCAACGGGAAGCTTTTTTTTCCGGGACTCGGAACGTTTTCATAAAATTTTTAACGAGTGATTTCATAAATATGCTCATTTTGGTACTTGTGTAAAACTCATTTATATTGCCTGCCCATCGAAGGTGCTTTAAAATAGTTGGGAAATTCGCGCTCAAATCCGAACAATTTTGAAATGAGGTTGAGTACTGTAATGGTTATTTTCCGGTACTTTGTTAGGAGCATTCGTGGTAGATGATCACCCATCACCTGATCCATAAAGAATCAATCCTAAATGTCGATTGCAGTAGTTTTCGACGCATCTTGCCCGTATATTTCCATCATACTCTTCGTCACTCACTGTAATACCTTTAGCCACTCTTAGTGTTGTCACCGAGCTGAAGCTGTTCATTAGTTACTTTGCTCAGTGATATATTATCGATATGATGTAATTTAGCGTTAGAATCAGTTTTTCATTGTTTCTTTTCTGCATCATTTCATTATAAATGATGTTTCTTTTCCTTTACAAATTTAGTTTTTAAATATAGCGACTGATGGACACTGAGGAAAGAAGGGTTTTTGTCTGAAATCAAATTCAAAGACAGTTCATTATTAGATGGTTGGATTTTCAAAGTAATTGTAAGTGGACAAATATTTATCGTATTGATTCAAGAAGAAATTGGTTTGAAAGGTCAAGCGAATCCTTTTGAATCGTCTGTTTAAAGCAAATGAGGGATCGATGATGTAGTTTTGATAGTTGTTCGCATTACAATTACACTATTGTGTAGTATATAGTTTTACGTTGCGATAGTCTCAATATTGTCTCCGCATCGTGATGAAAGTTGTGCTAGAGCCTCTTGATTACTATGTGCTTCTACTTCTATCTTCACAAAAATTAGAATTGAATTCTTATTTTGCAATTATTTAATAGCTAAAATGGATTTTCTGCTCAATTACTTCCGAAACAAAACTCAAAGGAAAATGTAGCACACCTTCAATTAAATTGGCTAGGAGATTTTTAGCTCTAGAAGTGTTCTAGCCCGACTTACGTTGCTTGGTACGTATAGTTCTGTGTACAAGTACCGTTATTATGAGAAATGCGAGTTATTTTAGGGCATAACACTTGATTGTTAATAATTTTTTCGATGTTTTCAAACAAGCTTTTTCGTGTCATGGTGTGTCAAATATAACTTTTACTTATAACGAGCATTTGCTCTAATATCAAGACTAATGAATTTAAGAATGCATTTCCCGTGATTTCATAATAGTTTTTTTTACAATGATGTACAGAAATTAAGTATTTAAAATGTATTTTGAACTGGCCAGAAGATGAGGGAAAAAATTAAAGTAGAATTCTACACAAAGTAGAATGCTCACTAATTTCCCAAGTTTTGCGATTTACTCAGCATCACTAGGAGTACAGGTGTCACCTATCTCTAGTGGCAGAAAATAAAAATACCCTGAGATTAGAACGTAGAGCAGTTACATACTAAACTGGTGGATCAAGTGTAATTGTTAGTTTATTTGTAGTATTCTAGTTGGTGTAATGGTTTTATTTAATATAATTCTAGAAAGGTTTTAATTATGTATGAAATGTAGAATAACATGTATATATTTCTTAGCTTGTTTAATCTTCCATCTCTAGGAATCTTCCGAAGAAAATTCTTTGGGCGAAGAAGAGTTAGATGTGGATTTTTTCATAAGGAAGCCTATAAGCAAATCGAAGAAGGTATCACTGCAAGTTGTGACGGTAGTCATTTTTTATTGTCCTAATTTTTAAAGTGTTTTTACACGAAAGTATGGTGTTTCAGTTTTAGCTTAATGACCTCTTTCTTCTTTTAGGCGCACCATTTTACCTTAGTTTCTGACGAAGATGGGTCGTTTGATGTATCTGAGGTTGTGAATCCGTTTCCTCCCATTGCTATTGAAGAGGAGGATTTCGACGATATCTGATACATAATTTGTACGTTTTCTTCCATTGCTTCATTATTTAAATGTGAATGATGTGGTATGTATTTGCTCACGTTCGAATATTTCAATATTTCTCAATTGTAAATTCGATTATTATTTATAAATTACTACATTTTGATATACATGTGACAAATGTGCCAACCATATTCCTCACTAATATTGCCAAATTAAGCATTATTCCATCTGCATTTGGTTGTTTATCTACCTAGTTTATCTCATTTGTACCTTTTTCTGTAGGCTTTTGTAATGTTTTTTTGTCCACTAATAGCTACTCCTGTGAGATTTTATATTGTCATGGCCAGTAAGTACAAATGCTAGTCGATCGAAAGTTTTGTTTCCAATGGCGTTCTATAGCACTTATTTTGCTTCGTTAGCTCACATTTTTCTTCAATAGTGTTCCAATTCGTTAACAAAACGTTGGTCACAAATATGTATCTCATAATTTGTTCATAACGGAGAATGTTTCCATCCATCTAAATTATTAAGAAAGCTCTCAGGTTTTTGTTAATTCGCATAAGCATTCGTTATAAGTATTTTATTACCAGTGCCAGTGGTCTAGCTCAGTTTGTTGAATTTGATATGATATTGATAGTGCATTATATGTGGAGGTTTGTTGAACCGAACCGTATTTGGAGATGGTCCTAAATAGTGTGAATATTTCACAAAAGATTGGGATAAACATTTTTGTAAGCAATAATTCTTCTTGTTACTGTTGCGAAATTTTCCTAATTCATTGTTTTAAATAAATTCAAAAAGTTATTAGTCAAGGCCCAACCATGCTGAGCACAAAAGTGAGCAATTATGATTGGTTTTTGAATAATGCAAAGTTTTTGGGAACAATTAAGCTAGATGTTGATTATGAACTAATGGTGAATCTTTATACGAGTGAATCAGCTCTGCTCAAGAAATTATTAAATATGTGATTACGTTCGAATGATAGACCTAAGAAGAAGGGTTTAATAACTGTATTCTTCTCTTATTTAATGATCAAGGCAGGAGGGAGATTAAGGTATGGGATTTTCTTGCTGTGTATTAGATTTCATACTGCATGACATTCTGTCATGTTGAGTTGAGATATACGGAAAAATCCTAGCGTATCCTTTCGGTTTTGGTATAATCAACACAGTATCATCAGCAAAGTGATTCCCAAGTTGGTGACCGTCGGTCTTTATTCCTATATCGTTCCATTCATATTTTTGCATGGTGTTTTTTAGACTAAATGTAAATAGCCTCAGACAATTTGCGCCGCCATGTCCAACATCTCTTTACGTCAGAGTTAATATCTTTAGAAAATACTGTGATTTTGTTAGTGAAAATTTTGTGTCTAATGAGCCGAATAGGATGTTAGAATTGGAAAGACGGGCATTACAATAGGATAAGGACACTAAAATTAACATAAGACAACTATGAACACAAACAAAAGGAGTAATGTTGTCTACGGAGGTAAGATCCCTGCATTAAACTTCGGTGGCATCGGCTTTTTCGAGTACTGATCAATTAGTCATCTTGTCAACACTCACGTCAACCTAACTCCTTGTTTAGAAATGCTCCGTTTCCTACCAAAACGTCGTAGGAAATCATTACCAGCAAGTGTTATTCAACAATAAATGCAGCAAATAATAACGGATTAGATGCATTTTAGAATCAGCTGGAAACACTTACCAAAAACAAAAAATCCTACGATTTTTCGGTCTGAAACTTTAACGCGAATAAGGAAACGAAGAGCGAACGAAAAACTATAGGATCGGAGGTTTGGATAACAAGATCAGACGGAAAATCGAGAATGTCCTGCAGCACTTTCGCAAACAGCACATTCTTTTATAGGGACTCATTTTTTTTTCTGGAGGAGCATAGCTAATAGATATGGAAGTTGCCAAACGGAGCAGCCTACAGGAAGATTGATCATAGTCTTTTTAACAGAGTGTCTTCTCGATACGACAGTAGCATCACTTCTCTGCACTTTATCTGATAACTACCTTCTCTGTGCGAAAATTCGTTTCAGTAGAGAACCAAAGAACAAAATATGTAATCATAAGAAAACAAGTCGTTTACGGTGGGTAACATTCTCCGCAAAATCCTTTCCATACATAGTTGGCAGACAAAAGACTAGGCCAAAGAGTTGGATCAGCCTGAAAAAACTGCAAGAAAGTGCCGTACGTATATGCTTCAGTCCCCCAACTAAGACTAAGATCAGCATGCATCTTTGACAGCCAAGGGAATGCTTGAAACTGGAAGTCTGATGCCAGTTCAAACTACGAACCGCCTATCGTGGCTAGTAATCAATGCCAACTGTAGAAGATCTTTGCATGAAGGTTTAAAACGGTGCAAATGAGAAAAATTACTGCAAGTAGCTCAAAAACTAACTAGTCTGGTGAGTTATCGTTGAGAACACCGTGATAACCGTGTTCGTTTATTGCAGCGATACGTCTAGTGTTTAGTGGGACCAAATCGTTTGTAGCTCGTGTCGACAAGTCCGTGCGCATCACAAGTTTCACCAATATAATATTCGACAGTTCAGAATGTAATGCTTCCCTTACGTTCGCTCGGAAAAATAGGTCAAAAGCTCGGACACTTTCCCTTCCTATACGACTTGGTATTTGATGACATAACCCACAGAAACCACTTCAAACTTTTCTCGCTGAAATACGGTTTACTATGAAAACCATGAAAGAAGACTCCTGGACAAGATAAGATAAATGTTGACTTATTTCGACTAGATGGCTGCAGGCTATTAACACCATATAACAAAATACCTTAAAATGCAAGGATACATGAGTGGAGAGCCTCACGCACGAGCCATATGCACAAGAAAAGAGATCAAAACGATATGAAAAATTACTCTACTGTAAAAACAAAAGTATTCGACGAGGCCGGAACGGTAGAAAAAGGAAATTTCATAGGTGCAAAATAAATTTCGTAGGAAATTCTTGACGAATGGATAATGAAATCGTTAGATTGGAACAAAAAGGCACTCGCATCGATGAGAAAGTAGTACCAAACTTTCGTTTTCCGAACGACATCATCTTATTTCCGACGAGTACAGAACAAACAGAGATCTTGGACGAATTGAACAAAGCAGAACAAAGGAAAGCACTACGAATATATAAGAAAAAGATCCAGTTCATAAAGGCGCTTCTTTAACGTGCCTTCTTAAATCACCCATTGGACTAAGGAAAAATGCAGAAAAAACTGACAGATGACTGTTGATCG
>KN716223.1:166722-181225 GCA_000816705.1 Dictyocaulus viviparus | reverse complement strand
TTTAAGTGTAGGAGCACTAGCACAAAACAATACCATAAAAGTGATCACTTAAGAAATAGAGGAAAAGAAAGCTTACTTTTTGTAGAAGTCCTCATTTTTCAATGCATCATATTTCGGCCGATCTTTATAGTCCTTTGTCAGACTTTGAAAAAAAAAGTTCGTGGAATTTTCTTTACAAAAATGATAATGCAAAATCACAAACCACTTGCTGACAAAAGTCACAAAGCTACGCGAGAATTTTCCGTCCATTTTTAGCATAGGTGGATCTCCTTGGACAACAGCACTTAGCTGATCAAAAACTGAGCTCCATGGAGGATAAGGGAACTCTCCAGTGGCAATTTCATACTATAATTTATCGTTTGATGTAGAGAACAATCATAAAAAATGCGGAAAAAAGCAGTACACAAGAATAAATATGAAAAACTTTTAAACACATACCAAAGTGATTCCAAGTGACCAAATGTCTGATCTAATATCGTATTTCTGACCATAGTGAGACAGTCGTTCAGGCTAAACAAACATATTTCAGCTACTATAAAAGTTACTATTAAGTAATACAGTCATAATGAATTACCTATCAAACGAACGTCGAAAAGTATCATATGTGTATTATACGGGATGTCTTAGAAAATGAAATGACAGAAAATTGACATACTGAAAGATAAGGTTGGCATCCTGCATCATGAGTTTTTGCAAGCGAGTTAATCAGTTGCCCACTAATCCCAAAATCACATAGCTTCACTATACCACATCTGTTTACGAGAATATTTGACGGCTTAACGTCTGAACATAAGAAATACCTCGTAGTTACAAAAAATAAAAAGACAAATTGCTACATCACTTTTCCAGTATGTATTAATAAAACAAGGTTAAGCATTGTCTGCCATAGCTTATGCCTCTGAAAATAGGCGCTATCAATTCGTTATCTTCATGTTATCGTAGTATTTGAATCTACGCATACCCCTCAATGATGGAGCTCAAGCCGGTTAATCGCGAGCATATATGGCGCGACCCCAGGTAGAGGATAGAAGGTAAATGCGGACCAAAAGCGACCGTGCACTTGCCTTGAGACGCAGGTGAATTCAAGGGATGGACTATTCAATTCTGCTGTTCTCGTCGGCTTAAATCTTCTGCATGTACACAGAAAAATTTGTATGTATGTACCTGTGCCTAGGTGTATAGGAATTGTATCCTGTTCGTCGACTCGTCCAAAAGCTCGCAATTGAACGACTAGGGAGTGCATGGGAGGCGGCCAGGAGTCGCCGCCAACAAATAAATTGTAGTCCACTCATTGGGATAGACTGGCAAGCTGCCCATGAGTAACCAAACCTTTCTAGCCCCGCGAAGCGGCTCTGCAAGCGAGCAGTGGACACAATCGCTAAACACCGTAAAAAAACGAGCTTCATACCCCTGACCCCAAAAGAGCCCCCAGTACGGCAGCGTTGGGTAGGACGAGTACGGAGAGGCTGCTAAAATATCAGGGCCAAAGTAGGCTGCCTAAGGACTAAGACGTTGACCTGTACATACACGATCGCTTGCATCGGAATCCTCTATAGAATACCATCCAATGCTATCTAAGAAAATCAGGAACGTCATTGGGATGGCCGAAACGAAAAGACACGAGCCACGTAGCGTTTTTTACGACACTGGAGAAAAACTGCTTCTTAGAACATTCGATAGCAGAGGTGTCGGTGGTGTAGATGTAATCGTTAGTTCAAACTTGGTCATGAACATCAATTCTTTTGAGCAATCAATGACCCAAATCGGACGTTAAAATTGGAAAGATATAATCCAATACCAGCTCTGGCAATTTTCGTCGTCTATTCTATTCGGACTGCGATGTAGATGAAATGGAAGCATTTTATATGAGTTTGCAAAATTTCTACAGAAAAGACCACATGTTGGAAGTCAAAGCTACTAGCTCACCTTTTTGATACGACGGACATTCCTGTTTTAACGTATGCTTCAGAAACTTGGAGATTCACCGAGCGGAATACAACGCTATATCGAAAGGGTGAGCTGTAAGTGATTGGATTCCACTGGACATCAAGTGCACTGCAGGAAGACAACCAGTTCGGTGGTCATACCTCTTCACCATGGCTGTAGATGTTGATACTGATTATGATGCTCAACAAACTACCCTCGCATTGAACTACCCTCGCCCGCAATAGGGGCAAATCGAAATTTTACTGGTGCCACCTCGACTCTAGTCAATAATCAACGAGAATTCAAATAATCCATTGTTGAAATGTAAGTGATCTATACAACGACTTAAGAATGCCAGGTCGCTGTGAACTCAATGTTGCATGCCAACCAAAATTAATCTAATACCAATTCATGACATATGAAGGATAGACGAATACCACTAGAGTCCGTGGTAGACAAGCCTGCGGATCACTGTAAGTTCTTCTGCACTGTGTTGCACAGTCTTAATATGTGATATTATGTTTGTTAAATTCATACCATATAAACAATAGATTGGAAGTGTGTAATATTAATAATTTTCATAAATGCTGATTCTCTAAAATAAAACACGGCTAATACAGTATTTAATTTATTTGAGCCACGCTAAAAATCCAAGGAAGAAATCAACTAATTGAATGGAAGTGAAAGAAAATCTATTTTGAATTCTAGGCAAGTTCATGTGGAACTAGGAATCGTTCATTGAAATACAACCTCATGGCTCCCAAGAAAATCATAATAAAAAGTTTACATCAGAATTTGATTGACCACACTTTTTACTTCGTAAGCATGACCAGAGCAGACCTACTACAGGTTACTCATATGTGTGTAACTAACCTCTGTGAATGATCTTCAACTCGCTCTTGAGATAATAAAAAGCATCAATAACCTTAAAAACATTAAGCAATAATCTTGAAACCAAGAACAAAAATACATTTACAGATTCTAGAACTCACCGAAACAGCTATGTGCCCAATGACATTCTCATTAAATTGAGTTAGATGTACATTATAAATCCGTTTATAAAGTACATCTAAAGAAATATCCATCAACTCCATGCAAATCCAACAGTCGCCCTCAACAAAAATGTGTTGAAGGAAAAAATCAAGAACAAAACGCTCATATTGATATGCGTAAAACATATCCAATTCGTTAAATAACTTCTACGAGCAGGCAATATTAAAATAGTAAGGAAACCTTACTTCATGTAAGATAGCTCCAAAATATTTCACTATTTTCGAGCATTTTTCTGACCGCATAATAGTATCGTGTTCACGAATAATCTTCTCTTGCTCACGACTGCTAATGTTATTGCAGCGAATTTTCTAAACACTTAAATTACATAGCGTAACAAAAACAAACATACATAAGCGATGTTTAATACTCAGCTATTCGGTTTCACACAAATAAACAAACAACATCATGAGGGTCACATGAATATGTATACAAAATGAATAAGATACAAGAAACCACTACCATATCGAATTGAAGAATAATATACCATGAGATTTCATTAAAATGATTAACCTCACCTTAACAGCGATTTCTTTCCCACTTTCGCTGTGTACCATTTTATACACAGATCCGAAATTTCCACTACCAATCTTTCCACAATCGATGAGGTTTGAAGCTGTGAACGCGTAACCGACTTCTTTTTCAGGGAACTTTAATATTCCAGTTGAAAGAGTACTTCTGTAAAATTAATGAGTACCTGAAGTGTTCCACAATACAATTGTTTCGATATTTGGTTTAGATTATCCTTTACAAGACGTGTCATTTGAGTCCCAATTTAAGGAACTTCAGGACAATCAAACGACTAGTTATAAACCACTAATTATAAACGATATTCTTCTAAATAGTGAAAGCGGCTCACAAATTCTCTATAAGGAAATAGTACTGATAAATAGTTCAACAGTTTTAAACACACAGGAGTATGTTTTCATCATGCGGCGGAGCTAAACTTAGTTCCAATTGAGGGCGAAGTGGAAGCCGTCCTTCGTCCAGCATTTCCTGAACACTGGTGATGTTTAAACAATAAGTTTAACTAGTTCTACATTAATACACAAAGCAAACAAACCACATTAGATGTAGAACAATGGTATACACACCATTTCCTGAAGACTCAATAGTGCAGTTTATAAGCGGAAATGCTTTCTGAATAAACACCGAATTGAAAAATTGAAATTTTCCTGGTCCCTAATGCAAAGAAATGACTTGATCACTTGCTTTCGGAAAATAAAGAAAGAAATAAGGAGAACACTAGATAACGCAACATTTGATGATAATCATTAGGTGAGAGCGAAACATTATTTAAGTGGTTTCTACGATCAGAGCACATTTTCTTCATGAGTATATTACGGAACGCTGGTGTCAGAGCTTTTTCGCAATGTAAATGACAAATAATTATCACAATGCCTTTCAGCAATTTTCTCTCATTTACTGTAGAACGGATGTTTAATTAATAGAATTATTTAACATGAGAAAAATCGTAGATTTGGGTACAAATTGCCGGATACTAGATATATTTTTGAATTATCTCTACAATCTTTTTCTCATGACATTGGATCTGGTGGATTGCACACATAGGAATTCTTAGTAATTGACAAACATTGGGTGTGATTTTCATTCAATTAACGGCAAAATACGCTTCAAAGCGTTAGAGTGTGCTAGACGAAGAATTGTGTATCACATAAAATAAATAGGTAAAGAAATAGAAAATAAGAAAATATGGAAAAAAATAAAGATTAAACTTGTTCGTATAATAAATAGTTCTGCTATGAAGTAATATTTATCATCATTACATTAAGTAGCTTAAAAGAAACCTCTATTGAACAATTTATAACCCCTTTTATGTTGTTGATTTATCACACTAAGCGAATCTTAGAAGGAATGTAAAACATTCAATAAATAGGTGAAGGAAGCGTGCACCAGTTAAATTTCGATTGGTCCCTATCGCTGACGAGGATAGTTCAATGAAATTCAATGAATTCTTTCGGCTCTAGCGATTCATTGAGCATCATAATCGCATTCTAGAGCCTTGGTTAAAAGGTCAGACATCAGGATGGTTGTCTTCCTGCAGTGCATTTGATGTCAAATGGGATCCAACCACTTACAGCTCACCTTTTCGATATAGCGTGGTATTTCGCACGGTGAATGTCCAAGTTTCTAAAGAATACGTTAAAGCAGGAAAAGCTGTCGTATCATAAAGATGAGCTTGTAGCTTTGACATTTTTGTCCTCTTCACTACGTTGCGATGCTCTTATGTGTTTCCCAAGCCGTTCGTTCCTTTCTGTTAAGCTCTGGTGCAATGTCGTTTATACTGTAGATTTTCATTCCCATATCGTATATTCAATTTTCGTATCAAGTTTTTAAAAGTGGCTCTGCACAGCTTTGACGAAATAGTATCGCATTGTCCAACCCCTCTTTTTACGTTGATGGTGATGTATTTATGGAGCGGGGTAATTTTGTTAGTGTAATTCTCATACAATTCACGAAGAATCTGATAAATGGAGTTGGAAGCACTTTATTAGTCAGCGCTTCCATGACCACTTCTGTCTCAACAGAATCGAAAGCTTTCTTGAGATCAATGAAGGCGAGACAGAGTGGTTTCTTATACTCTCGTGAAACTTCTGAAAAACTTGAAAGTCTTGTGATTGTGTGAATATGGTCCATGGTGCTAATCCTTTTCTGAACCCTTCTTGCTCACGTCGCTGCTGTTCGTCTAATGCTCTGCCAATCCGTGTGAAAATCTCATGGACGACTGACAATAGACAGGTTGGACGATTATTACCAATGTCATAAACCTCTCCCTTTTTATGTAGCAACACGGTCCTGCTAGTTTTTCATTGGTTTGCAGCTTTGCATTCAGTCAGGTAGTGTGTGAAGAGTTGTGTGTTTTAATGAGAACTGGCGGTAGACTGCTCAGATGTTCCTGTCTAGTAAGGTCTCTGCCGAAAACTACGATTTCTTAACGACGAAATAGTATGTCGGATTTTGAAAGGGAGAACGTTTGGAACAATGTTGTCGTCTTTCCTCTCATTACGTGGAGGTAGACGAACGTGGCTACTGAAGAGATTCAAGTAGTAGTCGTAGATGATTTTCTTCATTCCTTTCTGGAAGAGGTAAGTGCTCCGTCCTAGCGAGTAGTCATCTTGCTCTTGTGATTTGCGAAGCATCGACGCCATAGCGAATGCTTTCGCCAGCATCGGCTGCTTCATTCATCAGTTCTGCTCATTTCATGTTGAGCGCTTGCATAGTTTGCAGAACTTTCAAGGGATGAGAAATTTCGATTATCGAGTACACCGAGGCTACGATTGCGTCGACTAGTCGATTGCGAGTTTTTGGCCGAATTGACGAGCAGGATACAATTTACATACACTAGGATAGAATACAATTTGCATACACTAATCCTAAGCCTAAGCCTAAGCAGAATTCCGTACACTTAGATAGATGTACTTATACCCATACTGAAGGTATGTGTCGATGCAGTACAACAGAATAAGGGAGGATAACTAGCGGAGAACTGTGAAATCAGCCACTTTGATCATAATCTTGGCTCTCATTCTTAATATCTACTGCAGTTGTTCAGTAAGCTCTCTGGCATTTGTATTGTTATGGGCGAAAGTCATAGAAGATATTGAACTGTTTCCCCTGAAAATTTTTATATTGTTTGTGAATATTCACATTATTTTCGTGGTCAAATTCTTCAAAAAAACATTCTTTATAAGAAAAAGAGTGAAATTGCAACATCCAGTTTCTTCAATCATATTACAATTGAGTCGATTTGCTTATCACTTTCCCTTATTTCTTCTTTACTAGTTATTTACTGCAAAACAGCAATGATTCAATGTTTGTGGTTGTATAGCGTACTTGTTTACTATAGTTGTTTAATTTTAGATGATCTGTATCGATACCAGAAGTCAATATTCTGAGTGTATTTAGAGGTATTTAGTTAGGGTTGGTGCTTTGCCTCAACGCAATCTACAAGCGCTAGCAATATTTACTTTCGTTCCCTTTTCACGTAATTGTCATATGTTGTGTAATGCGTTTCGCAAAAACGCTAATTGTGAATTCCTTTCGAACATATTGCTTTGATTCCGGAAAATGAGATAAATTCCGAAGATGTGAAAGGCGGATTCCGTCTTGATTTAGTGTCTAGCGGTTATGTTGGTGAAACTACTTCATATTATTGTAGAACGCTACGACAAAATCACATCCTATTGGCAACTGTAATGAAGTAAATATTGAAGTACTTGATTAATACGAGAAAGGCTAACGTATTGATGTAGTTTTTATTTTTAAGTTTTTATAAAATCTTTACATATGATATCTTTATTCATTCAAGATATACTACCCAGAAAGGTCTTTCGAAATTCTTGTTTACGGGATTGGAACTATTTTGAAACAAATTTTTAGTCTTTCAGTCAACAGCTTATATCCTTAGGTAAAATCTTTTATTTACCAGCAATATAAGGAAAACATTGAATTAACGTTTTTTCCATACATAACTTAATTTGCCTATCCCAGATCATGGTACGAGTTCACTTTCTATCCCGTAGCAGAATCGATTCTTAAAAGAACAACGCTTATCTGGTACAAGATTGAGATACCACTAAGATGTGAGAAAGGCACATCCTACTGCTTGTAAAATTGTAATCGACTTCTGCATAAGTAATGCCTTCACTAAACTCCTACGCTCGTAGATGATTTTCTCCTCCAAAAAATAAACTGCCATTGAAAAAATCTTCTGCTGGAAAGTGCTCTTCGACTTAGTTTCCGTCTCTATTTGTTTTTTCACTTCCAGTTTTTTGAACCTGCTTTCATTTCCACTGACTTTGCTAATCTGGTATTGAAGACTCTAACAAGTAAACCCTTGGCGTCGGATTCACATATGGAATTGAGTTTGAAAGACAGCGAAGGCTATCCATAATGACGAATATTTGTTGTAACCCTCCTTGGCCACCTTAATATCTCTAATATTCTTTAAGTTGCAATTTCAGTGCAGCATTACACTCTTCAACTTAAAGTGTTCTAATGTTTCCTTGTTTCAGGGATCTAGAGGTCTCCGGTTTTCCCATGAAAAACGGTTGCTTTACGTTTTTTACACATTCGATTTTTTCCTTGATACTGTGGTTTATTATTCCACTTGCTTTTATTTCCATTTTTGTCTTTACGCTTATTCTACGTTTTTTTCTCGAAGCTCAATCAATTTCTTGTATCTTTCAATTATGTCAATTTTTTTTCCTCGTCTTCGTATCTCCGGATGCGAAATCTTGTTTCTTTCTCCAACCTTGCTTCCGTCTATCACCTACTTAGTTTTACTGTAACTTGTACCTTTTTCCTTGGCTTTGTAGTTGGAGTGCTGCCTAGATTCATTAGATTCTTTTATACTAGTCGCTGCCACGAGGTCTTAAGCATATGTTTATTGTTAGTAGTTCTCTTCCAAGCCATTTTGTTTAGATATGTGATACTTTTGATAGCTGAGTCATTGTTGCTCCTCTGACTTAAGCCTCAAGAGAGCCTGCTAATTTTAATCGTCACTTCGCTTGATGATATCATTGGCCATGCTGGGAATTTATGGTTTCTCATTCGAAATGCGACTTCTATAACTGACTGTTTAAGTTTTCTGTTGTGATTATTTTAATATTACGCGTTTCATTCTGTATTTCAATTGGATACACTGAGTTGTTCTTTTCTTGCTCATTTTCGTGTATGTCTTCGTTTGTAACTACAGCTGTTTTTATAGTAGTATCAGGATTATTCTTTGTACTTCAACGCTATCACAAATTTCGGATTAATTTCTTGGAATCAGTGTGTCACTCCCTCCCACCTCTTTATTATCATAGTTTACTGCTAAATTTTAACTTGGAATTATTGACGAATCCTCATCTAATACAATCATGTTAATATCCCTGTCAATATTTATGCCTGTATTTCACATATCTCTTCAATTTGAAATTCTTAGTGAGACTTTGCTCTGTAGTTAGCAATTCTATGACAATTTAATAGGTTTTCATAGCCTCTGAACTGTTTGCATAAGCAAATTATAATTTTCGACGAAATCAATGGGTAGACAATTCTCATCATTCATTATTAGAAGTATACTAAAAAGTGTGGTAGAGCTCGCATTGAATTACCACGCCGGCCTTTTTTGACAGCTGCGGTGTATGTCCTCAAAGCACAGTAATTAATTATATGTTTGTCCCCTGATGACAATGTTGAAGGTTGAAGAAAGGTAAAGCAGTTAAGTGGGCTAATTTGTCTTAAACCGAAGCAGCCTTAGGTATTACGCAATTCAGAGCGTCCATTATACCTCAAACTTGGGTAATTCAACCTTTATTCAAACCAACTCTTACTTAAAGTGTGGCGTAGTGGTGGAGGTGCCACAAAGATACGCAGGTCCAAATTAGGCTCGCGGTCGGCATACCTAGCCCATCATTCCTTCGGGATCGGTAATTTGGTATCAGATAAATCTGGGTAGGATAAGCATGGCTGACTCAATGAAGGGTAGTCAACTCGAGTTACTGTATAGACAAAGCTCGTCTACAATCACCTCCGCGAAATCACATGCACACGAATACGTAGGCGCATCTCGCAACAGAAATTAATCAAGGCAAAAGCTCATTTTACCTTATCGTATTTATTTATGTAAGTCATTAATACTTTAATTCATCTTCCGTTGTTCTCCTACTCGGAAAGATAATCACGTTCATAGTGTACGCTAGACATTTCGATAGGTTCTTAGATGATCTCATAACAATTCGAAATGAATAAAAAAATTTCAAGATTAGCTATCTTTCAACCTCGGCAATTTTTTTGATTGCAGTCTTGCTATGCAGTTATTGAGGTTGGAATGTATATTCTTTTATTGAAGGAATTATGCAAAAGGAACACAGATTGGCAGTATTCTTCAGAGCCTAAAATATTTAAATTACGCAATTCATTCAATCAAATACGATCAGAATCGTACAGAAGAAACTTCTCACTTCGTAATCCCAAACGCGTAACAAACACCAACACATAGGCACTCGCTTTTATATGATGAATTTTCATAATTATGATAAATTATATGTATTCAACGATTATTTTAATTGCAAGCTTAATGATAGTAAAGCATTGGAAGTGATCTCATATTAATCAATCATCAACATCGCATCAACCACGATTTGAAATAAATTACTCCTCAATAACCTCAACGATAAATTACAGAGTGAAATGTCCTAGTGCAATATCTTCCGACAGGATGATCTTTCCGAGGCGCTTATAAAGTACATTCAACAAACGAGTAGAACTGTGATCTTAAATAACCTTTCTTGCTTGTTGCGCAAAAGGATCTTACTCAATGTTCTCCACCGGACTAGTATTTTTCTACATAGAAAATGTTTTGTCACATGGCATATGAGTATGCAAGTGAAACGAATGCGAGACGAATTATGTAGAAGAAGCAAAACTGCATGGGCTGCGTTATAACTTTTAAAAGAAGCATCTGATCATTTAACAGACCTCAAAATACGTACTCATTATTTCGACTTCACAGTTTTACCGGCACTCTACTATTCATCGGAGAAATGGCTACATAACTTTGTCAAAATTCTATTAACTGCTCACAGAAAGCTTGTAAGATGTTTTTCAATTACAGAGCAACCTCACGCTAACCTGCGCTCTACAGATCTTCGAAAAACTTCTTGTTTGTAATTTTATTTTCAGCAATGCAATGATATTATATTGTCCATAGTTGTGCTGAGATGGCCACAAAACTCGGAACCTCAGGCGGGACTCGAACCCGCGCTTACAGATATCCATTACACTATCGAGGTCCTTGCTATGCGATCAGTTTCCCGCAGTTATCAGCTTAACTGGATGTAATGCCGATATCGGCTCACCAGATCGTAGCCGTTAGCGGGCGAGTACTGATAATGGTACCCACTTACTATAATAAGTGAAGCATTGAGTGGACGCAGAGCAAGGGCCTCGGTAGTGTAATGGATCAGCACAGCAGACCGGATATCTGTAAGTGCGGGTTCGAGTCCCGCCTGAGGTTCCGAGTTTTGTGGCCATCTTAGCACAACTATGGACTTCTTGTTTGCATTATTCAGAGGAACACACGTTAAAATGGGAATATAAATGTACTGGTGAATTAGAAAAAAAGACGAGCACAAGAAAACTATAAAATGATACTTAAGAGGATCCAAACGCGTTCCTGGATGATCACCTTTGAGAAGACCACAACCACATTCAAGAAGAAGATCATTGCTGAAGCACGCACAACGTGTGAAGATGGATCATCCTAGTGACTAAATAACTGAGTATTGATATTCTTTAGATGGGAAAGCTATAGTAGATCCATATTGGAATTTCGCTACCATTACAGTGAAGTTGCAACAGCTCTCTGTGCTGTAGCATTCTATGTACAATGAAATGCATTTTGAGACTGTTTTAGCCCAGACCGCAAAAAAACGCTAATGATCTCGTTTGATCACAACATATTCGGTCGTTACGTTTTCACCGAAAGGTAGTTGTATGATACAGAAAACCTCTGAAATGCTGATTTTAAACTCACTGCATGATATTTAAGTTTCTTTTGACTTTTACTTCTTCATTTGTTCTCAGGTAAATGAGTGAAACGACGTTATACATAATTTGCTGAGATAACGAACTGTGCGATGATTATATAAGATGCTGAATGCACAAAGCGGATGTTGATGAAAGTTTCTATCTGAACTTCAGTGTTATGTAAATGAATTTTTTGGAATAAACAAATAATTGAGCAATGAAACAAATATAAAACGCTAAGAGAACAAAAAATAACGTTGAAAGAGTGAAAAAAACGTTAAAGGAGGATATCGAAAGAAAGAGGGAATCCTGGATTATGGAAAATCTTTTTTTTTTCTAAAATTAGCAAAGTCACTATGTTCGTTGTTCTCCTAACGATGCTGCGCATATTTTTTTTCTTAAATTTTTAGTTTTTCAAAATTTGGAGTTAAAACTCATATACTTTCCAAAAAATTGAGTATTCATAATGAAAACGATCTCAGTGATAGATGTGACTCATAAGAAAAGCAACGTAAGCACAATTTCTTCGAGTACGTTTTCCATTTAGCTGTCCGAGCTGAGGATTTGAATTCATTTCTTTTTCTAAACAGTCGTTCCAAGTAAAAATCAATGAAGCCACAGAAAATACTATATTACAATCATGTCAAAAGCTCTATGTATCACTCATTAGGAGACGGCTTTTCGTTTTCTAAGATATACCATCTTACACTCAAAAACGCACGTTTCCTCAGATATTTTAATAAATTATGCATTCAAATTTTATGAGTATACAAATCTAAAGTTAACCATAAGATAAGAACAAGCATCTCTGTAATCTGTTTCGTTGTAGAAGTACATCAACAATTCGTCTTGATGCCATACTGGAGGCTCAAGCGAGTATAAGGAAAGCCTTACCGAAGTAATAATTTACGAAATGAATCACCTTTTGTAATTATTATTTCCAGAAAGATTGCGATAGAAGACAATTCACTATTTACAACAGACTCTCGTAGCAATATTAGGGCAAGTCATTAGATAAAGAAACTTAAATGCTCTGTTGGTTTTTGAAATGAAAAAAAAATATAATTTCTTCTCACCGAGTATGGTTTTTTAAGCTGAATGAAGCACTTTTGCGATCTTTGATGTTGTTAAAAATTAAAAGTAGATCATGCTTTATCATAGTATTAACAGCATCGTTGCTCATCAATGATGAATATTCCAAATCGTCAGTTATCAGGTTCGTCAAAAACACCTGTTTCAAATTTCTCGAAATATCTTTTTCATGTCTTATCAAAAACTTCATTTCCAACAAACACTCGCAATAAATTTCTATATGCTTCCGTGGCGTTTCTTCCTCATTGCGATTCGTATGAAATACGGTAACGTAGATGAACTTCATCACTTACCATGGGTACACCTCGCTTCACATTTAAGAGCAACGCAAGCAACCTTTGTTTTATTTAATTTGCTACGTAATTATATAGACACTGAGCGATTGAAATAGCCGAATATACATGTGCTTACGGGTCGAAAATCAATGCGATAGAAACGGACAGGACTTTCCGGCAGACCTAATACTTTTTCAACATCTCAGTTGATAGGAAAATCAATTTGATGTCGATATCGAAACGATAATAATAGTTTCTAAAATAATTCAATAACCTTATGATTAATCAATAGTATTAAAAACATCTAGCTGTAAGTTTTGAATGTCAGTCTTAGGATTTTGATGTTATTGCGTCATTGGACTTATCCCTGAAATGTACGTTGTGTTAAGCTTTCCATTAGTGAAATTAGAATATTGATATTGTTCTCATCAACATTTGCAAGGTGAGGTATCGCATGTGTTATATTTCATTTTCTAATTACTAATTAAAGTATTTTCAGTGTTTTGTCAGTATGATTGAAATAAAAAAATGTATAACATTGAAAGTAGTAATTGGTACCGCTAGTGTGATTGCTCTTCTTGTTATCAGTACGCTGATAGTGATTTTTTATATCAGGTATTCGTCTCCGTTATAATTACCATAACAATAAATTCTGTTATACATTTTCGAATATGGTCGTAACATATTAATGTGCTTGAAAAAAAGTTTTGTAAACATGCTCATAATGAAGCACAACAATCAGTTGATTGCAACTGATCGAACGAAAAAAAAAACAATCAATGAAAACAAATACGTAGGACTATAACTGTATAGAATTCTAATTTTTACTTTTCTTTATGAATTATTCTATGTTAGCAAAAATAGAAAGCGATTTATAGGTATTTTTTGACATCTCCATTTCCATACAGATATTTAACTAACAGTGTACATCTTTCTTTTAAGAAAATATAACAAAAAAAATGTCTAATCATTTTTTCTGATCTGCATCGACAACTCATCTTTGATAGAAAACCTCTGAAAAACTCTCGTTATTCTAACTCAGCACTCCAAGGAAATACAAGGACTAGACTGACTTTCGAGCTACTGACCCATTATTCAACACAATAGGTCCTACCGTCAAGCATCATGACGACCATCCTATCTTCAGAAACGTAACTTAAGTAGTTCAAAGCGCTTAAAGTATTTTACACATTGTTTTTTCATTGTATATCTCTAACACCACAAAGCTTCGTACGTCGACTTTCCTACATTAGTATAGACAGGAAAAGTCAAACTATGATGTAGTTCGAAAAACTGCCCAAATGAAACAAAACCAGACTCTTGTTGTGACATGGATTCGAGCATAGAAAGTTCTACACAGATTTCTATCGTCAAGAAGAAAATCCCTACGTACGACACATTATCTTGCGGGCGGGAACTTCACAGGATAGAAAGGATTTTGATAGACACAGCTTCTGAAATCGAGGTCAACTTCTTGCGTATCGAAGGTTTCGGGTACCGCACAACCATTTGAGGGAGTAGAATTCAATTAGCGTTCTGCTGTGCGAACCACATTCAAACCATGTAAAGGAAACTCTGTAGGCAGTACCATATATATATATATATATATATATATATATATA
>KN716223.1:150438-163126 GCA_000816705.1 Dictyocaulus viviparus | reverse complement strand
AACTATTTTAATCTCAGCACAACTATTTTATTTTCGTTCAAGTATTTAATCTTGTTATTTGAATACTGTAAATCTTAACGATCTATTTCAATCAATATAATCAATGTTATAGATTACCAACGTAATTTTCCGAATAATTTTAAGAATAAGGTAAAACGTTCACTAGTTTTTTTTGGTCACGAATATCGAAACCTAAATTTACAGCTTTCTAATAGCTGAGGAAAAATGTTGATGGCAAATTTTCATTTAGGGCATTTTAACAGCGACATGGTCTAAAGAGAGTCTAGAACAAGCTACACTCATTAAGCTTTCACTAAGCTTTAACTTCCACTATTTATTTATAATCAACATTTTTCCTCAGCTATTAGAAAGCTGTAAATTTAGGTTTCGATATTCGTGACCAAAAAAAACTAGTGAACGTTTTACCTTATTCTTAAAATTATTCGGAAAATTACGTTGGTAATCTATAACATTGATTATATTGATTGAAATAGATCGTTAAGATTTACAGTATTCAAATAGCAAGATTAAATACTTGAACGAAAATAAAATAGTTATCGAATTCAAAAATCAAGAACGACGTAGATTCTTTTTGTGAAAAATCGTTGTGTTACCGTATCACCAATAACATACAGATGACAATTAGAGCAGAGTATCCTCAATATCCTATCATGAATAGCACAGTGATATTGATTGATTCCTAATTACCGTATTTAATCATTTCATATTCCACTGCAGCTTCATCCTACTTTATCATTTTTGCTAAACTATAGAAGCATAGATGAAGCCTTGTGTCGAAAATGAATGAATCCGTTTTATTCCAATTTTTAGCAGAAAACATTCATACAAAGTTGAATTGCACCTGAGTACGGTACTCCATCAGACAACGACACCCATGCTGTGTCTGAAACATTCTTCTGCTTGAAAAAAATAAGATATATCTGAAATTTGCATCTATTCATAAACTGACAACGGTGTAAATAAAGTTAAGTGAATTATATTTATAAAATGAAATTTGTTATTGGCTATGCTCCAGTGGAAAATTATGAATGTTGGTAAGGCTTAAAAGAAAGTAAAGCCAAAGTTCACCTTTTATATTTTACATTTTAAATGTTGATGTGTAAAATCATGAAGACAATATCATTGCAAATAAAATCAAATTATGAATATGTCTAAAATTTCGGGTTATCCCGCAGTTATCAGCTTATCCGAATGCAATCCCGATATCGGCTCACCAGATCGTACCCGTTAACGGGCAAGTGCTGATTATGGTACCATCCACTTTGTATAAGTGAAGCATTGAGGGGTTGTTGAGCAAAGGCCTCGGTAGTGTAATGGATCAGCGCGGCAGACCGGATGTCTGTAAGTGCGGGCTCGAGTCCCGCCTGAGGTGCCGTGTTTTGCGGCCAACTCAGCACAACTACGGACAATGCGAGTAGGTTTGTGGAGAGTGTAAATGTGTAGAATTATTCAAAATGGTCAAACATGTATCCATTAACTTTTTTAAGTCATTGATTGCTATTTTATGAAAAGCAGTTTATGAACGTCAAGTGGCACCGCATTCAAAAATAATCAACGATCATCTTCATCGCAATAACCGACAACCCTCCACCACGATTTTTTTTCTCGAGCTTCACTATAAGATATGTATTTCTTTCCATAGTTTTGATAATAATTTTACATGATTTTTTTTATTCTGATAAACTTCTTATCAGGGTTGTGTGGCGCAATGTTTGAAGGAGCTTCGGTGAGACGAGACGTATGCTAGACAGTACATCCACGATCGAATACAAAGCGATGATGCTTTTAGCTCTCTTAGAACGGTAAATTAGTGCTAGAATAACTTGGAAGAGTAAGAACACTAAAGTGACAACAGATTGCTCTTCTCATTTCATTGAATTTACTATTCTCATTCAAACGATTTTCATTTAACTCTAAGGCAACGAATGTTTTATACCTCCTCAAAGAAACAGATTACGCCACTGTTTATCGTTATCCTTGTCTATAGTTTTTATTGAGCGCTACTAGAATTTTCGAATAAAATGTTAAAGCTTTTAGTGCAAAAAAAGAAAAATAAGTTAGTAATTATGCTGAGTTGGCTGCAAAACTATTTATAAACGACCTCAACGACCTCATACTCTATACAATAAATGTTCTTATTGTGAAAGTTGCTGTTGTGTATTACATCCTACAAGAACACTGAATGATTTAGTTAGTAAACAAGTTATATAGTGATTTCGACAGTGACTGGATACTCGAATGATTTTGATTGTTACAGCTCTAAAAATATCCACAGTAATTCTTATATTTCGTGGAAACAAGTAAATATTTATTTTTTAAAAGTTAAAATTTGATCGTAGATCACTCTCAGGTCATTGGTTTCAATTCAAAAACGGCACAATTTTCTACTACATTACATCTTCAATATGTGCGAAGATATTCAGTGCTTTAGGAATACCCGACAGATTATTTGGCGGTCTAATAGTAAACTCATTTCAAATCAGTAGTTAATATTACCGCTGCTTTTATTGACAATCTGATTTTAACAACCGTAATCATGTAAATGGGGCGCAGTGGCGCAGTGGTGGAGGTGTGACAGCGACACGCCGGCCCGAATCAGTTCGCGGCCTCCCCCCAAACCAACCAAGTCCGCCATCTCTCCGACGTCCGTAAATTGGTACTAGAGAAATCTGGGTAAGATGACTAGTTCAGACTTGGTGGAGAGTGGTCAGTCAAGTCACTGTATAGATCAGGCTCGCATTCAACCACCTCCACAATATCACGTTGAACAGGAATCCGTAGTCGCATACCGTCACAAGGGATTGATCAATGTCAAAGCTTATCGTATTTGTAACCATCTGAATGAAATATGGTATTAGAGTACCATATGAAGCAAGTCTCCTTATCTTTGTTATATCAAATCCTTCTACATAATATGGGTGTTATTTATATGTTTATTGAAATTCTTAGTCGACATTGAGATCCTGTTCTCAATTCGTTGAAATCACACATAAAATTATGTATAAACTCACGGCAAAGAGGGTTATATGCGAGGCAAAAGTTTTCATTCAATGTAATGTGAAATATTAAAGAATTTGCTGTCTATTCTGCTGCTTCAAGTGTATTTCATCATTTCAAAAATTGTTAATTTATATCTAAGCTTAAGCTACCATTGTTATGAATATTAGTGGTATGTAAAAAAAATAGCATAGGTAATAAACTCATAGAAACCGATTCGATGAGGGAAATAATTGCTATTATTATGATAATTCATTGCTATTAATTTGAGTTAAAGAGGTAGTAATAAGCTCGAAGGTCTAGTGAATCTCGTAAGAATCTATCAACGTGGCAACTTCACCCTTAGTCCTTATACCCTTAGCAACCCCCTTGATTTGAACGAATTTCAATATCTATTATCATTCATAATACGGTAACATTGTAAATACCACCAACAATTATATTGATCAAATAGAACCTCTACGGACTTTGCGCAAATAAGCAGCTAATGGCTACGTACTGCCTCCTGCTTTTGATATCCTGATAAATTTGATGACCGTTTCCCACTTCCACAACGATTCCAGATTCGATTTATTTGCCTAGAGAGTGAAATTCAGTCCCATATGTACGTTGTATCAATGCTAACCAGATTGGTTGCAGGTCGTATCCTTAGGTTGAGGCGATTCAAAATTGGAACAGCGTTTTTTTTTAAGACAAAGGTTGTTTTCCTCATTTAATAAATGGGCTTGAAATTTAATTATCAACTATACAAGTTACAGATGAGGGCAAGAGAAGAGTTGTTTCTTCTTGATCTTATTCCCAAATTCTGGCAATACTGTTCATTGGTCGACTTAGCATAGTAGTCACTGTCATAAGAGGTAACAAATGATAAGACTATTGATTGAATTGTTCATTTGCTTATAACAACAGGGTTGGTTACGGTGTCGCGTTCTACTGACTCGTTAAAGTAAGGTCAAAAATATTTAAACTTTTTTCGAAGGATTCAGCTTACGTTCAGCATAATAGTAGATAATTTAAATATCTCATCATGAACTTTCAAATGTCACTCTTTTAAACAATAACATGTCATCGTCTGCAAGAGGTACGAAAAACACCTTTTTAAAAATTTCAAAAACTGTGTAGAATAATTAATAAAAGTAAAAAATGAATAAGCAAAAGTCATTAGTAGACAGACAAGGTCAAAGTTCAAAAAATTATGGAAGCTTTAAAAATTAGCAAGCAAAAAATTGTAGCATCGTTATTATTCGAGACAGCATATATCACATTTCAAGAAGCAACATTCATTCTGAGCGGTAAAAAAAACAGAATCATATTCAAATTTACCGGCTTATTTTATAGGAGAAAAAAAATAAGGATTTCGATGTATGGAAATCGAAAAGAAAAGCTTAAAAATCTACTTGACTCAATCGATATGGTGAATTGTGTTTGAATAAGCTTGTCAACTGTATTGAGGAAAACTTTCATCACACAAACATTTTTGTACATTTACAAAAATTCAATAGAAATATTCATATCGTATTTTTATATCGAAGCTTTTCAGCTTTAAAAGAGGCGATTTTACCAAAGTGTTTGTTATTGTTGTTTTCAGTTGAATTTTCTCTATCAACCTCATATACATTTTGCTAAGAACGCATATTTATGAGGAAATCTTTTCGAGGGAATAGTATTTCTATCGTTATTTTTTTTTGCTTATAAAAACGAACTCTTCATTTAACTTAACCAATTTATTAATAACACTTTTATTATACTTTAATTTATCATGTAAGTCATTAGACGGAAAAAGTCATCATAATGTATAAAGTATGAAAAACAGTCCGTTGTGATGATAAGATACCTAGCCTAGTTTGGGTCGGAATCATCCACAATGCCTTTCCTCTTTCTCTAATCATTCAATAGATTTCCTATTTTTAACGATATACACTTAATGTAGTACCCTATAAATGCTTAAGTCATTAATAAAAATGATTTCTATTAAATAATTCAATAATAGTATTTGATTATCGATTATTCAGCTTAGAAGAAGGAATATTCACCCTTTTCTAGTAATCGTTTCTAGAATTATTAATGCGATAAAGTTCTCTATCATTTGAAATTGACAACACATTTCTTAATCGTTTTTTTTCTTCTTCTGATTTTCTGTAACGAAACGCTCATGAGAGATAACCTCTCTTACTATAAGGTCGTTATTGTTTATGACGAAACTAATTATTCTAGTCTATAATGTAAGCACTCCAAAGATATTCGTTTGTAGTACGAAAGTATTAGACACATCGTAGTTAAACGATTCGTTTATCGCTGACAGAACAAACGTAGAAGACTGTCATTGTTAGTCACGAGAGTCGCTGTTCAATCTAATGAACATCGATCTGTTGATGCCTCGTGTAGTACTGTGTTAAGAATATCGAATCACTTACAAACATTCAGTGCTACTGCTGACAAGCTCTTTTGACATTTCAAGTTTTAGAGGGAAAAAAATGTTCGATAATAGATTTTTTCTGGGCTGATCTACATAATAGTTTTGCACCAAGATTTTTCTAAAAAAAGAGATCCCAAATTAGAATACATCAATTACAAGGCAAAAAACGAGAAATGAAAAAGAAAATAAACTCATTGTTTGTTAACAACATATAAACAAAGTTTTTTTCATCAAAACGTATATGTAAACAGATGTCATAAATGTTTCCGATATTTTGACAATAAAAAAAAAGCATAAAAGGCAACTAAATTTAATGTAAAACTACTTTTGATCAAATGCTAATTGACGAATAAAATTGTAAACTGACTGATAGGTTATCATACCTATAGGCACCTTATACCTGGCTCGTCTGATAGCTTCAGACTGATAAATTTGCCTACAACAATCAAAGCCTTGTTAACACCTTTGTGTGTATGCGCTGATTGTAAACGATGATATGAGCTATTGATATATTTTAATGATCTCACCTTAATAAAATTGTAATATTTGGCACACTATGTGATACTGTATGTTCGACTCTAGCCAATAGAATCGTCCACTGTAACCACGCCCACATCTCATGCATGTTCATTTCATAAACTACAGGAAAGATGGTCTTCAACACGTCGTCTTGGAATTGTTTTTTCTTGATCATTAGATTTGATTTATTTCGTTGTTACTGAGAAATTGTTACATATGTGAAAACATGTGTATGTTTCGTCAGGTTTGACTTGTCATAAAGGAAAGCCAGATAATTATATAAGCTGTCTGTCAACAACGATTTCGCTATCATTTGAAAAACACTTAACGTCATTAATTACTTAATAAATACGTTTCAAACTTTTTTTCCGATTTATTTATAGTTTAATCAACGAGTTATATCTTCTGAATGGCGTTAACGTTCAGGATGGAAAATGTGCACGATTCTCAAGCGTTAGCCTATCAGACAGCATGGGCTACATCTGATACGCCTCGGATGACATTACAACTTCAGGCTCAACAAGCTGAAAAAGAGGAAAAGAACGTTCAACCACTTGCACGCAGTGTGTTTGCTATCATTTCTATAACAAAAATTAACTGAATAATGATATTGAATGAAATTCTTCCTTTCCTAAACGTCAACCTAATCAACTCGATTTTTCTTAGCGATCGATATCAATATTACTGATAAGAAGCATCGCCCGACACTATGTCACCAGAGCCACCAAAACCACGTCTCGCTTACGTAATTCATATGCTTGAAAGAAGTATTCAAACAAGAATAAAAACGATAAACGTTTTAAATCTGTGGACTTTCATCTTTCAGTGCACATCAAGAGTTGCTAACATCCATACAGTTCTCGTTATAAATTTTCAAAGTGATAAAAATAAATTCTAATTATGTACATATGGTATTCTTATACGCTGACGCTTCAATCTTCGGCACTAAATAGGAAACGACTTCAAAGTAAGCCCGGATATAAGAAATTACCTTTCGTTGTCCACTTTTTCGTACTCCTAGAAATCTGCGTACATCCATTTTTCAACAAGAATCGAATAACAAATGGTAATTTTAACGGGATTTTATATTGTCTGAAGAGTGAAGCTGATTAAGAGAATAGCGTGTGAGAGCAATGGAAATTTTTCTGATGCAAATGAAGATCATTCCATAATTAGAAGGATTTAGAGGTGAAATAGGTAATGTCAGAAATACTAGCGAGTTTTATCGAATAGAAAAATCGTTCCATTTTGCAACTCAATTTTAAAAAATGAGAAAAATTGAAAATTTTGTAATCAATAGAATACTTTGTTTAGTGAAAGTAGAGCCTGAACTTCCTCATGCTTTTCGGCAATCGGTAGTGATTGAAACACCTCAACCTGCAGTTGATGTTCGTCCAAACTATTCTCTAATATCAGGTGGATAATATTCAATTTTGTTGTTAAATTAAATTTACATTCATGTGAAAGAATTTAATATTGCGAATAAGAAAGTTATTAATTTGAGTTATGTAGTTTTTTTTTTAAGCTCAGCCAATGAAATCATTTTACTGGCTTTCTATCCATTGCATTTTTTGCAGCTTTTCCTATAACTAATATTGTATTTGTAGGATATGCACCTCCTCCATTAGAAACACTGACTCCATATACGGTAGAAAGCATAGCTGGAATGGGCTTACCGTCTTATACCAATAATTACAATATATACAGTTATCCTCAACCAAATCTAAACTTCTCGCCAGCCCAGTCCTCAACAATTAATAGGTTTCTGAAATTTTCTTCACTTATTGAATTGAGTATTGTTTTATTCCTAATCGCAATCAAATTTCAGTAATCTCATTTTTCATCCTTATCCAGCAACTACTACGCAATACATCGATACCACAAATACATTTGATCTCAATCAGGTAACATGACTGCCAATGATCACGATCTCAATCTCTCATTATGAAAGAGGCAAAATTATTCATTAGGAGGGAAAGTGATCTTTTATATGACTAAGCGAACGTGCTTAAATAGGTAATATTTCAATCGTTTATTCACTTAAAATGGAAACACTATAAACCAAAAAACCACAACTATTTATGTCATGTTCTCTAATTTTTTAATATACAGCACTACTTTGCACCTGCACCATCACTTGAATGTTTAAAATGTGGAGAATCATGTGGTGATAATCATCCAATAACTGGTGGATTTGTATGTGATAACTGCTTCATCGGTATGGATAAACCAACATATCCAGTCAGTTTACTTTTTCAAACTATCGAACTCCTTAAGTTAACAGTCAACAAAGGTTCTAGTAGTAAGGACTTGGCTTTTTGGAATATCTTTACTGTATGAAACTGTGAGCTGTAAATCGTTATTACTAGGATTAACCAGATGTTTAGTTTTCAAAATAACTGCTATCACAATAGACATTTACAAACAAGGAACAAGTTTCATATCTCTGTAGCAGAAAAATTTGAAAGTCTGATTGATCCTTGAGTAGCTTCTCCTATGTTTTGGCGCTTGTGGAAACATTTTCATGTAAAAAATTGTCGACAAACATGAAGTGATACTTGGAAGATGCGATGTCAGGAAAGTATAGAGGATGATACAAAACTTTATCGCCCAAGTCGCTTAATTTTTAATGCGTTCGTTGTACGACCTGTTGTTACCTTTTCTTCTAGACAATAAATGGCCACTTTCTTATGGTTTTTTCAGAATTCATAAATTGCAGAGTATCAAACCAGTAGCAGAAAACTAGGCAGTTACCATAAATTTTTGATGTAGTTTTTACCTACGAAATGTGCTATACAGCTAAGCAGGTGTCCGCCAAATCTTTTATAACATTCCATTTTGTTATATTGTCACAATCCGATTGGAGAATGATCTATTGCTTTGGGTAAATAGGAGAAGCCAACTTCTCTTGATTTCCGATAATTTCATGTGTTTAGGATATACCGATTAATGAAGTTTTTTTTTAACTTTGCAAATTCCTTGAAATACCGAGCTACTCTGGGATGACTGACTAAGGGCTTGGCAACATCATATGCAGACTAATGAAGGCAAGGTTTGACCACCGCTCACAGGATTGGTCATTCTCAGCTTTCTATAGCCAGCAGCTTCCTTTCTCATCTCTATGGCTCTCGTCTGTTTTACGCAACGCTAGCAAATCCTATGTCAAATGTATTGTTGATCCCGTGCTTCAGGACCAATTTTGTAGTTGATTAGGAAAATCGGTCAAATGCACTCTGTATTCAACATCTTTTTAACATATTTACAATTTTAACAAATACAATGCACTTGCTTCTTGGCTGACAAAGTAGTGATCAATGTCTTACGGATATGAGGCTCTCGTTAAATTCTACCTGTCGCGGGGCATGCAGAGTTCACGTACTACAAATGAATCCATTTTTTTCCATTGACTTTCAAAATAACAAGCCTTCTTTAAGTGGATCGTCTAAGGTCCATAGAGTTTGTTCGGTTGGTCTTCAGTTGTATGCGCTATAAGAGGTAATGCAGCTGGGTAATCTACAAGTTAGCGTTCAGTGGGTTACTAATATTTTTAAATACAACAAGATATTGAATCTTTCTGATTATAATTCTGTTTCCATGTGGCATTGTCTTTATTAGTCTTACTTCTTCACTCTTCCATAAAACACGATATAGCATCCCTCTTTCGTTTTTAAACCTAAAATTTCAGCTAAATTTACTTATTATAATTCTGCTGTCCTTTTATGTTTGGTTCGCTAAATTATTGGGTTCATAATGAGTTACTTGCTGCAGTCTTCCGCAACAGTTTTGTTTCGCTTCCTTATAGAGACCATGAATGCTTTTTCTTACGGACCTCATATTTTCGTTTCACACGTCTTTGTGTTATCCTTTTCTTTTATTGCTTACTAATCCAGATTAGAAATGATTAATTTAGTATTTGACAGTGAGTTTATCATCGCCGATAGGTCAGCAAAAAAACTTAGTTGAATACTCGCATCCTAGTAGAACTTGAAAGCTGATGACGATTGAGTCAAGAGATCATTCCTTCTCATTTATCGAATGGTGTGTCCTTAAACGCCTTTTTCTAACTTTCTAAGCACTATTTATTGTTGTTAGGACAACAGGACAATGTCGACAAATTCGTCATAATGGGGGTAGTTGCATGATTATCGAGTATAGTCATTCGCATAATTTCTCTATTCGTCTGTAAGCTTGCCGGTTGCTGCTTGGGTTATCAGTATTCTGTACAGCAGTTTAACTATGGTAACTTGTGTATCTCCTCATTCTTCTTGTAATTTAGCCATAGTTACAAGATTTATATTTCTGTTCTCGCTAGATAGTGTTTCAGAGTTTTTTGTTCTTGTCTGGCAATTCGTCTGACAAGTAGTTTAACTTGAGAAAAACGTCCGCTGTTTGGTAGTCTATCGAATGGTTGGTTTTTTTTTATGGTTTTTCCTCATCAGAATTTTTCACAGTATCATGTTTTTTTTTCTAAATCTAGATATGGATATAAATGGTAGGCTTAAAACTGTTGGTGAATTATTGCTTCTGGGTGTTAAGCGTACTTCTAGTTTGCGACTCCTTGCCGTTCGACTACAGATTCTAAGAAAATATTGTTTTTTGGTCTTTATTTATATTTTCGCCTCGTCTAAACTGCTTCAACGTTGTTTTGTAACTACTTTTCCAGAGGTACCAAGTTTTTCTAGTTCATGATCTGCCGCTGTAATATATTTGACTATTACATAGTTTGCGGTTTTCAGTTATCTTCGAATTCCACCTTAGCCTTTCCTATTTATTACACACATAACAAATTACCGTAAGCAATTTGAGTGGAGAAAAATTGTACAAAACTAATCATCAGCAAAGTATCGAATGTCTCATCGTTCCTACTTGCTCAACTGAAAAGATTTTCATTCGACATGAAAAATTAATCAACAGCAGAGCTTGTTTGCGTATTTTTTTATTATTTAGACGATTTTGGTGAAATAATGTTGTAAAACAAAAACTTTTTGAAGCGCATCATATTTTACAGCTGTATGCGCCAAGTTCAATGGAAGCGAGACATACCGATACAATGACGACGTCGAAAACCAGAGGCAGTTCATCACATAAAAAGCCTTCATCTGCGGTACATTCTTTTATCTACTACATTAAGAGAGCGTACAATCCTACTCTACCCATAAACACCTACCAAAAATTTTTTTGTGTTTCAGCAAAGCTCACAAAGACGACAAGGTTTAGTGTGCTCGAATTGTGGTGGAACTAATACAACGTTGTGGAGAAGAAATGCTGAAGGAGAACCTGTTTGCAAGTAAACACTTCTGGCAAATTAAATATTTATTTACAGATACAGTTCAAAATAGCAGAAACATTCTCAAAATTATGGATTATAAGTAGTAGATCGCAGAATATAATTTATGATGGTGCTATCAGTGATAGCTAATTAGCAACACAGATATTTTAAAACTAACGGAACGTATTGGTAGAATGCTCAGTCAATCATGAAGCTTTAACTCTTATGCTTGCCTCGAACCCGAATCTCACAGTTGTCAACTCTCATGTGCTAACGAATACACTACCAATTACTGCTACAAAGAAGACTATTGTAATCTATCAGAGTTGGTAGAAAGATAAATAAATCACCATGGTAAATTAACTATTATGGCATTTTTTTTTTTACTACACTCCCTAAGCCATCCAGAATACGTTGGCTGTGGTTTGATAGTTGTTTGTTTTTTTGTAAGCTTGGGTAATTCTACCTCAAACCTAGGTAATTAAATGTTTATATTACAACATAACAATAATACAATATCAATGTGAACAGTAAATGGCAAGGTACTAATTATCGAACCACAACAATGATATAGATAGCAGATGAAATACCATTACTCGATGCAACATAACCACATAGCAGGAGCAGATGATGTTTAAAGACCAATTCTGTATTGAGGAGTTCTGTTGAAACCAAACAAAATCTAATTTATCGGGACAGGTGAAATTTAATCACATTTCAGCGCTTGTGGATTATACTATAAGCTTCATAATGTACAACGGCCTCCAACAATGAAAAAAGAAGGCCAACTTCAAACAAGGTTCATTTTTAACTCAAAATGTCAATGTTCTTCAATTATAGAAAAATTTTGGTTCTTTTAATATAAGGATTTTTCATTTTTAATGGTTTTAATGAATGTCAGAGTATTTTTAGAAAACGAAAAGCTAAATCAGACGGGACAGCCGGTAGCAAAAAACGAGATCGCTCCAGTAATTATACTCAATCTACTCAATCAATTACCGATCGAGGTCAGATGTTGTGTCACTGGATATTATGGTGGAAGACAATTCACTTAATGAAAAAACAAATATATTTCACTATAGGAACCGCTACTTACCAACCAACATTTGGTTCAATTGGTTTTTCTAGTCAAATAGATACTACATATTCTCATATAAATAGTTATCCTTCTTCGTGGCCAACTCCCGGAGGAATCGGAACGTCAGGTAGGACGTAATAAATATTGTTACCTTTCAAATATAAGATTTAATGGTACTCTCTTCGAAGATCCTGTGTTTTCAATCAGTTAATCGAATTATTCCTACTTAGAAGAGCTTTCATAACATCCTTGATGATTTACAACTTACTTAATAGTACTAGTCATTTTCTGGGGGCGCAGTGGCTCAGTGGTGGAGGTGCCGCAGTGACACGCCGGCCCGAATCAGTTCGCGGCCGCCCCCCAGGCCTACCAAGCCCGCCATCCCTCC
>KN716223.1:139901-149923 GCA_000816705.1 Dictyocaulus viviparus | reverse complement strand
ACCCACCCCCCCCCCCGCAAACCGCGTGAACAACGAATGGGGGGGCGCATCCCACCACAAGGGATTGATCAACGCCAAAAATTATCTTATTATCTTAACTAGTCATTTTCTACACTAGAGTAAGATATTTGTCATAAGGCAATAGAATTATCCACAGCCGTTTGGAAATCTGCCAATCTATGCCATACTAATGGGTCCTCCGATGATCAATTTTTAAATTGCTGCAAAATATCTGTAATTATGCTGAGATAACCGCAAAACTCGGAACCTCAGACGGGAGTCGAACCTGCACCTGCAGATTTTCGGTATGACGTGCTTATCCATTACATTACTGAGACCCTCGGTCTACGACCACTTAATACTTCACTTATATTGAGTGGATATTCTATCAGCACTCACCCGTTAACAGGTACAATCTGGAGAGCCAATATAGACATTGCATCCAGTTAAGCTTATAATTACGGGACTAGCTTAAAATTTTAACATAATTATAATTTTTACTTCTACTTCACAATAATTGTAATTACACTAATGTTTCATAGTGGTATTACAGAATGATAAGTGTCGATAAGATACCCACTTACTATAAGTGAAGGGTTGAGTGGACGTAAGGCTAAGGGCCTTGGTAGTGTTATAAATAAGCACTGCGGACCGGATATCTGTAACTGCGAGTTCGTGTCCCCTCTGAGATTCAAAGTTTTGCGACTAACTCAGCATAATTACAGATATTGTGCAGATATTTAAAAATTTATCACCGGGGGACCCACTGACGTCGCATTGATCGGCAGAATTCGTAATTACAAATAGTGTAATATCATTGTAAAATAA
Organism: Dictyocaulus viviparus; assembly: GCA_000816705.1. Taxonomy (NCBI): domain Eukaryota; kingdom Metazoa; phylum Nematoda; class Chromadorea; order Rhabditida; family Metastrongylidae; genus Dictyocaulus; species Dictyocaulus viviparus. Next base: position 149,095 of record KN716223.1, on the reverse strand, counting down.
TAATGCAGTCGTGATTATTGTAAAACAAAAATTAAAAATTATGATTATAGCTGCACAGCAGTTATTTTTAAGTCATAACTTATGAATTTTCTTAATTCCATCTCTCAGCAAACCTTTTTTTGCCAGTGTATATTGCGCTCCCTGAATTTTGGAATATTTTTACAGGCTCGGATCCAAATCACTCATCTGCTTTTCATACAACTTATCCCTCACCATATCCGCCGCCAATATCAAAGATCTCAGAGGTATTAGTGAATAACTGACTTCGTCTCATCAAAGTTAAATTATTACGAATATAATTTAAGGCTCGGCAGATGGGTGAAGAAGAAACACGTACTGCAACTCAAGGATTGGTTGAAGAAATTAGTGAAAGATCCCCTACGGCATGAATGGTTTATAAGGTTAGCAGGTTGCGATTCACTGAAATATATTTTCATTGTTGTAGTAATTATGATTATTACAGCATTCCATAAGGTACCTAGGATGCCTAAATGAAATCAGCAACTTTACACGAGACACTGGTGATCAACTATTCAAAAATGAACTATATAGCCAATAAAATGTGTCATTGAAATAATCTGTTACTCTTATTGCTATAATTCATACTATTATTGATTTTAGTATGCCTTAGGTAATGAGTTTGTATATAGCGATATGAACATTCATTTATACGTTTACAGTTTATCTTAACGTAAATCTAGCTTCTTAAGCAGAATAAAATACGCATATAAGTAAATTTATAGGGCTTTCTATTGATATACGTATATGATTGTCGTAGTGAATATCTGGTTCTTCCTCTTGCATCGTGATTTCATAAATTGATATCAATGCAAATTAGAAGGTTTGCTGCTCTACATAATCTCATTTATTCAAACCTAATTTTTACAACAAGCAATGGTAGACACTCATTTTGTTCATTTAATTGATCATTCTCTCCTTAAGGCTTTTAAAAAACATAAGCCACATCTAACACTACAATTCATTCGTTTTCGGTGTGACATCGTCATAGGAGACGTTCTCATTTAGTTCACGTGCAAGTGCCAATCCTCGATCGAGTTCACCAATGAATATGATGTCAACATATACTACGTGTACAATCCATACGATAATAGGAAGAGCACAAAGTAGTACTATCGATATCGCCATAGATACTGAAGAATATTAGATGGATTATATCGATCTACTACTCAAAAACTCAATTTTTTTTCATTTTTTATTCGAATTTTGCAATATTACTTGTAATCGCGAATATTTGTGATTAAAAATCTATTCGGTCTATACAGCGGTTAAGTTTTATGTCTTTAGGTAGCAGATAAACGGTGTATTGGAAGACAAACGCAATTTTGCATGTCGACTAAGCGAAACTGTAAAAATTTTCTCCATTATTCTGATTGGACTGAAATTATCTCTAGTACCTCCAGTACACGCATAAGTATATTCGAATCCTCGTTGGTTTCGAGTTCTATCCACATCCGCATTTTATCTTGCATGTCGATTCAGCAAAAATTATGCAATTTTATGAAACGAAATCATGTGAAAAGCACTAAAGAGTTCCCACCAACGATAATATTTCTCACTGAGTTTGTAATAAATTGTTATGCTAGCTATGAGTGTTATGTGCGACTCCTATAGGAAATCTCCGCAAGCCGACCTTAGATGTCAGTTGCAAAACTAAATTTGCCTGGTTAGACTAAAGATTTTGATTATTAAGGACAAAAAAATTAAATACAAAAAATATTCGATGCAGAAGAAAAGGTATCAGTGGTGACGGTGTGATAATTGGTAAATCGTTTTTGTTTGCGCTGAACATCGATTCCTCTGAACAATTGGCAAGATGAATCAAACGTTTACTATTGGAAAGACGTGGCTGAACATTAAATTGCAATGGAAGAAAACAGGATGGTTACGCTATCCAGCTGTGACGAAATCCTCAGTGTTTCCATAAAGGCAATTGGAAGTCCACTTTTCTGATGCCCTAAAATGTTGATTCTTTGGTAAGGAATTACGTAGCATCTGTCCTTGTCCCCCATAATCGATAAACACTGTCTTCACACTCTTGTTGTCGGAAAATGAATTTCCGAATCAAGGGCGCACTAACAGAATCGTGTCGCTGGTGGTGAAGAAAGAAAGAAAGACATACTTACGATATTGATAACTATCGCTGAATATGCTTGTTGATGTTTATCTACATGATTTTCACACGGATCATATACCATAGGATAGGCATCGGTATCCGCATTACTCCTGAAGTCTGCCCTATGACAAGTGCATAAGGATCACTTCGTCTTCATCTTCCCCTATATCGATGAAAATTATTCAACTCGGATGAAATAGATCGCTGAACAGTCATTAAAACGACATGATTCTTTCCCCAAGAGCGCCTGTCATAGATATTTAATGCTACATATGCAGTACGATAAATAACAAAGTTTCCATACTAACTGAAATGTAATCCCTCACTGAACCTCACAAGTTTCAGTCTGTCTGCCACATAATACTATAAAAGATGAACAATAGAAACAAGCCATAAGTTATTCCCTTGTGCTGAACGTAAGGCACACTACACGAAAACTAACAGTTTAATATTCAAGCTTCTTCATGAATGCCACTGAAAAACATAGTGATGATCAGAGAAACCTCAAAGCAAAGAAAACGCCATTAAACTACTCCTGTGCGATTGCAAATGGTGCAATCAGGAGTATCGCTGACGTCTTCTCGTCCTTGCCATTCATTAATGAAAATATATGTTATACAGGTGATCAGTTGTCGAAGAAAGAATATTTTGAAATTATGCAATTATCACAAGTTTAGTAAACAACATTAATTAACTAAAACAAATGCTGTACCAGTAAAATGAGGATTGAGAAGAGCCAAAAAAGAGAGCCAGTGCACGATGACGAAAACACCTCCTTGTTGTATAAAGTGGCAGTTTAATTAGCTACCGTCTGTATTGACGTCTTTACCTGATGAAGCAAAACGTAACATGGCTTAACTGTTAAAACGCTGGGAGTATGGATTGATGTCCAGCTTATTTGAAGTCGTGCAGAGCATGCGGCGAAGAATATACTGGTGAAAGGAGCCGTGCACACTGCTGAGCATAACGTTGACATTGAGTTTTAAACTTAAAATATCGCACAAGAAATAAAATTATCCTTGTGAGTGATTTTTGGAAACGCGCCGGATTATTGCCGAAGCACCGAATTCAAGCAGGAGAAAAGGAGTGTCTCATAGTAATACTGTTATATTCTCGTTAGCGAGGTTATTTTTCTAATTCATGCAACCAAATCGAAGCCTCAATGACCACGTAAACGGTTCATTGTTAACCACATTTGGATGGAAAACCACATTTAGACGGCTACTCAACGAAATCAGGTAAGTAAATTTCTGGCTTTTCTTAGAATTACGCATATGATTTTTTTGAAAGACTAACATTTTTGTAAAACCTTTCTATGTGATTCCAATAAAATGTCATCCTTTGTTTAATACACTGTGCTTTTAATCACTGTCACCATCATATCATCCTTTTGCTGTAGAAAATACAAATGGAATTGAATAATAAATGCAGAGGCTAATAGATGGTTGTTCTTGGAAACTTCTCAGATAAAAATCAATTCTTAATAGTACTTGGCTGACATGATCAGATGGAGCGAAACTTTTCTTAATATGACTGACTGATCATCCTTATTATGATTATGCGTCACGGTTGTCCTATAAAATCAAACATTTTTAAGAATAAACCTCTTTATAATTTTGTACGGAATGAAATTTATTTGTGATGCATACTCGTTGTCCCCTTCTTATGCATTGTAGTATGACTACGTTACCTGCGAACTTTCCGTGAATGCAAAATATCTTGATTGCAATCCTGTCAAGTAATACTTAGCATCGAATATAGAAACTGCATAGAGACCAGGATCTTGCAGTTGAAGTCAGGACATCAACCTGATATATGGGAACGGGTCATGCATTACTACGAGACACTTCTCTTTCCTGTTTAGTTTGGGTGCTCTGGCCATTATAAAGAGCGCTTCCATAAACTTTCACGTAGGTGTATTTTTTTGCTATGCAAGGACGTTATCCTTGATTTCAATACTGGCCTTGTTATGCTTTTAAACACTAGCGTGTCTAATGTAGTGTTTATTTTGAGTTTTATTTAACATCTAGGTGCTTTTTAACTCGATTGTATAGGGGACAGCTTGTTCTATCAATATAATCTTTGCCGCCACATTTGCATAAGATCATGTATATTGTAACTAAGCCCATACAATCATGGGCTTTAGCGTTGGGACACATAGTGCACTATTTCGACGTAGAGAGGCGGTAGTACAGAAGGTAGTGAACGAATCGGTGTTTCAGAGATTTTGTGGGAGTTTCTGCAAATCCTCTGATTTTGCCCTTTTTAGGCAACGCTCACCAGCTATGTTTACGTCATCGAATTTGAAAATAGAATGAAGAGTATTTAATTTGCAGTAGAGTGTCGTCTAGAACCTTATCCTTTGTATTCTACATTTTGTGAGTTCAGCGTATTTTCGTTATTTTCTATCTATAGCTGCATTTGACTTATTAAGTTCTTTGAATTGTAAGAATAAGATCAAAAGAAAAAAGGAGACAAAGTATAACACAATATGTTTAGTACAATAAATAACCTTTTTGTGATAACATGATGTCGGCCACATGACTTCTACAGACTGGTGACGCACACGTTTCTTTTTGAAGTAGAGAGATAGAAAATATACCAAGAAGAATTAGATCATAAATGAAGAATATAACCTAAAATTACGCTTTGATCACTATGAATAGCACTGTCACATTGAAATTTGTGGCTTAAATCAAATGCAGACTAAATTCCAACAAATTGAATACATGAAATATATATTGGAAATGTTTGAAAAATTATTGAAAAGTGTGGTTTCCATAAAAAGAATCACTTTGTGGATTTTTCCCAAAACTTCCATATCCTATTAATGTCTGGATTTGCTAATACTAATAACGGTCGGCCATATGAAGTTGATAATGCAGATAAAGCTTGCCAAGCAGTATTATGAATCAAATTGATATGCAGAGTTTCAGATGATACCCCAGAATTCCATCTAAAATTCGTAGCTTCAAAAAGATTGTAATTTTAATCAAGTTGCTCAACATGCACAGGGCGAGCTCAAGCAGCCTTCCATTTCTTTCCTTCAGGAGTTTCGTTCTTAGTGGTGGTCTTCTGCGTGCCATGATGAGGAAGTTTTGCTGCTGTTGTTGTAGTTGCGGTTCCCTGGATTCGCGACATAGTACTGTTGGGGCGTTCTCATGGTCTACATCACAAGCAGCCACCGCTCTCTATGAATCAGATAAATTTACCCTCTTGTGACTTTATTCTATGAAGACAGTGGTGATTCTTAATAAGTTTGCTCTTGGCTAGGTTTCCATGTTGAAATGGAAATCATAGAAACCCCTTGTAGCCACGTTAAGGTGGTAAGCCATTCGGAAGCAGAATAACAAATGAATAAGAGCATTTTAAAATATCTAAACACTTTTAAGCATTCCAGATATTTGCCTCTGTATTAACGCATCACGAGTGTAATTGGGAACATCCACAATTTATAAAATTTCACTTATATTGCAATACTGAAGGACACGCCGCGATGGCTAAATATCTACATATCAATACAAACATTAAATATTTATGCAGTATTTAAAAAGTTAAACGTTAAAGAGTTAAAAATACAAAGTAAGAACTATTCAAAAACAACTCATCTGTAGAAAAATAATAGGGATTAGGCACAGCTGGTTTCCGGTGAAAGCTCCGTGGATGGTTGTTAAAGTAATAGAACCTTTAATACCGTTATGATGTAGATTTACATTTCATTTTTCATTGAAAATCAGTATGAATCATATATAAGCACCAATAACTAAATCATCGCGAGAAAAATTTTCAATAAATCATTTTAATTGCCCGTAGTTGTGCTGAGTTGGCCGAAAATTTCGGAACCTCAGACGAAACTCGAACCTGCAGTTACAGATATCTGGTCTGCCGTGCTGATCCACTACACTACCGAGGCTCTTGATCTACGACCACTCAATGCTTCACTTATAGAAAGTAGGTACCATTATCAGCACCCGCTCGTTAACGGGTACGATCTGGCGTGCCGACATCGGCATTTTTATTGCCTTTATATGACATGTAGCATAATCCACTTAGATAATAGGAATTCTTTTATTTTCTATCAAATGTAATAAGCTATGATGGTATGATATTGGTTCTCCAGGGTTCTAAGCTAGCGACAAAAGTCTACGAAATCCGGGTTTGAGATCTGCCCAACGTTCCAAGTTTTATGTGACTTAAAACGGTAAGATTTCGACTGAATATCTCCTCACCTTGAAATAACGATTTGTAGCTACAATGAACGAATGCTTGCATCGGAATCTTTCATAGAACAACTTCTGATGTATGCAAAGAAAATCAGGTATGACGTCATCGGACTGGCCGAAACGAGAAGACGCTAGCTACAAAGCATTGTTTACGACACTGGAGAAGAACTGCTCTCTGGAACATGCGACAGCAGAGGTGTCGGTGGCGTAGGTTTACTCCTTAATTCGAACTTGGTCATGAATATCGATTCGTTTGAACAACTAACGACTCGAATCGGACTTTTAAAATTGAAAAGACATGGTCCAACACCGGCTTTGACAATTCATTGTCTACGCTCCTACTTCAGACCACAATGAAGTACGCTTGAAGAACGTCACATTGAGACCCACGGATTCGAGTGAAATGAACAGGGATAGCGGCTATCAGAGTTTATTATGACAAGCAAAATATACCATGGTAGCTCTCAATTTTAAAAGCCCTTTTCCTACGATGGACGTGGGAGTTTCCTAATGGACTTTCTACACAATAAGGGTGATATTCAAAATTACCGTCCGATTTGCTTGTTGAGTGTGCTCTACAAGCTCTCCACGAAGATTATCCCATTGGCCATAACAACAACCTTGGATAGCGTTCAACCAATTGAACAATAACAGGTAAATCCACACTTTAAAAGTAATCCACAAATTCACCACCTTCAGATCTCTTCACCCACGGATTCAAATCGAAACCAACTCACTAAACACGCGGTTGCCCACTCCTCCCCAACAAGTAAAGGTCAAGCCAGAGCCACACGTAGGGTGGCATTACGACGGACATCTATATTTACCGTCCTACCCAACGGCGTAGTGATGCTGGTTGCCCAGTTACTAGACAGGCAAACTTATCGTTATGATACCTATAAATGAAGCGTATTTCACGCGGGTTATTTCGTGTACAATACGTGTATTGTGTACAAGTAAACTCGCGTGAAATACGCTGCATCTCAAGGTATCATAACAGCTAGTGGTAGCCTGGTGCTCCATGAGAAAAACTGTTGTCCATTTTTACTGGTCGGGAATATATCTATCGTGATTGTTCGTCATCCAACCCATATGTGGTTGTTGGCCTGTACTTCACGTTTGTGAAGGGAGTTAGGCCAATCCCATGTGTGATGGGCGGATTGGTCTGTGTTCTATGTAGTGAATGAGAATAAGAGGGATGGTGGTCATGTAGTGACTTTTGGTGTAAATGTAATTTGTGCGCGATTTACCATGTGTGAACGTCGTTGTGGCAATATTATTTGGGTGGTTCAATCATTGGTCCAAATTTCTTGGTGTTCATATGTTACACACTATCAAGGTTTGGGTGGACAGAACACATTCGGACACAAAAAACATCCGCATATTGAAATGAATGTACATAGATTAAAGGTTTGCGAGGCTACGTGGCGCGACACCAAGTGACGGATAACGCGTGAATCGCGGACCAAAACCGACCGTGTACATGCCTTCAGACCTTCATACGCGAGTGGATTCAGGAGATGGACTCCTTGATTCTGCAGTACTGATCGACTCATACCTATGCACATAGAAACATTTACGTATGCGTACGTACTTATTGTTAGGTGTATACGGATTATATCTTGCACGTCTATTCGGCCGAAAGCCCTTCGACTAGGAAGTACATGGAAGGCGGTTAGGGGTCACCTTTAACCAATGAACTCGAGTACATAGTTTTGCGGCCATCTCAGCACAACTATGGACATTATAATATCATTGCAAAAATAAAAATAAATAAAATTACGAACTCCAGTCCACTTATTGGGGTAAACTGGAAAGTGAGTAAAGCAAACACTTTTAGCCTCTGCGGAACGGCTCTGACAAGAAAGCCATGGGACAATCGCAAACAGAGTAAAAAAAAGTGGACTTCATTCACCTAATCCCTAATTAGCCCCCGATACGTCAGCATTGGGTAGGACGAGTACAGAGAGGTTGCTAAAATCTCAGAGCCCAACTAGGCTGCCTAGGCGTGAAAGGACTAAGATCTCTAGATACAACGCACGAACGCTTGCACTAAAATTCTCATAGAAGATCTTGTGATGCATGCTAAGAAAATCAGGTACGACGTCATCGGACTGGCCGAAACGAGAAGACACCAGCCACTAAGCGTTGTGTACGACACCGGAGAAGAACTGTTCCTTGTAACATGTGACAGCAGATGTGTCGGTGGCGTAGGTTTACTCTTTAATTCTAAATTGGTCATGAATATCGATTCGTTTTAACAACTAAATCAAATAGGACGTTTAAAATTGAGAAGACGTGGTCCAACACCGGCTTTGAAAATCTTTATCGTCTACACTCCCACTTCAGACTAAGACGAAGATGAAATCGAAGCATTCTATATGGACTTGGAAAAGTTCTACAAAGAACGTCACACACTCGACAAAGTGATTGTTGGCGATTTTAATGTTAAAATTGGCTGTAGAAGAACGCCTGAAGAACGTCACATTCTTGAGTCACGGACTTAAATGAAATGAGCAGGGAGAGCAGCTACCAGAGTTTATCATAGCAACAACATGTACCATGGTAACTCTTACTTTTAAAAGCCCTTAAATGCCTGCCATGGACGTGGGAGTCTCCTAATGAAAAGTGCCATAGCGAAATAGACCACGTCATAGTAAATAGAGGTTTTGCCCAACGGATGTCGCAGTTGTCCCAAAGTTCTACACGGGATCCAACCATCGCCTCCTTCGTGCCAAATTTTTATTCACACGCAAAGGAGAGAAAGCTGCAATTTTTAAAAAACGAATTCCACGAGAACTGTATCGTATTTTAATGGTTTATAAGTGACTTCGCGG
>KN716223.1:98418-112874 GCA_000816705.1 Dictyocaulus viviparus | reverse complement strand
GTTGAATTTCGTCGTTGTTGTTTGAACAAAGTCGTGAATAATTCCTAAATCTATGTCAGATTAAATCTGAAGTCCTATGTTACTACTGCCATCAATATTCAGGTTGTCTCTTACTAAAGCTCTCTCATACGTGTGCGATTCATCCGAATTCTATCGGCAAACATTTTTTATTGAGATCTATAGATCACAAATATTGCAATAACAGATGGATTTTATAAGCTGTACTTTTTCTCTTGTTGTTTTCTTTCTTGTACTTCGTTATATTGTATGTTTTCTACTAGATAATAAATATGCGTATAATCTACAACAAGGTCGATGTCAAGATTCTTTACTGCACAGTGTCGATGGGATCAAGAAGCGAAACGTTTTTCTAGGATCAACTAGTGAGAAGAATCTTTCAATTTTCAGAAATTTTGTAAATGTATTAGTTGGTATTTCGGAGTATATGATTTCAGGCTTGTTTTCAGGCACAAAATCATTGCTAACTCGAAATTAATTGCTTTTTTATGCAAGTTTATCAAACGGGAGTTTTATAAATATTTGCGGAGAATAACATCATGCATTGCTATTATTGTAAATTATAGTGATAATAATATAATATAAGTAATTGAGCGATATCCAGTTAAATGGACAGGCATGAAGAAACTTGGGTTGGGGAACCTTACAACAATATGTAGATGGGAACTGTTTGAGGATATCATTGATTTGGAGTTTCTATAATCTAACGCTAGGAAATTTTCTTAAACATAAAGCCCTTGTTAAAATGCTGACATTATTTGTAGAAACTGTGTTTTCCTGAAATGAGCATTGATAAATTTCATGCGGGTATTAAGGTATGCTAAACAACTATAGTTATAGTAATTAATTAAATTAGTTAATTAACATCTATAGTAATTACACTACAATTATTGATTTGCATTGAGATAGTTTTTCAATATGAAGAGAATAGTATGGCTTTATCTACTTGGTTTATTGTGCAGATAATTCATTGAATATTCGCTACACTATCTCATTAGTAAAAATTATTTATTAGATGATTAGTGTTATATCAGTTGTGTTATGGTGGCTTACAACATGGCTTATACCACCTCAATAAAGTTGGGAGGTGTTTCTAGGATTTCTGTTTGAATAAATGAAATAAAGTCACAAGGAGGACACATTCGTCCTGTTCCTGAAGACCTGCAACCGCCGACACAACGAGGTCATCTAGTTCACGGTATCTTAGTAATCCAGGGAACTGAAGCTACATCAGCAAAACATTGTTGCCTTAGTGTACTCATGTACGCAAAAGACTACCATTATTACCAACAGTCTCGCAGAAAAAAAACTTATGGTAGATTGCTGGAATGTGCAGTACGTGAGACGACGTACCATCCATTTCAGTTGTTATATGTGATCTTCTTGACACTGATCAATATTGCTATTACAACAGATGTAAAATGATATGCTATGTATAGAACATTATTTTGTACTTCATCGTTTTTACATGTTACTGGACCGAAACGATTATATTGGAAGTTACTAATGCGGTGATCAAGTGAACAATTTTCTGTCAAGTGAACTGCTTGTAAGTGATTGGCTAATTTTCGTCATTTTATAAAATATCATGTTCATGTAGAATGATACGATAGGCTTCACTATGCAGCTTAACAGCCTGATACGCGCTTTCACATTTATATGTTAGAATGCATGATAGCAATAACCGTAAGATTTCTCGTATACGGTTTTCATTTAAAATCAAACATGAAGCTTAGTAATTTGGTATTATGCGCATAACGTCCTACATATTCTTCTATGATTTCAGCTTAATCGTTATCGTAAGAAGACAGAAAATGCGCATCAATTTGATTTTTTATAAAATTGTACGTATAACACATATGTGTGATTTTCATCGTAAAATGGATTCCGAGATTTCATGTCATCGTTTGGATTGGTGTTGGTAACTGACAATGTCAAGTGAGCGTTAGTAAATAAGTAAAACATCGGTAGTTCAGTGTATGCCATCCGTTCTGACGATTTTCCGAGTATTTATCATTGTGCTTTGGAACTTTTGTAAAGATATCTAACCATTGAATTAGTGGTACCTTGTGTGTTGCTAGTTGAATCTAATCGTTTATGACTCACGTCCACCGAAGGTTCATGCACATTATTTGGCTGAAGTAACAAAGCCTTATAGCATGATGTGTACTTTGACGTTTAGCCGCTGATATTAGATCGACACTTCAGTTTTCCTCTTTTACTTGCGTCATACGAAAAACGGAAAAACATCTTACACATCTTTGTGGTGACCCATTGGGAATTATTTCTAGTGATACCTCATTGTGTCGACGTAAATCGAATTTCCAAGATATATCTTCAACAGGAAGAATCATTGTAGCGTTTTGATGTCGTCAAGATCTTTTTTTTTCAAAGCCTAATTGTAAGGCGATTCTACCATAAGTATTATTGAAATCTTTCAGCATTTGTTGCGTTGTTGTCGTTCGGTCATTCAGCGTTTCTATAACCGATTCCAACTTAACAAAATCAAAAGATGCTTCCAGAAATATGAAGTTGAAACAGAGCGGTCTTCTATACTACAGTTATTATGTGAATATCTATCCTATTATAGAGAACTGCTTTGAGAATATGTGTGCCTGTGTGTTCGGTTTTCGTTTAATGTTTCGCTACACCCATTGAGAAAGCTTATATACACCAGACCGATAGAATAGGTGAGAGTTTCCAATGTTAATATCTCAATTTGGGTAAGGCAATACGGTTGCACTAATTTTTCATTGAATTGTAACATTTGCACTGCAAAAGGTACTGCGTAAACGGTCTAGCTAGTATATTGATAAAAATTGGCGGTAGGTTATAAAAATTCTGTTAATAGAATAGATGTTGTGCATCTCCATATCTATGTCAACAATGTGGCTGTTTAAGACATACCAATAGGTATTATTGCCATTTTTCCACCGCGTTTCTAAATGTAACAAGTAGTCCATACTGGCGGCAATCGGTCATCTTAGCTTTGCAATTGAGAAATCTTTGAAATTTCGGACGCTTTTCCCATTTTTGCGGGCTTCGTTTCTGCTCCTCACTCGTTAAATTTTCTTCTATCGTTTGCTCCGCATCTTTACCACTTTTTTCCAAACCTTCAACTTGCTCAAGACTTTAGCTGCTTCATGTTGACTTGAGAGCTTGAAACTGTCGAATCTTACTGGCTTTCAGGCATTTGGAATATTTCACACTTTCGTGGAAGGGCTGCGGCGATTTCTTCTTGATCGCAGTCCAACGTTGCTGCGTTAATGACGTAAATTGCCTATGCAGCTACTGAATTTCTTTCCACCACAATCACCAAAATGAAACGAACGATTTCGATCATTAATTGTCCAATAACACGATGTTTTTGGCCAAGTTTGAATAAGTAGTTAAACTGATTCAAAACGTAATTTGGTCATCAGCATTCATCGCGTTTTCCGAAGAATCATGCTCCGGCGACATAAACAATATTTATTTTCTATCACAATCTCGTTGGAAGAGATACCTCACCGCTTACTATGTCTCCGAATAGTACGCTTGTAGCATTTCGGTGGAATCTACTTGCAAATACAATGATTATGCGATTGAGGACGTATTCTCACTCAAGGTTGAACGACTCATGTGCATGTGGAAAGTATGAGACGACTCAAGATTAGGAAGTTAAGAATTGCTTTTCCTCACTTTTTATGTATCTAGCTTTTGATCTACAAATTCGATTTACAACCTGTTCATTACACAAGGTCACATCACGTGACCTTGTGTTCAACCGACTATACGTCTAGAAAAAAGATCTGTGAGCTTTTCCCCGCATATAAGTGGTATATTTAGCACTACAAAATAAGATAAGCTTTGACGATTATCAATCCCCGTTATTGGGTACGCCTACGCATTCGTGTTCAAAGCGATGTCTTGGAGATGATTTAGAGTGAACATGGTGTAAACATTAACTTCAATTGACTACTCTTTCCACATCAGTCAAATTTCACTGATATCAGTATACCTAGCCTGGAGTGATAATGGCGTGATGATGGGCATGATGGGGTTTGGGACGGCTGCGAGCCTCATTCCATTCTTGTATCATTGTGCCACCTACATCTATACCATGCATACACTTTTCAACACTGCCATTGACAAAGCGTTAAGGAACACGAACTGTTTAATATTTCATTATATCCTTGCATTGGATCTGTATGCAAAACGGAATAAATACTTAATTTAAAAAAGCGAATCTAAGCACAACTTCCAATGTCATTACGATATTTTTTAGCCATATGAATTCCTTTAAACCGCCTTTTTATTTTGCGCAGTTACTCATAACATTCCAAAAGTAACAATGACGAACACAACTGACTAGCAGAAATTTCTATTGTCCATGACTTTAATTTGGTTAATTGGTGAGGTTGTCAGCTCCATCTTTCAGAACTCTTGAATATCACATTTTTATCTAAGACTATTAGGAATTCCATTTGTAGGACTATCTGAAGTACTCTCTGGTACACGGATCTTAAATACCGTTCGTCTCGAACTGGGGTAACTGAACTTCAAAGTTGAGTAATTAAACCATATGCTCATTTGACGACGATGCTCAAGATTGAAGATTGAATGAAGATCATAGAGCTGAATGCGTGCCTTTGTCGGACACAAAAGCAGCTACACTGGGTGTTACCCAACTGAGAGTCGACCGCCAGACCTCAAACTTGGGTAATTAAACCTTTATTTAAACAATGCATGAAAATAATTCATCAAGATTACAATAGCGATAAATCAAGAATATACATAATAGAACTGTTATAGAGAATCCACAACACTAAGATTATGTAATGGGCAGAAGCTGGAGATGTTGAAATAATATCACTATCTGATGTCGATACCAGTGGCTGATTGAGGCGTCGAAATACTTATGACCATCTACGAATCAGGACAATTACCCCATCAATTTGATTGGTGATTGAGTAGTAATAGTAATCAATATTATTCATAGGTAATGGTACTAAGCAGTGAATTATTGACAGATAATGGTTTTTGCTAACAGAAGAGGAAATGAGTATTATAAGATAGAGAGGATTCGTTATTTCTCGAGAATCTTATCTTTATGAGTTTCATCAATTTTCTTTCCTTCGCAATACCTCATATTACTGGTAATATACAATATATCACTGTTTACCAACCTCGAGTATTGCTAAACAAAGTTACAGTCAAGACTGGTAGTATAATTCTACTATATCTTTTGAGAGCTCAATTCACTCATGGTTATCATTTGATGCATCTGAGTCTCGTTATTTTTGAGATATCACTTCAATATACATTCAAATATTATGAAATTATTTACATGAAAAGTATTTATAATACTCCATCATGTGTTTGACTTGTTTATCCTCCGTCTAGGCTATGTCGTGGAGCGATTTTTTTTTCGTCTCTTAGATGTGTTAACAATCTGTTTGCATATTTTAGTCATTGGTAACTAAGATAATGAAGATCAACTCATTTATGACTGTTCATGGCAAATCTTGCATATTATGAATATTTCCTTTAATTTGCTTCTAAACGCAAGGTACTTGCTGTTTACAAAAGTGTTGATAAGTCTATATCACATGTGATATCACGTTTGTTTCCGTCAAGAAAGCCACTCTTCATTTCGGCCGCGCTGCCTAATGGTTTTCACACCCATCTGAATAACACGAATACCATTGCAGTTTTAATATCAGTTCCTTTATGCATTGAATTTTTGATGAAAGAGTGACTGTTAACTGTTCACTACTCATCATGAGGAACAATTTGAGTTCACATTCGTTTTTACAGTTTTATACCAGTAACCGTAACGTTAGCCGTTTTTTTTAAATCAAAATTATACGCTTTCTTCTCGATACACGTAAGAGATTCACTTGGTAAACACGCACCAGTAATGATAAGGCTATGCGTGATTACAGCGGCATGTATTTGAGAAACATGAGTAAGTAGTGAATAGTTTCTGTAACAATGAAAAGAAACTCAGTTTGTGAACTTATTTGTCTATGCGAAATACCAGTTGTCGTCAAGCGTTTATGACTCAATTCAGTACTTGAATGTAATCAATAATGTTGATTCCTATGTGTACTTGTGCGTTTAAAGCTCTTCATTCTACTACCAAAACAGACTCGTATAGCATTTTGTACTACAGCTGATCGAAATTTTCTGCATTGCAAATAGAAAACATAAAGACCTTGTAAATCGAGCAGTAATCTCAAAGATTTCTAATGCACTCATTTAGAAAAAAGCTATGCATTTTGTTTCGAATGGTTGCACCAAATATGGTGTAGAGAATACCCTCGTGAGTAATCTCTACTTTATTATTCATTATACACGAGGTAGAAATTTAGTATATAACCATATTAAGTTCTTTTCTCTGAATAGTCATCGTATCGAAAGTTTTAGCTGAAGGACAGAAAAGGACATTATTTCTACATATCAAAGTCTCTGCATCCTCCCTATATAAGCAGTTACAGTAAATATCTCCTCCGTACTCTTCACTCATGACGTCTAACCAATCTCCTTGCCATTGCCATTGAACTGATTGTCATTGTCTCATTATATCACAAGTCTAATACAATTTAAATGATTATCTCATTACGAATTCTTTCTGACCTTCATTAATCATTCTTACCTTTTCCATCTGATTAATAATTGTTATCTGGTTGCATAATCACATCCTCATGAATCTGTATATTGATGATTTATCGTCATGGTAGTTTTAATGAAATATTTTATGTGTTGTTTGAATAAAGGTTTAATTACCCAAGTTTGATGTCTGGTGGTTGACCATCACTTGGGTAACACCTAGTGTAGCTGCTTTTGCTTCTTACGAAGACATGCACTTAACTCTGGGATCTTAATTCAATCTTCAGTATCGTAATTATAAGACGGATATACGCTGCTTCTGCTTCCTACAAAAACGCCTTCTGAGATCCGTGATCTTCATCCACTCTTCATTCTACAGCATCATCGTTAAACGACCATACGGTTTAGTTACCCAAGTTTGAGGTGCATCATCTAAGTTCGGGGCAAACCCTACAACCACTTAACCCGAGTCCTTGCATATATGGACTGTTCTTTTTCATTCCGAAAGCAAGTGATAAGAATTCGGATTAAGAATTATTATGTATTGAGAATTCGCATGATAATATAATTTCAGTGAGTGCATATCGTTGATTGTTGTCATGTTTATTTCGTATTGCATAGATTAGCAATATGTACGGTATTAACACCTCCATCCTCCATATACATTTACTTTTGCAGCATTATTTTCATGAGTAAAGTCGCATGAAGGAGATAAACACTTATGCTATAGAATTGGTTTTTGCTTCTTTTTCTTTCAATGTTAAGCTATTTGCTCATTCAATCTATCTATGGTTTCCTGATGTTGGTTGTCAGGATTCGCCGTTATCTTTCACTATAACCCTCATTTTAGAGCTTGGTCATTTTATATAGTCATCAATTTGTATAGTATCTGATAAATGTTCACCCATTATAAAGAAAATGATCCTAAGGAACGTGCTAAGAGAAAAAAAAAATTGCAGTACTACATGTATGGGGTGGGGTGGGGTGTCTTCTGTACTATGCAACCTCTATCTTAATTTTTCACACTTACCAACCATGTTGCTCTTCCAGTCTGCTCGTGGTATCATTCGGTTTTCACAGTTTATGTGTTTTTCCCTTCTAGACTCAAACGTAACCTTTACTATATGTTTCTCTCTTTGATTAGTTTGCACATTGTTTTTACAATTCGTGATTTTATTTTATTTCGCAATGATATTATATTGCCCATAGTTGTGCTGAGATGGCCGCAAAACTCGGTCTCGCCTGAGGTTCTGAGTTTTTACAATTGTTTATTCATACGTAATACTAAGATTTTAGCTTTTAACCTTCACAAGAGCCCTATTAATCCAAAACGTGAGTGAAGCACAGTTTTTCTTTTCAACTAATGTTGATCTAGTAGTCTCAATTGGAGTTAAGCACCGTTCGTTTATGAATTGACGCTGGATTTCACCTCTATTAATAACAAAGTAATTTTCTTCAGTTACAATATTTAAACGTTATTCTATCGTTCTTATTGAGTTTTGTTCCTCATTATTTTCTCGCGGATTTGCTGCAAATACAAAAATTCAGGGATTATTTTTTCCACTAATACTTCGTGTGGAAATGTTCGGCAATACATGGAATAATAAACTGAACAGATTATCTGTTCACTATCACTTGTTATTATAATATATCACACTGAGTAGATTAAGTGCGCCTCATTTGACAGCAAGCTATGTAATTAAACGAGGATTATCATATACTGTACTCTAAGTTTGATGATACTTCGGTATAAAAAAATTGTACAGCCATATCTCCTCACAGATCAATCAATGAGATATGAAATGAGTCTGGATGTCAAGATATGATCGTTCGGCCACTTGTCATTATTATTGATTTTAGACGAAGAACTATAGTGAACATACTATTGCACCGTGTCATGCCTCATAAATTGCGACAAAACAAGACAATTGTCACACATTAGGATATTGTTGGAGGTTTAGATGTGACAAGACAGCTCATATGCACGCTTCACATTAACAGATACACACTTACGTGCTTACAGATACGCAGCAGCACAGCGTGGTAACGAATCGATCATCAGGGCTCCTCTGCATCCGTTACCAATCGTGTTACTCTCTAAATTGCACGCACTCTATGTGCGTGCTCTATGTGGACTGCAGTACACGAAAAGCCCATCCCACCATCTCATCTCGTCCTCTCGTGGTTTAGGCGGTAACCGTTCCACATTGATTTTTACTCGACGTTTTTTTTTTTATTTTAACCAGGAATGTAATACTCGGGACTGTTTAAAACATGGTTGTATTGTTCTATGATAAATCGAAAAGATTTTGAACTTTCTTGTGTTAGTTACTTTGTTTTCATCTGTCCCAACAAGTGTCGTCGATTATTCTCGTGTCCTAATGAATTTTTGTATATATAGTCTAAATTTCATAAAATTAATTTTCATATGATTTTGGAACAATGAGGTTACTTTGGTGCAAGGAAGCTTTTGTGTGTAGGTTAGCTGATAGTTCAATTGCCACTTGGCAACTAAATCAACTTCAATAATGTTACAAATAATAATCATAAGTGTTTGTTTATTATGATTCATTTAATATTATAACTTTGATGTTTTTATTCTTATCAAATGATGAAAAGCCAAACTTCTGTCAACATTCTTAATTAGAGTTGTTTTTTTTTAAATTATGGTTATTAATTGTAGTTTTGAATCTTCATAACATTACTTATGTGCGGACATTTTTTCCACAGTGATTAGCCACAGGAACGAATACTCATGTATTTCTGTTTGCCACAGTTCTACGTGTATGTTGAAACTTAAATGATGTCAAATAATTTTTATCAGCAATACTGTTGCGTGTGGTTGTGCTACATTTTTTAAACTAGTTGCTGATTACAAAATTGAAATCTGCTAGAAGTAATAACTATCCCATGTTTTATCATCAGTAAATATTGATGGTTGATTTCTGGTAGAATTTTTCGAATTGTAAGCTGCTTTCTTCAGAAAATGTTGCATAAACAAAGTATAACACTTTTATTGCTTCTGTAAAATCATCTCTATCGAATTTTTGGACGGAATATTGGCGTTACTTATCGAAAAGTGTTTGGCGCTGCATGAACTAATAAAGATATGTGACTTTGTGAAGATGGTATTTTTGGCATATTTTTGTATAACGGCCTTTCGTCGATTTCTAAGCTTTAGTTCTCTTTAATAATAAGGTGCAACAGTATAATTTTGGGCAGTCTACAGAGCGAGTGCAAAGCTGGAAATGATAATGATAAAATTCGAGATTAGAAACAAATGATGAGGAGGGTAAAGCAACTAATATATGAGTCACAGTTGGTGGTTCTCAAATACTTGTGAATCAGCGAATTGAAGCTAAACTTTTCCGGAAGCAAAACAACACAAATTTGAAGGACGGTAAGCATTTGAGATTATGTGGGAAAACCGGTATGTTTTGCACGTGGAAATACTAAATGGTACGGATTCTCTTCTGAGATTCTGATCTGAAGGAAATGGATGGATGCTCTTTTAAAACGTCCTGATTGCCATTGATAACTAGCTGGTAAAGTGAGTCTTAGCAAACAAGTGGAACATAGGTAGTTCACTGTATTCGTTTCATCTGAAGGATTATTTGAGGACCTTGATTATTTCTAGAATGTTTGTATAAGCAGAATCATAAGCGTTGGCATAATCTGCCTCCTTGAAAGATGAAGACACCCATCTTTTGTTTTAATGTTATGGCGGAGGTGGTCGAATGGGAGTGGTCTATACAATGAATTGAAAAGACCGATTTGCTGCCAAGACAGTGCTGCTTACTCTCCCAAATTACTCTAGCACCGATTCACCGACCCTTGACGGATAGAATACTTGATCGGCCTGCGAGCCGTGCTCTTTCCCGCGTATATGATATCAAGCAAACATGTCACTGTGACCCTTCCTACCACTTCGCCACTTGATGATCCTCTGAATTTTTGTATAGAGGTTTGATCACTGGGCTACCGGTGGCGTGTGTGCTGTCTAGTTGAATCTAATCGCTTATGACTCACGTCCACCGGAGTTTTATACACATTATGTGTGTGAAACAACTAAGCCTTATAGCATCATGTGTACTTTGGCCTTCAGCCGCTAATGTAGATCGACACTCCAGTTTTCTTCTCTTACTTGCGTGATACGAAAAACAGAAAAACATCTTTGTGGTGACCCGTTGGAAATTACTTCTAGTACATAATTGTTTTGACGTAAATCGAATTTCCTATACCTATAGCTTCAACAGAAAAAATCACTGTTGCGCCGCTCGAAAACCCCATTCTTTATTACCTACACTACGTGTTCGATGCTTTTATATATTTTTCGTGTCTCCCGTTTCTTGTCAGTAAATACTGGTACACTACGTCGTTCATTATGCATTATTCATGACCTAGACACACATAATTTGAGCATTCTAGAAAATTCTCTCCACCGAGCGTAAATGGAACATCATCTTTTTCGTTTGTCGCGAGTATCTTTTTTCAAAGCCTAGTTGGAGGGCGATCTTCTCATAAGCGTTGTTAAAGTATTTCAGCATTTGTTGCGTTCGGTAGACATTTCATGTAATAAGTACGTGAAAGAAACAAAAATGGTGAGTTTAGATGCCGTGGATTATCTCTTCCACGTCATACCATTTTGCTACGTAAGCGTCTGCCGAGTAATTTTGACGGAATAGTATCATCCTGTGGAACCCTTCTACGAGGAAGTTGATGTCTTTTGATGATTTACCGCTTCTATAACCGACTCTAGCTCAACAAAATCAAAAGCTGTTTCCAGATATATAAATATGAAACAGAGCAGTCTTTTCTGCTAGTTATTGTGTGAATATGGTCTATTATGCAGAACCGCTTTGAAACCCTGTGTACTTGTGTGTTCTGTTTTCGCCTAGTGTTTTGCTAAACCTTTTGATAAACTTATTATAAGGCAGACAACACACATCGACTGGGATTAGATGTAAGTTGAGCGCTATGAGCAGTGGTAGGAATATAGTCATTGGATTTCTGATTGCGCTTCTTTAATGCGTCAGTAGTAGCTATAAATAAGAAGGTGAAGGAATAAGGAGGAAACATTTCTATGGAGCGAAAGATGAGAAAATTCTGAATGGATGATATTTCCTATGCTGAGAAGCTTTTCATACCCTCCATATCAATAAGTGTCTTCATGTAATATAGAAGCTATGTTGAAGCGGTAGGTCTTTAGATAATCAAGAATATTGAAGAAGTGGTTACAACGTGAAATTCATTGAGGAATACAGTGAAGTATTAGATAGCTAGCAAATGTGCTCCACTTGTGAGCATATTTGCTACACTCCTAAATATTAGCCATATGCAATTTTGATGCGATAGATTGTAATAAAACGCGCTACAACCGTGATGTGATATAAGCAGATAATCTGATCAAAAACTAATGTGACTTTCTAACGCCCAAATTTCACCTCACCTATTTAGTTCCTTTTTAAAGTAGGCCTCTTTCCGGTGCTTTCTTTTCTTTTTGACATTATGCTGATTTTATCGTCGTTCTGATAATTATCATTTTATTCATATTTGCGAGTATTGGCTGCAATTTCCTGAATATTACAGCCAAGGTTTCTTTTCCTAAGGTGTCCTGGTTTGGTTTGGTTTGTTTTTTTAAGATAGAAGTAGTGTTTTTGTGTTCTATTTATATTTGTTTGTCTTCGTTACATTTTGAAAGTTCCATCTTCTGACTTCAGTGGAAGGGATGCTTCTTGCGGATTAAAGAAGAAGCCGTTTGACTTATTATGTCGTCTTTTTCTTCTGTGCGATGAAATCTTTTGCATTACATATTGTATTGTGAGACGGAGTTGCACAAATATTACATAGTTTATTGTGTTTAAGATATTGTAAGTTTTCCTTAAACGTGTGATATTTATCGCAGTGAAGACGTTTTTGATAGCCTCTGCAGTGCAGTATACTATTCGTCGTCGGTAAAAATATACCCAAAATATGGTAGAAGTTAGTGCATGTCAAAATATTTATTAGGTGTATTGTTCTTTTTTTTTAAAAAAGTTTAATACTAAGAGAGAAATATTGGCAGTACCTTTCAGTATGTGTACTTATCATTTTCTTCTATCTAGATTAATTGGTTTATGGTAGCTTGTATGTCTTCTATCAATTAATATTGCTCTCGAATAGTGGAATATCTAATTGTAGCTCTGTCTCGCTTTTTGAGAAGACGGTTATGAGCAAATCTGGGTTTTCCGACTTTGTAATAAGAATTTTAATTTTGTTTTGGTAGCCTGGTTTGTTAGTTTAAATCTCTTCATCCCTCGATGAGGTTTCTTTCCAACGAATTCAGTAAATAATGGGTTTCTGCACATTATTGAAATCCCGTGAAATTATGTCTAAATCGAAGACTATCATATGTGTGTATCATATGTGTCACTGTACAATTCCGGTATGGAAATCGTAGTTAGCTTTAGGTTTCTAATTGTAGGGGTAGTAATGAATGTGCTTGTCATTGTAGTTGATGTGGAAGATTCATACGATGTAGCTATGCTTTC
This sequence comes from Dictyocaulus viviparus, assembly GCA_000816705.1. Classification (NCBI taxonomy): domain Eukaryota; kingdom Metazoa; phylum Nematoda; class Chromadorea; order Rhabditida; family Metastrongylidae; genus Dictyocaulus; species Dictyocaulus viviparus. Next base: position 99,732 of record KN716223.1, on the reverse strand, counting down.
TACTTGTGCCTCAAGAAAATTAGTAGGAGCATAGAGGAGTATGACGCACTCCTACACATTTTTCAATGTTCCATCTATAGTGGTAAATTAACTTTCGAAATCATCTTGGTGTTTGATAATGTTGCTTGTAGTTACCCCGGCTTCTTCGTAAGCTTGTGCAACACTTGTTCAGATTTCGGCGCTAGGTTTTTCAGGCGCCTGTTGCTTCATTTCGTTGACGCAGAGTTTCTTGTACGAAGGGTGGTAAATATCTCTATGCTTTTGTAATTTTAATACTTTCGAGCTTTTTATTTTTTGACAGCGGTGAAAGTTCATGTGCGTCCTTGGTGATTGTGTGAGATGTCGCCTGCTCTCCTGGTTTTTGAGTAAGAATGCATGATAATTAGGCATTGTCAATAGTGATTTTTGTATTCAGACGGATGTTCTCGTCTATTATAGAAGATAAGTCAAAGCGATTGGTTCTAAGAGAATTAGGAATATTTGACAAATGGTTAGCATATGAAAGCTACTGAGAGCTACAGTGCACTATTAAATAGGTGTAGCGAGCATTTTCTAAAATGAAGCGTATTTGCAACAACTTTTTTTCGTGAAGGAACATGGCTGTACTAGTTTTCCATTGACGTGGAACACTTACACTGCAAAAGGTAATGTAAGAACATGCGATCTGGTATATTGATGAAGATTTTCGATAGATTCTTTAAATGCCGCTAAAAATCTGTCTGATCAATGCTATACATTTTTTTTAACCGGCTAAATAATCTGTCAGATTTTGGAAGAAGGGATTTTGGAAACCACAGAATAGATGTTTTTGCATTTCCACATTTATGTCAACAATGTGGCTGTTCATATTCCAACAGGTAATAGTTCTGTATGGCGACAAGCGGTCATCCTGGTTTCGTGTTGACGAAAATACACTTCTTCCAACTTTGGCTATCGATTGCATCTCTTCTATTGCTAATATAAGAAACTACTATTCATTTTGTTGTGGTAAACACGTAGATGGCAGTCTCAATTCTTTGGAGTTCATGATGAGTAGCACCTTAATTTTTCAGATATCATCAAAGACTGTCAGTACTCGTAGACTTGAAGTGTAAGGATTTTGTAAATGTTCATAACTTTTATTCGCTTTAAGTGGATTTCCTACATTGGTACTCAATCGCATGAAAAAACTAAGTGTAATGAGACAATGGAAAATGAAGATAAGATAATAAGATAATTGTTGGCGTTGATCAATCCCTTGTGGTGGGATGCGCCCCCGCACTCATGTTCAAAGTGACATCGAGCAGGCGGTGGCATGACTTGCTGTCGATACAC